>JALAZF010000166.1:11652500-12023590 GCA_022829125.1 Lathyrus tuberosus
ACAATGTGCTTTACAAGAGGAATCATGATATGGTCCTGCTAAGATGTGTTGATAGACGAGAAGCAGACCTATTGATTCATGACATTCACGAAGGTACCTTTGGTACTCACGCAAATGGACATGCCATGGTTAAGAAAATTTTGAGGGCTGGGTATTATTGGTTAACTATGGAAGCCGATTGCATCCAATACGCCAGGAAATGCCATAAGTGCTAGATCTACGCGGATAAAATGCATGTTCCTCCTACTTTGTTGAATGTGTTGTCATCCCTTTGGCCTTTCTCTATGTGGGGCATTGACATGATTGGAGCTATTGAGCCAAAGGCTTCCAATGGTCATCGTTGCATTTTAGTGGCCATTGACTATTTCACTAAATGGGTTGAAGCTGCTTCTTTTACCAATGTGACTAAGCAAGTAGTTGCTCGTTTCATCAAGAATAACATCATTTGTCGTTATGGAATTCCCAATAGGATCATCACTGACAATGGAACAAATCTGAACAACAAGCCGATGAAAGAGTTATGTGATAATTTCAAGATTGAGCATCATAATTCCTCACCTTACCGTCCTAAGATGAATGGAGCTGTCGAGGCTGCCAATAAAAACATCAAGAAAATCCTGCAGAAAATGGTCAAGACTTATAAAGATTGGCATGAGATGCTACCATTTGCCTTGCACGGATACAGAACTTCGGTTCGAACCTCGACAGGGGCAACCCCTTTTTCCCTTGTATATGGAATGGATGCAGTACTCCCCATTGAAGTGGAAATACCATCTCTGAGAATCCTGATGGAAACTAAGCTTGACGAAGCTGAATGGGTTAGAGAAAGATATGACCATCTGAACCTCATTGACGAGAAGCGATTGACTACTATGTGTCATGGTCATCTGTATCAGAAAAGAGTGAAGAGGGCGTTCGACAAGAAGGTCCGTGTCTGGGAATTTCGGGAAGGAGAGCTTGTACTCAAGAAGATTCTACCATCTCAAAGGGATGCTCGTGGAAAGTGGGCGCCTAATTACAAAGGTCCATTTGTGGTAAAGACTGTATTTTCGGGAGGTTCTTTATTCCTCACAACAATGGATGGTGAACAACTCACACACCCCGTGAATGCTGACTCTGTACGGAAATATTATGCTTGAAAAGAATCCTAGAATTTTAGTCATTAGGGAGTAGGTCATTGAATATGATGTAATCCTTTCTTTTTTTTCGTTCTTCAATTGTAACAATCTATGGAACTTCGCTATTGGCAAGTTACCATTCTAATGAAATCAGTTTTCTTAAGCCATTTCTTTGTTTGATATTTAACATTACTCTGATATTTTTCATTGTTATGCAAAACTTCACTCATTTATTAATAATGACTTTAAAAGTGGAATGTTTTGAAAAACTTTGAGCTCTAAAGAAGGTTGGCAATGTCTCCCTGACTTAAATGCTTTAACAATGGCTAACCATTAAGGACGTATCACCGGTATCCACACAAGATGTTTGGCAAGAAGTTGTTGCCCCAGTAAACTATAAATGTGCCCATATTGGCTTCGAAGGCTGACTATCTGCTCAGATTTCAGTGTGATTCTTTGTGGTGGACATGGTGTTTTCCCTTTTGGTTGTCTCTGGTCTGTCGTTTCTTGCATATCATTGAGCATTCGTATCATACCATAGCATTGAGCATCTTTGCATTTGGGTGTCTTGTGTGCGTGGTTTTGTTTTGTTTTTCTTTCCCCTTTGGTGGGTCTTTGGGTCTTTGTCTTTGTTTTGCGTGTGTCCGGTTTCTTTGCCTCTATGCGCCAGGTTTTGACCATTTGTGCGGTATTCCCCAGGAAGTCTAACCTGTAACCTTTTATCACCTATATCACCTCATTTGGATACCTAACATTTCAATAACCACTAACACTATAAACCGCTGGTTATCGTGAACCATCTGTTTGAAATCAGATTATCGTGAATCTGTATTTCTGGTTATCGTGAACCATTTGCTTATTTATTTCTGGTTATCGTGAACCATCTGTTTGAAATCAGATTATCGTGAATCTGTATTTCTGGTTATCGTGAACCATTTGCTTATTTATTTCTGGTTATCGTGAACCATTATGTTTGAAATCAGGTTATCGTGAGCCTGCATTTCTGGTTATCGTGAACCGTTTGCTTATTCATTTCTGGTTATCGTGAACCACTTTGTTTGAAATCAGGTTATCGTGAGCCTGCATTTCCGGTTATCGTGAACCACTTTGTTTGAAATCAAGTTATCGTGAGCCTACATTTCCGGTTATCGTGAACCATTCTGTTTAAAATCAGGTTATCGTGAGCATGCATTTCTGGTTATCGTGAACCATTTGTGTCTTTCAGGTTATCGTGAACCTGTATTGCTCAAATCTAGTTAAATATGAACCTAAACCCAGATTACCAATCCAGCTCATACTGATAAAGCAATTATTTGTTATTTCAACTAACTCTTGTGAATACCAGAGTCTTTTTTCGGCTCATTAGCCTTATTACCTTTTGAATTCCAGATGTTTTTCTATCTGGCGCGCAGAATTCGTCCCTGTCTTTTTTGGTTTTTCTTGAAGATCCCGTTTGAACTCTTCAGCCTAAGAAATCCCCAGAAAATCTTTTTCGGGCATCCATCCTTTTGTTTCAACTGATCTCCAGTGGAGATCATGTCTTCTTTCTGGTTTCATGTCTAGTAAGATTGTGTCTTTTCCCCGGTGTCGTCCGGTCATGTTTGTACCTGTCGTCCACCTCCCTGGATCTTTCCTCAGTGGAGAATCCCTTTTGTTTTCTATCCTCGGTGTTGCCTCGGGGTTTCCCCAGTTGTTGTACCTTAAATATTTACCCTTAGATGTCATCCATCCTTTGTGCATTTTAGGAGCATCTCTGCATTGTTTGAGCTAACCCATATCTTGTAGTTTGTTTCTTTGTGTTCAAATTAGGTTTACATATCACCATGAAGCTCCACAAGTTGTTTTGAAGCAAGTGAAGTCAACAAAAGATCTCCAGTACAAGAACTTTGGAATTAGGGTTTTGCTCTGAAGAAACCACTGAGTATTGGCTCTATCAAGTCATGATTTGTGTGGTTCACTTACCACTTAAGGTCATCTACATCCAAGAGACATCATTCAATAAGAATCCAAGATCTTTGGGTCCTCAACAAGAGAAGTTTGAGCCTCAGTCTCACTGTGCCTCCAAATTAGGGTTTCTGTGACACTTATTAGTCAATGGTTTTGATATTCATCAAGATGGACTCCCAAGCCCTAATTATTGATTCTTTTGGTTTATCAACATCCTCAAGAGTCTCCTAAGACCTTTATATGTGAAGGAAGAAGCAAGTTTACAAGATTTGACCTCAGTGCATTCACAGCCAAAATCAGGGTTTAACTGAATCCCTAATCTTTTGGAATTTTGGTTCAAATGAAGTGTTAATGGTTCTAATCATCATATAATGTCTCATGAGGTATACAAATCATCCATATCAAGTTTCATGAGGTTTCTTGCAAGAGAAGTAGGGTTTTGACCATGAAAGGTGTCATTTGTTAGATTTTTCACCAAATAGCATATTTTGAAGGGACCATAACTCCTGAACCACACACCCAATTGGAGTGACTCAAAGCTTATTGGAAAGCTCTTGTCAAGATCTTCAAGTTGTTCCATATGACTTTTTGTCTAAAAATTCTTGGTTTTTGAGTTATGAAGCTTGCAAGATATTTTGACCAACACTTAGATTTTTTTTTCACCACTTTTCACCACTCTTTTTCTCAACTTTAACCCTATTTTTCACCCACTTTCATTTGGATTCAAGACTTGAGTCCCAAATGAAAGTTGTAGAGCATGATGAGAGCTTTCCAACCATATGTGGAACATCTCAATGGGATAAGCCATTCTCAAGTTATGGACTTCCAAAGATAGGCACTTCAAGTTGTCAATTTTCCATAACTTAGAATTTTTCTAAGTTCTTTTTGGCAGTTTTGGGCACACGATTTGCAAGCCATTTTTCTACCAATTCAAGGCATCATTTCAACTACCTTCCAACACCAACATTGTAGTATGATGTATGAACTTTCATTAGAACCAAAGGGCATGAAATTTGGATCACATAATTGAGAGATATCATGCATGGAATATGGCTACTCGAGTTGATTTTGCACCAAGAACACATCAGTTTTGAATTTCAAAATTTCATCCTCTCTCTCCAAGTACACATTCTGCAGACCCTCCACATATTTTCCAACTTTTCACTTTGCCACCAAACCCCTAAAGTGTGCTGCCAAGTCCATTTGCTTTTGTACTTTCATGTTAACACTTGCAAGCCACCACAAACCATTCCTTCGTGCATATCCTTAAACAATCAGTATACCATCCAAAACAATGCTACACTTTCTGACCTAAAAAGCAAAAGGGGGAGCTTCACTTGGCTCCATAAGATGATGTTCAGAATAGCCATATTCCAAAAAAACCTTCCACGATTTTTTCTCTTCAAAACAAACCCTTGGTACATTGGTTATTCACACCCACGAACCTGATGGACTCCCTATAAAAAGGACCCTTCTCCTCTTCATTTCTCACCAACAAAAAAACACAAAACACTCTGAAACTTGTTTTTTGAAAGAGTACACGAGCTAGCTGGGAAAAGGAAGGGAAGCTCTTGCCTACTTGCGTGGGAACAAGGTAAGTCTCTCGAACTCTTACCTATCATGCCTATGTACCATGTTGAATTTACTTTAGTTTAACATGCTGTATCGATGTCGTATGTTCTTGATGTATATGTGTATAAATCTTTGTGGAGACTGTTAGAAGTTTCATGGATATGGTTCTTGATGTGTATGTGCATGAACCTTTATGCAAAATGCCATAATGTAACATAAATGCTTCCTTGATTAGTCATTTGATAATCCATGTTAAAATGAATGTTACTTGAGGGTAGGTTTGTTTTGATTATGTAGACACTGAGCATATCATCTTTGAAACATAATGTGTGCCAACTTCTTTTTTTTGTCACATGCTGTTGAGGTTTTATGAATGTGCATGGTTGCGTTGTGGAGGTACATGTGTAGTTTGTTGAGTCTTTAACATGCTTTTGACATTTTTCATGAAGTGGTTGTTTGTTTGTTCTTGGATTTAGGTCACTGACTTAATGTTATTTAGTCCTTGTTAACTTTGTTGAACTGCATATGTATGTGACTGACAAGGCCATGTTTAAATGTTGAACACATAAGAGTTCCATATTGAAGGTGATGTTGAAACAAACAGATGAACATCCTCTTTTTTTTTTTATTCTTAAAATTGAACCTATGTTGAACTAATGTCAATGTGTATGCATGTATAATGTGTGACGTGTTTTAATATTAGTGCCAATACGGTTTTGATGTTACTTTTGTTTGTGATGTGTGATAAGTATGTGTTTGTAATACATACTGGTTTAATGATACGTTTGTAGTATTATATGCATGATCATGATCCTACCAGCTTTACAAGTTTGTACAATTGTGTAGTAGTTGATGTTTTGAATTATATGTTATTGCATTGCTATCTAGTTTTGTATGTAGGATCTTTTTGCTATTCATCTTATATGTATAGCATGTGGGTGATTGTGAAATGCATTACGTGAGTTGTGTTGCATGTTGCCATGTTACTATCATATGTGTGTGAAATTCCATTGTTACTGTCATGCGTGTGAATCATTTGTGTGCAATTATTTGTAGTATGATGTAGCACTAATACACATTACATGATGATGAACAACTGTTGTTATGCTTGCTGCGTGTGTCTAGTTTTTGTATGGTATACTTTAGTAGCTGTTGTGTTGTTATGTTAAGAACTATACTTTAATTGTCACTGTAAGCACAAGAATATGTTAGCTGCGGTGAGACGTGATATTTTGTGATGGCCGTGCGAGGTTATGTTGTGATTCATGTGGTAAATAGAGTATGTGTTATACCATACATCTACTTGAATTGATTTGTATCGTAAGTGATTTTGTGAGTCTGCTATGGTATCACGCGCGTAGTTATTTTGCTAGTGATGCATGTGTAGTATTGTATATACTATATTTTCATGTTACAACTTGTAGAGTTTCTTAATTCTTTGAGTCCATGTATGTTGATGATGTACGTGTTACTGTCAAGTTTTAAACAACATGTTAGTTTGCATTTAAACAGAACTGTTTTTCTTCACTTTTCTTCAAGTGAGTTTCAATTTTGAACCTGTTTTGCTTGGCTCTTGCTCACGTCTTGGATGTTTAGTTTTGCTAGCTAGTGTTTCAATCGTGTTCTATGATTAGAGCCATTCAATTTGGTATTTTATTTCAAGCTATTTGGTTGAAATTTGAAGGACTTGTGATGGATTGAAGTTAGGCACTGGTTTTGATATTCTAAGATTGCCATACGATAGCAGTTTTGTTTCTGCATGTACTCATCTCCCTTGCTTGCGTGTGATTGGTTGCCCTTGGGTTTTGTCCTGTAGCATATTAATAACCATAACCAATTGATATCACATGTTGCTACTGCGCGTTCAGTATGTGTCCGGGTTTTATTTTTATTTTTTTCAAGTCTTGTCCTTTTGGGCATTTTTCTTTTATTTTCGCCTGGTGCTTTTCTCTTTTTCTCTCCTGGGCCTAGCGCCCTTGTTGTTATTTCCACCCCACCATTTCTGGTCCAAAGACACCACAACATAACCTCAATTCATTTCTTTTTACCCAATACACCCCCTGCGCCTCTCCTTTTGTTTTTTTATTTCATTTTCTGTTTTAATCTTTTTAGAAAACCTTTTATTTTATTTTCTTATTTCAAAAAACTCCAAAAATAGTTATTAAAATTTATAGTTTATTTCTTAACTATTTATTTGTTCATCATTAATTAATGTGTGAAGTAAATTGTTAATTGTTTTGTTAACTTTTAATTATCAATTTGTATATTTAATTGTTAACCTTTAACCTTAATGTTAATATGTATCTTAATTGTGTTGTTAATTGTTAGCCTTTAAATTTAAATTATTAGTTTGCATTTTAATTTAGTTATTAATTGTTGACTTTTAATTTTAATTACCAATATGTGTTCTAAGTGTTAATTTTATTTGTGTTGTCAATTGATTATCAATTTTGGTTTAATTGTTTATGAGCACCTTTGTTGATCTTGAGTGGTATTTCACCAATACTTGCTTAAATCTTGAACTATCAACCGTGCTTGATTTATCTTGTATTTAAATTTGGTATGAATGTTATTTTTCTTTAAATGTCATCCTTAATATCATTCTATATGTTTGTCTTCCTCAAGATTGAAACATATTGATATGTCCTTATAATCATGTTCATCTTACCCATACTTTATCATGAAACATATTGTATCTTTTTATCATGTCTTTATCTATTGTTATATTATCTTATCAACTGTTCTTCCCCCATTCCAAAGGAAGGTGGTTATTGTTGACTCTTAAAGTCATAGCCCCCATCTTAACTTAAGTAACCTCTTAGGAGAAACTTTATTTCTTGGCTTAGTCAGAGCCATAGAAATTATAACTAGCCTTAGGAGAGAGTTCTTAAACTCTTAGTGATATTCATCATAATGAATTTATCACTTTTCCCTACTGACTAAAACAAAACATAGGTCCATTACAACTAGATCTAGAGAGTTCCTAAACTCTACAATGAGCTTGTACTCATTTCCCCTCTGAATATTGGCCATAGTCAATCATTCAATAGAAGTAGAACTACGCATACTCTGATTCTATTCCCGAGGATACGTAGGCGTAAAGTGCGATGCTTTATTGAGTATACTTAGATACTAACCCCTAGGGTTTTCAACCTTTAGCATAGAACCTTAGCAAACATAAGATAACATTAGAACAAGAGGTTCCCGTAGAGTACTACGGACGTTTAGGGTGCTAATACCTTCCCTAGGCGTAACCAACCCCCGAACCTTAGATTTTTCCCCTTTTAGGTTTTTTAACGATCTTGAACCTTTCCTTTGGATAAATCAAAGTCGGTTGTAAAAGAAATATGATGCAAGTTAATTAATAGCTTGTTATCCGATTTTCACCGCAACAGAAATGGCGACTTCACTGGGGACAGTTAGACCTATTGCTGGTCCTTTCCTAAGAGGGTTAAGCCTATCTTGTTTTTATGTTATTCATGTTTGCTTATTTACTTGTATATGCTTATATATGTCATATTTGCTTATATATCTGTGTACCTGTTCTTGCTTGACATTTTTCTGTTGAATGTGGGTTGATATGATATCTTTGAGTGAGATAAATCCTATACCCGGATTTGAGCATACACTTATGATAGGACAATGGTATTCAAGGAGGCTTGAGGGAGTCGATTCCTGAAAAGTTGAATTGATAACACCATCACTCAGTTGAGGCCCTCTCGAGAGTCTAGTTATGTTAAACGATCCTATTCGTGAAAGCGTGCTACTCTTGACCTAGGAGCCCATGATATTGAGAACTGTAGTTACCAAACCCCAGTTGGCCTTTTAGGATGTAGTGCGGAGACCATGATGGAGTCTATTTCTGAATTGGTTGTCACGCGATACTACACTCAGACGAGATCCTCTTGAGAATTTTATCGATCACCAAGTCATCTGGGAAATCCTTAAAATCCGAAAGATGGATTGTAGACTCTGGGAACTCTTTAGAACCTTGTTCGGCAGGTGAAAACTAGTAGTACATACCTATTGGGATGGGTAGACCATGGCTCCATTCACGAGACCTAAACCTAGGATTTGTATGTTTTGTTGTGTGTACATATGTGTTTGCCATATGTTTGTGCTCGTGTGCTTTATGCATCTCTACATTTAAGCATTCCTAGCCCTTTGGTTTCGAGAAACTCAAATACTTGTTTCCTTTTCAAAAGATCAACAGAGCTTGGATTTTAAAAACAAAAACTCTTCTATTTTTTACCAAAAAAATTTTTTACAACTTGCCTTTGAGTTCCTTGAAACCATTCGGCTTGCATTAGCATCTCATTTGCATTTTTGCATGTGCATGTGCATTCTTCTGCGTCTTATTGTCGTCTTGTTCTCAGCACCCGCTACCCTGATTTTCCAATTCGACAAGGATACCTAGCCTGCATTTAGGACAATGGCAACGATGAAGGAAGTTTTAAAGAACCAGGAAAAGCTGAAAGAAGAAGTCAGAATCCTAAAATTCCAGATGAATTGGGTTCTAGAAACTTTGCAAGCTCTAATGAAAAAGGGGAATCACATTCACCCTATCATGCCAACATTCAATGATCAAGCTTCTATTTATCAGCTAGTTTCTCAATCACCAATCTATCAATGAGCGCCCAACCCTCATGCTTATCCACAACAAACTCAAGTTTCTCGTCAAAACGTTCCAGATAAGAGACAGGGTGGTAGGCCTCCGATTCCTTCCATTCCTATGATGTATACAACGTTGTATCCTACTTCGGTGCAACAGGGGTTAATAACTACAAGGCCATCAGGCCCACCTCCTGATCCGCTTCCACCTTCTTACAATCCCAATGCTCATTGTGCATTCCATGAAGGTGCACCAGGCCATGACTTAGAAGGTTGTTTTTCTTTGAAACATACTGTGAGGGATCTAGTGGAAAGAAATATTTTATCTTTCAATGACTCTCAGTCCAAGAACAATCCTTTGCCATCTCCTGAGGATCTCCCATACTAACCAGCCTGTGGTCTTGTTCCTGGGCTAGAATGTAATCGCCGTCAGGTGTCTACCAAAAGGGCGTTTCAGACTCCAACGGTTGATTCTCCACGAGGTTCTCAAGGTCGAGATAAGAAGAAAAGCTCTGTCAAAAGAGGAAAATTTAACCACCAGCCTATCCCGGTGCCGTTAAGCAAACTTTTCCCACTGTTGATGCAAAACAAGCTGGTAACTCCACGACTTCTCACACCTTTCCGGGGAGCTTGGTATGATCCCAACCTAACTTGTGAATTCCATAAGGGAGCTGAAAGGCATGATTTGGACAATTGCCGAGCTTTAGGATATTTTGTGCAAGAACTAATCCTCGACAAGGACTTAATCTTCGAAGAAGACCGCCCAAAGACTGAATGCAAATTCCGCACTGGGACCATTGGACATCCCATTGAAGAATGCAAGGAATTTGAAGAGAAGCTTATGAGCTTGCTAAAGAATCTGAAACCTCAGGAAGGTACTTCAGACACTGGTACCTCAACTTTTGAAGCAAAAGGTAAAGGACCGGTAAGGCCTCTCAAAGTTCGATGCCGCAAGGAACAAGTGATTAGTGGTGAGGACTTCTTTCCGTTGGGACCCGGAAACTGAAATCTTTGGTTGGCTGTGCTTTGTATTTCCTTTAATTGTATGGATATTTGCTTATGAGCTTTGTTGTACCTTTAAATTGGCAACATTAATGAAATATTTATGCATCTTTTGGTCAAATCCATTCGTTTCACTCATTTACTTTTTCATAAAAGCAAAATATATCTCCATCTCGTTTCTTTCCCTTTATCAAACTTTTTATTAAAGCAAAGATTAGGGAGGATGATGAAAACCTCATGTTCATAATTGATGTGGTATACTTTTAATTAAACCTCGCCGAGGATGTAAGGCATTGTTTCAATTTGTCCCTTGTTAACCCCTCCGAGCCTAGAAGTAGTAGTTTTCTTTCTTTACACAACAAAAATCATAATCTCAACCTTGGGGCAGGGTAGTTCTCAGTTTAACTCGGTTATGCATTCAAACACGAGCGCTTCATATAAGGCGCCAGTTAGCTTTTAAATCAAGTGACTTCCTATTTTTGGAGATTTGAATGTATATCTTGGGTTAACTGAGCATAGAATTTGAGCCTTTATCTTTTGTTTCATAAACCATGAACCATACCACATTACAACCCCTAAAAGACCTAATTGAGGTAAGGTTGTTTTGAAAAGCATACTACAACAAGGTTGAGTAACCTGACTCCTAATAATCTTTGTTACTCGCGTGTGGTGGTCACTTCCTTAATGACTAGATCCACTTTTTGTTTTTGACTATTTAATCATTTTACTGTGCGTTTTTTATCAAGGCTTTGTTTACTTTGCATTAAATTTTTTCATAATTTTGCCAATTTTAATGAACAACATTTGTTTGCAATACCATTCGATATCAAGGAATCCCAACAAACGCAGTCAGTCAAGGATTTGAACTTGATTGAGGAATTTGACTCAGTCAGGGGCAACCAAGTGTGAGTTGACAAATCAGAGGTAGAATTCTGCAAATTCAAAATATTGGGGCAAGTCTCCCTGAGGTCATCTTATGACAAGTATGGACTCTAGTGACCTATCAGCAGGGGCAAGTTCTGTTCCCCCAGTAATTTCTACTACAATTTGGGTATCACGAATACAGTTGAACTGGGGTATTTATGTCTAGGTTTATTTCTTTTCAAAAGTTTAAAGATATTGAGGCATCTGGTATGCCAATTCTTCTGTAAAATCCTTTTGATTACCTATCAGAGGCAGTTAAGTCGAGATTCGGTAAATCTCTAAAAGGCCAATCAGTATAGGGCATATCTTCCCCAAATCATCAAACAATCAGTCTGAAGCAAGATCAAGGACCTTGAATACAGTTAATCTGGGGCAGTTACGTCAAGATCTCTCCAAGAGTTTGAAGATATTGAAACACCCTGTATGCCAATTCTTCTATAAAATCCGCTTGTTATCGTATAGACTGTATAGCCTGGGGCAGATAAGATTTGAAGATGATTATTACGCCAGTAGGATGCAGAATCACTTTGCTCTTGTGATATCCTCTGCTAACTCCCCAGTAAGCTGTTACTTCAGCTAGTTTTGACAATTCTCCGTGATTTCTCCTCCAACGAAGAAATTAAGCTCATGATGGCAATCCTCATGATGTTATACCTCAGATGGAATACCCTTTTCACCAGTGAAGTTGTCGTTTCTTCTTCATCCCCAGTATTGGTTCAAATTGATGAGTTTGGCTGGCTGTTCTTTGTCGAGATCTTTTTTTTTTCATCTCCAGTTTCGCTTTCTGTCTGTTTTGTCAGCATAAGCATAAGCACGGCATAAGCACTAATATGCATAGCATCTTATCATTTCTGCTTCCTTTCTGGTGTTTGCCTGTCTTTGTTCACTTTGGCGGTTATCTCCCTAAGTGACTGGATTTGTCTATTCTCTCCAATAGAAAGTTAGCCCTAGACATAAAGTGCCTATCATTTCTGAATTCCCCACGGAGTTATATCCTCGTGGATGATGGTTGTTTCAGTTATCTTTTCCACATTTGGATAAGATAAATCCCCATTTGAGTTCTTTCCTCAATTGGAGTCTTGTTTGACCGTTTCTTTCTAGTTTTTTCCTAGATTGAACTTTGGTCCCGGGCAGGGGTGGTTTTCTGAACCTATCTTTGAACGTGCATTTATTTTGCACCATGTCTCGCAAGAAGAATCCTTTACAAGAACCTCATTGAGAACAAAATTATTTCTCCAACATTATCAACACATCTTTGAAGCGGCAATCTCTTGAAGAAGTTTTATGACGATAGGTGGCAGTCTCATATAAGCAGCTTATCTATCTCTGGTACTATTCAACCTCTTCGCAACCGTAATTGGGTATTCCCCAGGAAGTTTTATCTTTAGTTACGCAACCCCGGTACTAACTTATCACATTCTATACCTTTATTGGGGCCCATTTCTTGGTTCAATCTCTAATAAGGTTCTTGTTTTTCCAAAGTGCCAACCGGTCATGCTTGAACCTGTTATTCCATCACTTTGGATGTCTTTTCCCAGTGAAGACCGTTTTTCGGTTCAACCTTCATTGCGGATCCTTTCTAGAATGTTATCTAGTCGCATTTAACCTTGATGATCAGTCATTCTAGATACTTTATTGGAGCCCATTTTTTTGGTTCTACCTCCAATAAGGTTACTTCTAAAGAGCCAACCGGTCATACTTGAACCTGTTGTTCCATCACTTTAGAGGTTACTTCTAAAGAGCCAACCGGTCATACTTGAACCTGTTGTTCCATCACTTTAGAGGTGTTTCTAGGATGTCATTTAGTCACATTAGACTTGATGATCAATCATCCTAGATACTTTATTGGGGCCCATTTCTTGGTTCAATCTCCAATAAGGTTCTTCTTTTTCCAAAGTGCCAACCGGTCATGCTTGAACCTGTTGTTCCATCACTTTGGATATCTTCTTGATCTTGTTGTTCCATCACTTTAGAGGTTACTTCTAAAGAGCCAACCGGTCATACTTGAACCTGTTGTTCCATCACTTTAGAGGTGTTTCTAGGATGTCATTTAGTCACGTTAGACTTGATGATCAATCATCCTAGATACTTTATTGGGGCCCATTTCTTGGTTCAATCTCCAATAAGGTTCTTCTTTTTCTAAAGTGCCAACCGGTCATGCTTGAACCTGTTGTTCCATCACTTTGGATATCTTTTCCCAGTGAAGACCATTTTTTCGGTTCAACCTTCATTGCGAATCCATTCTAGAATGTCATCTAGTTGCGTTTAGCCTTGATGATCAATCATTCTAGATACCTTTATTGGAGCCCATTTCTTGGTTCTATCTCCAATGAGGTTACCTTTCTAGCTCCTACCGGTTTTCCTTCATGAAGCAGATTATTTGAGTACCAGAGTCTATTCTTGACTCATCAACCATGTTCCCAATTAAACCCCAGCTCTTTACGCAGGAGTCCCCAGAGAAGTCAGCTGTTAGACGACAGAATTCTTAGTCACTAGGGTTGTTATTGGTCTTTGAATACAATAACTTCGTCATTTTCATCTGATTCTTGGAAGCGGAAGTTCTAAGAAAACAAAAAGATAAACCAAGTTTTACTCTGGAATTAAGACGTTTTGGAATCAAGTCTGTATAAGAAGAATTAGCAGTACTGTATTTTTGGCATGGATCTACGATCTCCAGTGAAAGAAGATTGCCCCGGTTATCCTTTATGTTTGGATTTCAAGGTGTTGGCTTGTGCTTTCCTTTCTTCTTTCATGTTTTGCGTCGTTCGCGTCGTTTCTAGCATATAGCTAAGCATATGCATCATACCCTAGCATCTTTTCATCCTTGTGCTTTGTTTCGCTTGTGGTCCTTTGTTGTGCATGTCTTTATATCCCCAGTGAAGTAAAGACAGCCCCGGTTTGCTTTGTGTCGTGCTTGTTTGGTCTTAACCTTTGCATGCCAGATTTGAATCTTTAAACCTTTTGTTGTTCCCCAAGAAGTTTAACATTAAAGATTTTGTAAGACCGTTCTTGTTCGAATCATGTCGAACTTGAACTTAGACTGTGGTTGAATCGTGTCAGGCACTGTCTTCTAGTTTTAGAAACCGTTCTTGTTCGAATCATGTCGGACATTGAACTCTTACCTTGGATTTTCTGAAAATTGATTTAAGCTAAGCTTCTTGGAACAAATTTCTTCAACCTTATAAGACTCCTATCCGGCGCAAGGTTTGTCTCTGTCTTCCTGGCTTTGCTTGAAGATCCCATTTTGAACTCTTCAGTTGAGGCCCCTAGGAAGTCTTTGTTTGGTTGTTTGTCTCCTTTGGACTGATCCCTAGTGATCAGGTCTTTTCTTTCTGGTTTCGTGCCCAGGAAGACTGTGGGTTTTGTTTTTTCCCCAGTAGTCTATCTCCCCGGATCTTTCCCCGGTGGAGATTGTTTTTTGTTTTTCCCAGTGTTTGTTTGGAGTCTCCCCAGTGAGTCTCTTTCGTTGGTTGGCCCGTATCCCCAGTGCGTTTTTTTCTAGTGGATACTAGCTTTCGTCTTACCCCGGCGAAGCTTTTCTTGTGTGTTTGCTTCCTGTTGTCCTTGGTGTCTGGTCTGTCTGCATCTTTTGCATCCGTCTTGGCATCATATCATCATTTTAGAAGTTCATGGCATGTCAGCATTTGCATATCTGTCGCGTGTCCTTAGCATTTGCATTCCATCTAAGGGCTAAATTTTTGGTTTGCTATATTTAAATACCTTTCACCTTGATGCCCCTGGAATCTCCGTTCCTCGTGCCATCTGGTGAAGCTATTTAAATAGGGGCAACTATTGTACCCTAAATTTTTACCCTTAGATGTCATCCAGCCTTTGTGCATTTTAGGAGCATCTCTGCATTGTTTGATCTAACCCATATCTTGTAGTTTGTTTCTTTGTGTTCAAATTAGGTTTACATATCACCATGAAGCTCCACAAGTTGTTTTGAAGCAAGTCAAGTCAACAAAAGATCTCCAGTACAAGAACTTTGGAATTAGGGTTTTGCTCTGAAGAAACCACTGAGAATTGGCTCTATCAAGTCAATATTTGTGTGGTTCACTTACCACTTAAGGTCATCTACATCCAATAGATATCATTCAACAAGAATCCAAGATCTTTGGGTCCTCAACAAGAGAAGTTTGAGCCTTAGTCTCACTGTGCCTCTAAATTAGGGTTTCTGTGACACTTATCAGTCAATGGTTTTAATTTTCATCAAGATGGACTCCCAAACCCTAATTCTTGATTCTTTTGGTTTATCAACATCCTCAAGAGTCTCCTAAGACCTTTAGATGTGAAGGAAGAAGCAAGTTTACAAGATTTGACCTCAGTGCATTCACAGTCAAAATCAGGGTTTAACTGAAACCCTAATCTTTTGGAATTTTGGTTCAAATGAAGTGTTAATGGTTCTAATCATCATATAATGTCTCATGAGGTATACAAAGCATCCATATCAAGTTTCATGAGGTTTCTTGCAAGAGAAGTAGGGTTTTGACCATGAAAGGTGTCATTTGTTAGATTTTTCCCCTAATAGCATATTTTGAAGGGACCATAACTCCTAAACCACACACCCAATTGGAGTGACTCAAAGCTCATTGGAAAGCTCTTGTCAAGATCTTCAAGTTGTTCCATATGACTTTTTGTCTAAAAATGCTTGGTTTTTGAGTTATGAAGCTTGCAAGATATTTTGACCAACACTTAGAATTTTTTTTCAGCACTTTTCACCACTGTTTTTCTCAACTTTAACCCCATTTTTCACCCACTTCCATTTGGATTCAAGACTTGAGTCCCAAATGAAAGTTGTAGAGCATGATGAGAGCTTTCCAACCATATGTGGAACATCTCAATGGGATAAGCCATTCTCAAGTTATGGACTTCCAAAGATAGGCACTTCAAGTTGTCAATTTTCCATAACTTAGAATTTTTCTAAGTTCTTTTTGGCAGTTTTGGACACACGATTTGCAAGCCATTTTTCTACCAATTCAAGGCATCATTTCAACTACCTTCCAACACCAACATTGTAGTATGATGTATGAACTTTCATTAGAACCAAAGGGCATGAAATTTGGATCACACAATTGAGAGATATCATGCATGGAATATGGCTACTCGAGTTGATTTTGCACCAAGAACACATCAGTTTTGAATTTCAAATTTCGTCCTCTCTCCAAGTACACATTCTGCAGACCCTCCACATCTTTTCCAACTTTTCACTTTGCCACGAAACCCCTAAAGTACGCTGCCAAGTCCATTTGCTTTTGTACTTTCATGTTAACACTTGCAAGCCACCACAAACCATTCCTTCGTGCATATCCTTAAACCATCAGTATACCATCCAAAACAATGCTACACTTTCTGACC
The DNA here is from genome assembly GCA_022829125.1 of Lathyrus tuberosus. NCBI lineage: Eukaryota > Viridiplantae > Streptophyta > Magnoliopsida > Fabales > Fabaceae > Lathyrus > Lathyrus tuberosus. The sequence goes on from JALAZF010000166.1 coordinate 11,669,030, forward strand.
TAAAAATCAAAAGGAGGAGCTTCACTTGGCTCCATAAGATGATGTTCAGAACAACCATATTCCAAAAAATCCTTCCACAATTTTTTCTCTTCAAAACAAACCCTTGGTACATTGGTTATTCACACCCACGGACCAGCTGGACTCCCTATAAAAAGGACCCTTCTCCTCTTAATTTCTCACCAACAAAAAAACACAAAACACTCTGAAACTTGTTTTTTGAAAGAGTACACGAGCTTGCTGGGAAAAGGAAGGGAAGCTCTTGCCTACTTGCGTGGGAACAAGGTAAGTCTCTCGAACTCTTACCTATCATGCCTATGTACCATGTTGAATTTACTTTAGATTAACATGTTGTATCAATGTCGTATGTTCTTGATGTATATGTGTATAAATCTTTGTGGAGACTGTTAGAAGTTTCATGGATACGGTTCTTGATGTGTATGTGCATGAACCTTTATGCAAAATGCCATAATGTAACATAAATGCTTCCTTGATTAGTCGTTTGATAATCTATGTTAAAATGAATGTTACTTGAGGGTAGGTTTGTTTTGATTATGTAGACACTGAGCATATCATCTTTGAAACATAATGTGTGTCAACTTCTTTTTTTTGTCACATGCTGTTGAGGTTTTATGAATGTGCATGGCTGAGTTGTGGAGGTACATGTGTAGTTTGTTGATCTTTAACATGCTTTTGACATTTTGCATGAAGTGGTTGTTTATTTGTTTTTGGATTTAGGTCACTGACTTAATGTTATTTAGTCCTTGTTAACTTTGTTGAACTGCATGTGTATGTGACTGACAAGGCCATGTTTAAATGTTGAACACATAAGAGTTCCATATTGAAGGTGATGTTGAAACAAACAAATGGACATCTTTTTTTTTATCTTAAAAATGAACCTATGTTGAACTAATGTCAATGTGTATGCATGTATAATGTGTGACGTGTTTTAATATTAGTGCCAATACGGTTTTGATGTTGCTTTTGTTTGTGATGTGTGATAAGTATGTGTTTGTAATACATACTGGTTTAATGATACGTTTGTAGTATTATATGCATGATCATGATCCTACCAGCTTTACAAGTTTGTACAATTGTGTAGTAGTTGATGTTTTGAATTATATGTTATTGCATTGCTATCTAGTTTTGTATGTAGGATCTTTTTGCTATTCATCTTATGTGTATAGCATGTGGGTGATTATGAAATGCATTACGTGAGTTGTGTTGCATGTTGCCATGTTACTATCATGTGTGTGTGAAATGCCATTGTTACTGTCATGCGTGTGAATAATTTCTGTGCAATTATTTGTAGTATAATGTAGCACTAATACACATTACATGATGATGAACAACTGTTGTTATGCTTGCTGCGTGTGTCTAGTTTTTGTATGGTATACTTTAGTAGCTGTTGTGTTGTTATGTTAAGAACTACACTTTAATTGTCACTGTAAGCCGAAGAATATGTTAGCTGCGGTGAGACGTGATATTTTGTGATGGCCGTGCGAGGTTATGTTGCGATTCATGTGGTAAATAGAGTATGTGTTATACCATACAGCTACTTGAATTGATTTGTATCGTAAGTGATTTTGTGAGTCTGCTATGGTATCACGCGCGTAGTTATTTTGCTAGTGATGCATGTGTAGTATTGTATGCACTATATTTTCATGTTATAACTTGTAGAGTTTCTTAATTCTTTGAGTCCATGTGTGTTGATGATGTACGTGTTGCTGTCAAGTTTTAAACAACATGTTAGTTTGTATTTAAACAGAACTATTTTTCTTCACTTTTCTTCAAGTGAGTTTCAATTTTGAACCTGTTTTGCTTGGCTCTTGCTCACGCCTTGGATGTTTAGTTTTGCTAGCTAGTGTTTTAATCGTGTTCTATGATTAGAGCCATTCAATTTGGTATTTTATTTCATGCAATTTGGTTGAAATTTGAAGGACTTGTGATGGATTGAAGTTAGGCACTGGTTTTGATATTCTAAGATTACCATACGATAGCAGTTTTGTTTCTACATGTACTCATCTCCCTTGCTTGCGTGTGATTGGTTGCCCTTGGGTTTTGTCCTGTAGCGTATTAATAACCATGACCAATTGATATCACATGTTGCTACTGCGCGTTCAGTATGTGTGCGTGTTTTATTTTATTTTTTTCATGTCTTGTTTTAAGCTTATGTATTAATTGAAGGCGTTTATTTACCGGATGTATGTACCGTCCCAACGGTTTAACCTTGCCTTGCCATTGCCCTTTCACCCCAATGACATGGGTTCGATCCTGCGGATCAACCCTTTTGGCCATTTTTCTTTTATTTTCGCCTGGTGCTTTTCTCTTTTTCTCTCCTGGGCCTAGCGCCCTTGTTGTTATTTCCACCCCACCGTTTATGGCCCAAAGACACCACAACATAACCTCAGTTCATTTCTTTTTACCCAATACACCCCCTGCGCCTCTCCTTTTGTTTTTTTATTTTATGTTTTGTTTTAATCCTTTTAGAAAACCTTTTATTTTATTTTCTTATTTCAAAAAACTCCAAAAATAGTTATTAAAATTTATAGTTTATTTCTTAACTATTTATTTGTTCATCATTAATTAATGTGTGAAGTAAATTGTTCATTGTTTTGTTAACTTTTAATTATCAATTTGTATTTTTAATTGTTAACCTTTAACCTTAATTTTAATATGTATCTTAATTGTGTTGTTAATTGTTAGCCTTTAAATTTAAATTATTAGTTTGCATTTTAATTTAGTTATTAATTGTTGACTTTTAATTTTAATTACCAATATGTGTTCTAAGTGTTAATTTTATTTGTGTTGTCAATTGATTATCAATTTTGGTTTAATTGTTTATGAGCACCTTTGTTGATCTTGAGTGGTATTTCACCAATACTTGCTTAAATCTTGAACTATCATCCATGCTTGTTTTATCTTGTATTTAACTTTGGTATGAATGTTATTTTTCTTTAAATGTCATCCTTAATATCATTCTATATGTTTGTCTTCCTTAAGATTGAAACATATTGATATGTCCATATAATCATGTTCATCTTACCCATACTTTATCATGAAACATATTGTATCTTTTTATCATGTCTTTATCTATTGTTATATTATCTTATCAACTGTTCTTCCCCCATTCCAAAGGAAGGTGGTTATTGTTGACTCTTAAAGTCATAGCCCCCATCTTAACTTAAGTAACCTCTTACGAGAAACTTTATTTCTTGGCTTAATTAGAGCCATAGAAATTATAATTAGCCTTAAGAGAGAGTTCTTAAACTCTTAGTGATATTTATCATAATGAATTTATCACTTTTCCCTACTGACTAAAACAAAACATAGGTCCATTACAACTAGATCTAGAGAGTTCCTAAACTCTACAATGAGCTTGTACTCATTTCCCCTCTGAATATTGGCCATAGTCAATCATTCAGTAGAAGTAGAACTACGCATACTCTGATTTTATTCCTGAGGATACGTAGGCGTAAAGTGCGATGCTTTATCGAGTATACTTAGATATTAACCCCTAGGGTTTTCAACCTTTAGCATAGAACCTTAGCAAACATAAGATAACATTAGAACAAGAGGTTACCGTAGAGTACTACGGACGTTTAGGGTGCTAATACCTTCCCTAGGCGTAACCAACCCCCGAACCTTAGATCTTTCCCCTTTTAGGTTTTTTAACGATCTTGAACCTTTCCTTTGGATAAATCAAAGTCGGTTGTAAAAGAAATATGATGCAAGTTAATTAATAGCTTGTTATCCGATTTTCACCGCAACACTAGTGAGTCTCTTTTGTTGGTTAGCCTGCATCCCCGAGGAGTCTCTTCCTCGTGGGTACTAACCTTCTTCCTTCCCCAGTGAAGTTGTCTTGTGTTTGGTAGCTATTTGTTCTTTGGCGTCCTGTTTTGTTTGTATTCTTGCATCTTTCATGGCATCATATCATCATATTAGTAGCATTGCACGTCTTTATATCTAAGGGAAAAATTTTCGGTTTGCTATATTTAAATACCTTTCACCTTGATGTCCCAAGGATCTTCGTTCCTTGTGCCATCCGGAGAAGATATTTAAATAGGGGCAACTATTGTACCCCAAAATTTTCCCTTAGATCCATTGATCTCTTGCATGTCATATTAGGTCAATCATATTGCATCAGCTAACCCTTTTTATTAGGTTTTTATTTGTGTTTGTTTCTTTTTTATCAGGTTTATCTTGAGGAGATTCAAGGAGTGATTGATCAAGATTTTTGGATGGAGCATTGAATCAAGCAAATCTCTAGGAGATGTCTCCATAACCCTAACCTCTACATGACCAAATTCCTACCCACTTTATCTACCCTTAATTGTCACCTTCATTTTCTAAACCTATTTTATTAACCTTTTCATTTAACCAATTTTTACCCAATTTGTCATTATTTCTCCTAAACCATATCTAAACCCTAATTAATTAGTCTAGCCTCTTTATTTTCCTAATATTTCATTTTCTTTTATAACAAGAGAATAGAAACCAATTCTTAATTTTCATTTCACAAGCCCACATGGTTGGCCCAACGTGCAAGATATGTTGCAAACTATTTTGGTTTTAATTTCCTTACCAAATAACCAATAGGAATCAAGCATTGGTTGTGTTAACTTTTCAACTCAATTATCAACCAATGAGAAGGCAACGTGTGGCGCACAAAAGACCAAATGAACCAAGTTGTTCTTCTCCCTTGTGCATGCTTGCGAATTCAGAATGGAAGAAGAAAAATCCAAGCAAATGCAAGCTCATCAATTCATTCAATCCACTTCAATTCAATCCTTGGCACGCTATGTTCAATTTGAAATTCTCCAAGAAACCATTCCCTTTTGCGCTTCCAACGGCTTGGTTCACAAAAGTGATTCTGAAGAGTTACCATTTTCAGCATTCAATCTGCCACCACCTGTGAACCTCTTCACGCCATCTCCAACATTTACCTCGTTTGATACCCCTCCCAATGACCTCAAGTGAGGAGCTCAGAAGTAATACGTGAAATGGTGAATCACTCTGCACATCTGAGATTTCGCACAGCATAGGCAGCGGATTTATCTCCAAGGAAGTGGACCGTTTTGAATTTAAAAAGAGACGTTGGCTCCATTTCCTACTCAGCACTCCCAGTGTTTGATGTTTGGACTCACTCCTCCCTCGTTCAGCCTATAAAAGGAGTGCGTCTCTACACAACTATTCATCAACAACTCTATCAAAAACACTCTAAATTCCTCTGAAGTTCCATAGGAGTCTTGAGCTAGCAAATTGGAGGTTGGTCTTGGAGTTTGCTTTGAAAGGAAGGCAACCATCATACTTGAAGATAGTGGACTTTATTCCACTTGGTATTGTGTTCTTATCCCTTCGTTAATAATGTTCATTTGAATCACTGCCATATGCATTTCATTATTCTTTACATGCATATCTGGTTGACATATGCTTGACTATATTTCTCATGTACTCGTGTCTTGAATTTCTTAAAACAAGATGATGTTTTCATTGATTTGGCACATATGAATGTTGTTTTCTTTTTTGGTTACAATGTTACTGATGTTGTTCATTTGAGTGGTAGCCATTGTAAGTCTTTATCGTAGTATTGCATTGACAGTTTTTATGTTTGACTTTGTTAAAACACTTGGATATCATATGTGTTTGAATGTGATTTTGAAACAGGGGACTTTTGAACTTGTGTTTCTCCTTGTGGTTCTGTTATGTTCTTGGGTTGTATTAAATTTGAACCTATTTTTGTTGTTGGCTAAATGATTGTTAGTATTGTCAAATTGTTCCTGATAAAATAGCATTAGTACCATTTTCTGCAATTATGGATATATGAGCATCATGTATACTCAATCGTGTTCTTTAACTTTGTTGTTGTGGATGCTTGACACGTTTGTATGTGTTCATATGAGTATTGGCATTGTTCTTGGTTAACCTGGTATCTCCTTTGCTCTTTGGCTTGTCATACTATGTTATCTCATTTTGTACATGCTCAAACCATTTTATTGAAACTGTCAGAGTTATGCTCTTTATGTCAACATTATGGCATGTGTTACTAGCCTTGATGTGTTCTAATCTATGGATGTTTCTTACCTCTATGTGCCTTTAATATTTACCCAAACCATCTTGAGCCTAATCAATACATGTGTGATGGTATGCTTGCTTGATATTGCCTAACTTGTTTTCCACTAAGTCCTTTGCTTTTGTCTGTATTGAATTGATGTTTTTGCCTGAATTTGAATGTGGCTGCTATGTTGTCTATAACATGCTCTATGCTTGAACACATGTGAGAATGTTAGCCACCATTTGGCTTGTGTGATTATCACTATAGTTTGACTGACTTTCTTTCCCTTTATCAACATGATAAATGAGTTTTCTTGAGTATCCATTATTTATGGCATTATGTATACAACTCTGCCTAGACTCTAGCTTTATGACAGTACCTTGTTTTCTAAGTTATGCCTTTGGACATCATGATTTCATACATGTATGCTTGATGAACGTGCCTGTTTGATTTTGTTCAAGTTAGGTCTATGATGTTATATGACTGCCTATCTCTAAATGTTACCACTTGTTTGAGTTAGATTGTTATACTTTTTTGTAACTTATCCTATCCTTGCATATGTGTGATAATCTGCTTGTGATTTAGTTTGTCAGCTGTTTTTGGTTTGGAATGTCGTTTTCATGCTAATATATGTTTTATGATATGCTGAATGTTCTGAACCTACATAGCCTGTCTTGATGTCATATGTGTTTGGTCAACCTTAAAACCTAGCTTGTTGTCATAACTCAACACTATGCTTTCTCTATTTTACATTACAACTGTTTGGCATTCTTAATTTGACCTAAATATGCATGGAAGATTGAATGATGAACTTAGATGTCCTGCCTTAAAGTTGTTCTATCATATGTCTCATGTTCTACAACTTACCATTGTGTTGGTATACCTTTAAATCATGACTTATTTCTATGTCTCCTCCCTTCATGTTTGAATGCACCTTTTCCTTAACATTATGTGAATCTATGGCTGACTGGTGTACTTGTGATCAAATTATGCTGAACTTTTGTGATATGCATTGTTGTTCAATATGTGGATGTATGCACCAAGCTATCATTAGGATTATTCATTGACTGCCTACATTTACATTTGCTAACTTCGCTTTTATATTAATCTATCTGTTTACATTGAATTGATGTCTAGTCTTTGTTTGACTGTTTTGGATTCCATAACCAATTTGTGGTGTATCAGTTGTATCATGACATAAATTCCACTTGGATGTGTTGTTAACTCTTTGTTTCGTAATGTCAAATTTGCTGCCGTATGCATGTGTTGTTGATGTTGTCACTTTCTTTGATGTGCATAACTGAACTAGCCATGCTGTTTTAAGTTTCCTTAGTCCTCTAATGCTTGAGTCTTATGGAGAGTATTGGTCAATGTATGCTTGTTGTATGACATTTTGCTTTGACTATTTTTGGTTTTGTTGTTTCACTCATTCGAGGGTTTTTCTTTGAGGTCCATTGGTATGATCAAGCACTTCCTTGTTTTTTTAACAATTCGTAATGGTTAAATGATAACATGGTGGCTGCTGCATTTTAATTGATGGTGAGGGGTGTAGTATGATGACTACAGGGCATAGGCAGTGTGCGTTTTGGTTGGTGTGAGTGGTTTATTTGAGATATGAACGAATGTGTAATATGTATATTTATTGAAGTAGTTATAGTATTGGATGTAACAGCCACCCCGATGGCAATCACACACTTTCACACGCCTTGCCTACCTCTAGGACTGGGGTTCGAATCCCCCTCGCCCCATGTAACACCCCAATTCCCACCGCGAATAAGTAATACATAAATAAATCAGAGTAGATAAAAATTCATTTTTCCGACAGAAACAAGGATGCCACATTTAAAGAAAGAAAATACAATCCCTGCTCATAAATTTGATACATAGCATAAAATAGAATACCCTCAAAGGGGAAACTTTTTCCATATAAATTAAAATTCAATTATGGAATAAAGCGGAAAGATCCATAGCTAACTTGTTTTACAAGAAATGGTTTTATAACATCAAAATATACATACAAAAGTAATACCAAATATATTAAACAATTGTATACATATATATCACAAAAGCGTTCCCCGACTCCCGTGCTACGCATCAGAGCAGACAGACCAACAAAAGGGATGGAGGACTAATCTTCATCCAAAAGCCTCCAAGACTACTAATCTGCAATTGCCTCATAGAGCAATAAACCACAGCAGAAGGGTGAGAAATAACAACTAAATCAAGATTGAATAATAATATGCAGACACATATAAATTCACATGCATAGTTATTCTTACCACATCATCGCATATTAACACATATATCATGCCACATATACATAACATAAACCAATTATACTAACATAATCACATATTCACACATAAGGCACACCATAGTCATAACATATAGAAACACACCACCACATCACATAGCACATGCCTACACATAAGACATATTATCCACAACCAGTGCATTTATCGTACATGCACATCAATTCACCAATTCAAAAATAAATCTCAACACATAATAAAATAATTCACAATTTCCACACATAATCAATCCATTTATGATTTTCCACACAAAATGCATCCATTCACAATTCTCACACATAATCAAATCATTCATGATTTATGCAAATGCACAGAGACCGACACAACGACTCTATGCAATGCATATGTGGTACCATCCATCCATCATTTCTCGTCACCAGTTCACTCAGGAACTCGGCTGGAATCATCGCTTGTTACTTAATGTAACTCCCCGTCGGGCACACGATGTTCCCCGTTGCTCACACCTCTTATTTTTATGGCACACGATCCATTCGATCGCTCACACCTCTTATTTTTAAGGCACACGACGTTTATGGATCGCTCACACCCCACACGGGTACACGACCCGATCGCTCACACATCTTTGTATAAGGCACATGATCGTCTATAATCATCGCTCACACCTCTTATTTTTAAGGCACACGATCTGATCCGATCGCTTTAGGTCCTCTTATTTTTAAGACACACGATGTTATAGCGGATTCCCTCTGGAATCGATTCGTCGCTCACACCCACTAGGGCACACGACATCTCAAGATGCATATCATGATGCTTGACATACATTGACTCGTGACAATCAAATGCATCTTCACAAACCAACAATATGAATCATCTCATCATTCATGCATTGAAATCAAACACAACACAATGCATTTCATCATAATCCACAAACCATAACAATTAGCACTTTAGCATATACACTCATATAAATTCACATCAAGAATTACTCACCATCAACCACAACCATCACAACATCTTAACACATGCCTCAACATCATATAAACCATATAAAACCTCCACATTATATAACAATAGCACAACTCACTGTAAAACACCAACCGCACGCATTTAACGCGATAAAAACCCGACAACCCGACACTTTTACAAAACCACGACTTAAATAATTCATCTACTTCCCTCCAAACCATTTTTAAAAGATATAATATTTTATTAGCTTTCCAACACTTCGAACGGGGGTCAAAACGGAATAGCCACTAACTCGCCTGGCGAATCTGGACGAACCAGAAATTCTCCAAAATGTATTTTGGACCCAAAAATGATCCAAATCTTCAACCCACATGATAGTATTACACCCAATGACCCAAAATAACATGTTAGAACACGTTTAGGCATGCATTTCATCAATTCCTCCGTGAAAACATCAATTTCTATCAATTGCTCACAAATTCAACCAAATAGAAAAACATATATTTTTCACCCAAACATTCAAACAAAACATACATATACATATACAAGCATGATATAATCAAAACTTCTCACCCTTACCCGATTAATCGCGCTTGAAACGGAGTTATATCGATTTTTCCACTTTTCCTCTTCTCCCTTTTCTTTCCTGTCTTTTCTTTTCTCTTCTCTTCCTTTCTCCTTTTTTTTTTCTCTTTTCTTTCTTTCTATTTCTATTTATTCAAAATATTTAATCCCCTAAAAATACTATTTTACCCATCAACTCAAATATCTCGCAAACGCTCTCTAAATGCGATAAAACATAAACAACGATGAAAAATAATATATTGTCAAATATAAGTCAAAAATAAAATAATATAATAATAAAAATAATTAAAACGACTCAATTAAATAAATAAGACAAAACCGGGGCGTTACAACTCTCCCCCACTTAGACATTTTCGTCCTCGAAAATATACTGAGACGAACAACTCCAGACACGACTCTCGTATCCGACTAACAAGCTAACAGGCCAACCAAAGGCACACCACGAATAAAACAAACTGACAAACCACCTTGCTAACAACAACTACTACAACGACACGACAACGACGATAACTACAACGACAAGATGCAAAGCCCATACAATGCCCTTGACGACCAACTCACTCCTCAAAGAATACCCAAGTTATGAACACACACAGGTTCACTCTCGAACCGAAACACAACAAGAACTTAAAGTTACACGACCCAACATCGTTTCAACAACCTCCACATAACCGTAACACCAACATCCTTGGCACACCACAATATTACAACAATGCTTCGATTCCCCAATCGAACATATAACCAAAACATCCATCTACATAGTAGCCCATGAATAATAGTTTAACCTTTCATCTAACACTTCCATTCTAAAACGTCCAATGATCTCATCACTCCTACATGTTCCCAATGTTCAACCTGTGAACTCGTACAAGTCACACACACAAATATACAAATTATGCCGCATCACGCTTCCGTTGCGCACTCTGATTACTCGTAACCATCAAAACTACCAATCTCACGTCCAAAGTCTAACTCTTTCCCATATTCACAAAAAATCACTATTCACTTTTAATATACCCAACCTCACACTCTACTGTGTTAGCTTACACACCAGACACAAGTCTCTGAACTGCTCAAATAATTCTAATTCTCGGACCATCAAAACAGACATACATAGAAACTTTCAACTTAACTTATCAGGCACAACCTCAGCTTTTCCCAAAGGATAATCCAAGCCAAATTCATAACTCGTCACGAATTCCAATTAAAGTTATAACTCATCACAAATTCTAACCATCATCATTGTCTCATACTCTATTCCTTCAAACTAACCAAGTACTTTAAACTCTTGCGATTACCAAACCCTTCGAGCCGAGAACCATAAAAATAATACCTCCAAATACTCCATCACGATACAACCGCAACCAATTCCAAATCCAAAATAGTATAGATACTTTTATAAATCCTCAATTGTCGTAAAGCATAAGCCACGACTTTACCATCTTGCATTAACACACTGACTAAACTCATTAAAGACGCATCCCAATACCTCATAAACGGTTTATTAGGATCACACAGAATCAAAACTGGAGCCGTAGACAACTTCTACATCAGCTCACCACAACTTACTCACTACGAGCGTCCAAAACAAACTACTCACCCTTTGCAAGTCAACTGAGATAACATAAGTACGAACTTAGCAAAGTCTCCAATAACCAGCAGTAATAACCAACTAAAGTCCAAAAAGCTTCTAAGCACTTTAACCGACTTTGTAGTCCCTCAATGTAGAACTGCATCTATTTCTGATGGATCCATAACCATACTCTCATCTATAATAACATATCCAAGAAAACTAGTTTTTTCAACGAAATTCTAACTTGAATAAATTAGCATCAAACTTCGTCTTTTTTCAACACTTGTAATTCAAATCTCAAACACTCAACCTGTTCTTCCTCTGAGTTTACCTCAATCAAAACCACCACGAACTTATCCAATTTAATATGGAAGATACGATTAATATACTCCACAACCATTACGGACGCATTACTAACACCAAATAACATCACTGTACTTTGTAATGCCCAACCAAATTCCAAAAGATATAAATTCTCAAAGCTTTTGCAAAACCTTGTACTGGGTAACTGGCTACTCACACACAAGCTTAACCGAGTAAATAACAGCCTATTCCGATGATAACAACATAACCAGTCACATGAAATCGATCAAAGCCTCAACTCACACAATTCACCACTCTTATCAAACATTCCAACCAATTGTGATTTCACTCAAACTCAACCAAACCATTCCAGTCATCTGTTCATGAAAGTGGACACTTGTTCTCAATCGTTACCTTATTCAACTGCCAGTAATCCATACACAATTTCTTCTCTTAACAGTCCAAATTCCATAAATCCCCACGTGTAGCAACAACCATCCCCAAAAGAACTCTCAAATATTACATCCACACTTAAGGTTTTCTCAAAATTTCCATTAATGCTCTAAAATTCCAAAGACTCCAAACCTCACCAGAACTCTAAGTTTTGCTTTCCATAGTCTCAATACCATCATACACATCGTAATGCTTATTATTCCATTCAATCATCATTCCTTTTTGTTACTAACAAAGCTGGAGCTCTCTAAGACAACACCTTAATGTTCCATCCAAAAACACATCCGAAAACCATGCACAACTGACGGCCCATAACTGTGACTTCCTGCCAATTTCCAGAACACTATTCTCATAGACAAAACAAACATCTTAGTCCCATCTACTAAGAGTCTTCTACTTACTTAGCAGATCCAAACCTCAAATCTTCACTTTCGTCAAATTTGAGTTCACACTCTACTCTCTGAGAACAACCATTAACGATACCCAATCGTTCTCTCTCAATGACTTCCCACTGGACCAACACACCAAAGCCTCTAATCCGTCTCATAAACAATAATTTCACTTTCCACAACATAGAACACATTCATAGCTTCATATCGATATAAAGAACGCTTAAATCAGACACCCGAGTCAAAATATATGAATTTTTTTTGAAGGAAAGTAAATTATTGGAAAACAGCCAGATCCGCCTGGCGAGTCAGGATTTCGCCTGGCGAATACCTCTTCGCCAGCCCTTCGCCTGGCGAACAAGCGGTGAAACCTGATTTATCTGAAAACCCAAACTTCCAGTAGCTAACACATTTCTGTCTCTCCGATTTCGCCTGGCGACTCACGATTTCGCCTGGCGAATCTCCCTTCACCAGCACCTCGCCTGGCGAACTATTGGCGAAACCTAATCCGCCTGGAGAATTCCCAATTCGCCTGGCGAATTACACCAGAACCAGAATTTTCTACTGCATTCCATGGTTTCCACACCTCAAAATCCACTTTTCCAAACCAACACACTTTCATATTCCAAACAATTCATTACACACACTATCAAAGCCGGAAAGACACGTCTATTCCATCCAACATAATTCCTTCTACTATCAACAAGAGATTAAGGGTGATCAGTTCCTCAATTTGTCCATAGACAGGCGACAATCACGATGGGGCATAAACCGTCTTCACCAAACTATAATAGCATTTCTTGCATCTTATGCACAAAACTACCTAAGACACAAATCCTTAGTTGACATAAACCTTACCTCCGCATTCCCTCCAGAATCGGGAACAACACTGTCCAAACAACACTTACAATCTTGCAACCAATGGCACATTGAGCCAATGTTCCACAACTGAAGCAACTTGGAAAAGTTCCAGCTTCTCCCCCACTTATCTCAGTCTCACATCTGAAGACAAAGGATTAGGAAACCAGAAAGTACCGACAGTGCTCCACACACATATAACGTACTAAGGGACCAACAACACCGACAATATTCAACTGTCACACCAACTGACTCAACAACTTGGCCGGACAGACCGACCTGCTCTGATACCACTAATGTAACTCCCTAATTCCCACCGCGAATAAGTAATACATAAATAAATCAGAGTAGATAAAAATTCATTTTTCCGACAGAAACAAGGATGCCACATTTAGAGAAAGAAAATACAATCCCTGCTCATAAATTTGATACATAGCATAAAATAGAATACCCTCAAAGGGGAAACTTTTTCCATATAAATTAAAATTCAATTATGGAATAAAGCGGAAAGATCCATAACTAACTTGTTTTACAAGAAATTGTTTTATAACATCAAAATATACATACAAAAGTAATACCAAATATATTTAACAATTGTATACATATATATCACAAAAGCGTGCCCCGACTCCCGTGCTACGCATCAGAGCAGACAGACCAACAAAAGGGATGGAGGACTAATCTTCACCAAAAGCCTCCAAGACTACTAATCTGCAATTGCCTCATAGAGAAATAAACCACAGCAGAAGGGTGAGAAATAACAACTAAATCAAGATTGCATAATAATATACAGACACATATAAATTCACATGCATAGTTATTCTTACCACATCATCGCATATTAACACATATATCATGCCACATATACATAACATAAACCAATTATACTAACATAATCACATATTCACACATAAGGTACACCATAGTCATAACATATAGAAACACACCACCACATCACATAGCACATGCCTACACATAAGACATATTATCCACAACCAGTGCATTTATCGTACATGCACATCAATTCACTAATTCAAACATAAATCTCAACACATAATCAATTAATTCACAATTTCCACACATAATCAATCCATTTATGATTTTCCACACAAAATGCATTTATTCACAATTCTCACACATAATCAAATCATTCATGATTTATGCAAATGCACAGAGACCGACACAGCGACTCTATGCAATGCATATGTGGTACCATCCATCCATCATTTCTCGTCACCAGTTCACTCAGGAACTCTGCTGGAATCATCGCTTGTTACTTAATGTAACTCCCCGTCAGGCACACGATGTTCCCCGTCGCTCACACCTCTTATTTTTAAGGCACACGATCCATCCGATCACTCACACCTCTTATTTTTAAGGCACACGACGTTTATGGATCGCTCACACCCAACACGGGCACATGACCCGATCGCTCACACCTCTTTGTATAAGGTGTAATACCCAAAATTTTGACCACTTAGATTTCCCATTATTGTGAAAATCATCATCACAATATGGATGAACCATCATGCTTCATCAGTCTCCCCAAAGATGGGTGAGCATCCAATACAATCAAAATTAGGGTTTCAAGCCCTCTCTGAGTGCTTAGACAAAGGATCAATCAAGAAATGACATGATCTTCAACTTGTCTAATCTCTCAAACATCCACAATGGATCAAAAAGGACTCCCACTTCAAGGATTAAGCACAAGGTTGCTCCCTTCTAGGTGGATCAAGTCTCAAGATCGACAGTGTCACCAAATTAGGGTTTTGGTCGACCAGGGCCTCCAGATGGAAATTTTCATCTGGGCACAAGGCAATGATCCAAAACATGACCTAATATACTTCATGGAACCTCATGAACCCATGCATCAAGTCAATTTTGCCTCAGGGGATGCATTCATCAAAAATCAAGAATTAGGGTTTCTTGACCTAATTCACCCCTAAGTTGACTTTTGGGACAAACCATGAGCCAAGACCTCAAGAGATGATTTGAGGGTCTCTAATACACCATATTGATCCATTTGGAACAATGGATTGATCCAAGAAGCTTGAGCAACAAGTCTCAATTTCATCTGCACCACAATTAGGGTTTTAAGAGAAAAGTCAACTGTAACTTTGACTTTTGACCAGGACATGCTCCCAAACCCTAATACATGATTTAATATACCCTATGACACCCATGGAACATGTCCATCAAGTTTGATTTAGGTCAAGGACATGCTTTCCTGAAGAATTGCACAATTTGGAATTCATCTGATAAAAAGTCAACTGTGCACAAAAGTCAACTTTGACTTTTTGAGATTTTTCACCAAAATGGATTTTTAACCCTAAGATGATGTTAATGTATGATTTGAATCATCATTCATCAAGAAAAATCAAGAAAAGTCAGATAACTTGTAAAAGGGGTAACCATAAAACTTAGAAAATTTTCTAAGTTAAAAATAAAGTGGCAAAGGTACCAACTTTGGAGGACCATAACTCCTAAACCACAAGGCCATTTTTTCTCATCCAAAGATGGATTTGTAGCCCTCACTATCACCTACAAAAACTTCAACTACAAGTAATTCCAATTCATTAAGGATTTTGAGTTATGGAGTGATCAAAGTGGCTGAAAAGTGAAAAAGTCACTTTTTCCAACACTTAGTGAAATTTTCACTAAGTCAGAATTCTGCTTCACTTTTTGCCAAATGTAGGGGGATTTTTCACTTGGAATCAAAAGAGATCAAAACCAAACTTGTTCAAACAGTTGTTGTATCATGTTAGGGCTTTCCAAACAGTGATGCTCTTTCTTATAAGAGGCCCTCCAGCGTCAGATGATATTGGATGGATCCAAGACTACCATGATAGGAACTCCTATCAAATCAACATGGTTCAGATCTTCGACATCCGCGTGATGAATACCAATCTGGTAGAGTTACATGCTGAGCAGGTCCGACTTGGATTCTTAATATCACATGACTATGAAAGCTGTAAAGCGGGTTGCGAAAACGATCGAGGTTGTACCCTTGTCCAGGAGGCACTTCAGCACTTGTTAAATCACTGGTGGATGCCAATCTATATGGACGAAGATACTCAGCAGATTAGTATCAATAACAGGAATCCTACTCGTCGTCAAAGTCAGGATGTCCGATCAATGGAACGTAACCTAGTGAGGTTACATTGTATTCAAAGTGGGCGTGGCCAGGTGCCACCACACAACTATGACAGTTGTAGCGTCTGTGCAGAAAGTAACCAAGGGTGTTACCTTGTGAGAGCAGCTCTTCAGGGTCAGGTCGATCATGGAGAAATTCGTCCATATCCGGGTTCTGGACCCATCATTTGGTCGCCGAACTACCTTGCCGATCAAGTTGAGGATGTTGTCACGATCTCTGGTCATCACCAGATCAGGGATGTTTTTGCCATCATTCCTCTACTTGATGAATCTAGAGTTCCCAACCGGGAACGGATCGAGGTTACTTATGACGGTCAGAAAAATCAGAAGGTTCCCATAGTCATCTATCTACCGGGGCCACTACCATATGAATCAGCTAAGGCAATCCCTTACAAATACGGTGCAACAATAATCGAGAATGGAAAGGAAATTCCATTACCCTCCGTCGTGAATATTACAGACATCAGTCGTGTAACACGGAGCGGTCGAATCTTCAACCGAGGGGTTGGAGAATCCAACAAAGAAAAGGAACTTCAGGCAAAAATTCCTGATCCACCAGTCGGTCAATCTAGTAATCCCGACTTTTCAAAAGACAAAGATGAGATGCTAAAGCTCATCCAAAGGAGTGAATATAACATTGTTGATCAACTATTACAGACTCCTTCAAAGATCTCAGTATTATCGCTGTTACTCAGTTCAGAAGCCCACAGAGAGGCTCTACAGAAAGTCTTGGAGCAAGCCTTTGTGGAACAGGATGTAACAATCAGACAATTCGATAGCATTGTCTCTAACATCACTTCCTGCAATAATTTGGGATTTAGTGATGAAGAATTACCTGAAGAGGGTCGCCATCATAACATGGCGCTCAACATTACAGTTAACTGCCAGGGCGATGCTTTAGCCAACGTACTGGTAGACATAGGGTCAGCCCTGAATGTTATGCCAAAGTCCACTTTGATGCAATTATCATTTAAGGACCCTCCGATGAGAGCCAGCGAGGTCGTCGTCAAAGCATTCGACGGATCCAGAAAAACAGTTATCGGCGAAGTTGATCTTCCCATAACTATTGGTCCTCACACTTTCCAAATCACTTTCCAGGTCATGGACATCCGGGCAACATACAGTTGTTTATTAGGAAGGCCTTGGATACATCAGGCTAGAGCGGTCACTTCGACCCTCCACCAAAAGCTAAAGTTCGTCAAGAATGATCAACTTGTCACGGTTTGTGGGGAACAAGCCTTGCTTGTAAGCAACTTATCATCATCTACTTGTGTGGAACCCGAGGAGGTTATTGGAACTCAGTTCCAAGCACTATCGGTGAGCAAGAACGATCAATCCGAAGAAGGAACTTCAATTTCTTCATACAAAGATGCTATCAAAGCGGTCGAGAGTACCGATACGACAGGGTGGGGACAGCTTATCATTCCCATTGACCATAAAACAAAGAAGGGTCTTGGTTTTTCTGCGACCTGTACCCAGACAGCTGTCAACGATGAAAGTCTTCATCCCCTTCAAAACTTCTTCCACAGTGGAGGTTTTCTCCACCCAGTGTCTCAGACAGTTCATGCTATCAATGAGGAAGATCCCTCTGACACAGATGAAGAATGGAAGTCCTACCTTAACAAGGACGGTTATATGTCTCAGGAAGAGGTGCCTATGCCTTTTTGCTTTCCTAAAGAAAGTCCGAGATTTATACCAAGATCAGATGTCGAAATGATCTACGGGGATTGTGATCCGGAAGGATGCCGTGCTCCGCCAAATTCATTATAGGAAGACACTCTGATGAAAGACAATTTTGACTACAATTACTATGGCCCGATGGATGGTTTGCCAATGTGGCAGCCTTACCCAGGAAACATGGGGCAAGAAAGTCAGCCGCGTAATGAAACTCAGCTGAACGTCATTGAACAGAATACCTGTGTCCACACCATGTCATGGGATCAACACTCAGGTCATTCAGAGACTACTCAACATGAAGATGAATTCGCAACATTCGCAGGACTTGAATTCATCAACTATGCTTTTCCCAAGGTCAACGTCATCGAGAGGGATGACTTCTCTAGTTCCAAAGAAGTTTGGGACACTCTGGGACAACCAAGTGGAAAATACGACTTTATGGTCAAGTACACTGCTCCCGAAAGCTCTCGTATCAGGCTCGAAGATATCCAGCCAACTGGATGGGGAGATACAGCTGAGAGCTCCAATGCTATGCAAAATGCAAAAGAGGAATCCTCCTACGATAATTCTGCCTGGGAGACAGATTCCAATGATCCTGCTCCACCAGAAATCAGCGTCATTTCTGAAGACAAATCAAGGAAGGTGCCAGACTTTGTGATTCACCGAGGAGTTCGCCGCTAATGGGTTGCCGTCGAGGTTCCGAAGGTCGTTCGTCAGTCAAAGTAATTGCCATCTTTAACCTTTCACCCTGCCCAGGTGAAACGGATGTTTTGATAGGGCTCACTTTTTGTAAATTTCCCTCTTCGCTTTGCCCAAAGCGAGTGAGTTTTGTTTTATAGGGCTATAGTTTCAGGATTCGACTTGTTCATTAATAAAATAACATCGTTCTGTAATTTCCGCATTAATTGCTGTTTTCTCTTTTTGCTTTTTCAGAAAATGGTAATCCTAAAAAACACTCAATAATAAAAACAAGCAGTAAAATCAAAACACTGCACACACTTGCATTGTCTCTATCTCTTCTAAACACGAATCATCACGTCATGCAGATTGCTTATTTTATACCCCGTTGAAACATACGATCCGATGCCTTCTCCCAACTTTGAGTTCCCGGTATTCGAGGCTGAAGAAGAAAATGAAAAAGAAATTCCAGAAGAGATCTCCCGACTACTCAGACAAGAGGAAAGGTCCATTGAACCTCACAAAGAGTCGTTGGAAACGGTAAACTTGGGTTCAGAGCAAGAAAGAAAAGAAATCAGGATCGGAGCACTTCTCAGTCCAACTACCAGAGAGGGTTTGATAAAGCTTCTCAAAGAATTTCCCGATGTATTCGCTTGGTCCTATCAGGATATGCCAGGGTTGGATGCCAGCATCGTGGAACATCACTTACCGCTAAGATCGGAATGTCCGCCAGTAAAGCAAAGGTTGAGACGGACTCACCCGGACATGGCCATTAAAATCAAAGAGGAGGTACAGAAACAGATCGACGCGGGTTTCCTCGCTACATCTGAATATCCTCAATGGTTAGCCAACATCGTACCCGTTCCCAAAAAGGATGGAAAGGTCAGAATGTGTGTTGATTACAGAGATCTGAACAAGGCAAGTCCAAAGGACGACTTTCCTTTACCACACATTGACATGCTGGTTGACAGCGCAGCAAAGTTCAAAGTATTCTCCTTCATGGATGGATTCTCGGGCTATAACCAGATCAAAATGGCGCCGAAAGACATGGAGAAAACTTCTTTCATTACCCCATGGGGTACCTTTTGTTACAAGGTAATACCGTTCGGTTTGAAGAATGCCGGGGCAACCTATCAAAGGGCCATGACTACTCTGTTTCATGACATGATACATAAGGAGATCGAGGTATATCTCGATGATTTGATTGCAAAATCAAGAACAGAGGATGAGCACGTTGAACATCTGTCAAAATTGTTCGAACGTCTAAGAAAATTCAAGCTCCGCTTGAATCCCAACAAGTGCACCTTCGGTGTCTGTTCAGGGAAACTACTAGGGTTCATCGTCAGCCAGAAAGGAATTGAAGTTGATCCTGACAAGGTCAAGGCCATTCAAGAAATGCCTTCTCCGAAAACTGAAAAACAAGTTAGAGGATTCCTGGGACGTTTGAACTACATCTCCAGATTCATATTCCTTATGACCGCCACGTGTGCGCCGATCTTCAAGTTATTGAAAAAGAACCAGGATTGCGTTTGGTCAGAAGATTGCCAAACCGCCTTCGACAGTATTAAGGAATATCTGTTGAATCCTCCGATTCTATCACCTCTAGTGGAAGGAAGCCCACTAATCATTTACCTCACAGTCCTAGAGGACTCAATGGGATGTGTACTTGACCAACAAGACGAAACTAAAAGGAAAGAGTCTGCCATTTACTATCTAAGCAAGAAATTCACCGACTACGAGACTCGGTACACAAGGCTTGAGAAAACTTGTTGCGCTTTGGCTAGGGCAGCCAAACGTCTTCGCCAGTACATGATTCGTCATACTACTTAGTTGGTCTCCGAAATGGATCCAATCAAGTACGTTTTCGAAAAACCTGCTCTCACGGGAAGGATTGCCCGTTGGCAGATGTTACTATCAGAATATGACATAGAGTACCACGCTCAGAAAACCGTTAAGGGAAGTATTTTAGCCGATCATTTGGCTCATCAACCGATTGACAATCAAGAATCAATCGGGTTTGACTTCCCAGACGAAGATGTCATGTATCTAAAGATGAAATATTGCGATGAACCGCTACCCAGTGAAGGGCCAGAACCAGGTTCCCAGTGGGGACTTATCTTTGACGGAGCAGTCAATCATTATGGAAACGGAATTGGGGCAATCATTGTTACCCCTCAGGGTATCCACATTCCTTTCACTGCCAGACTTACATTCAAATGTACGAACAACGATGCCGAATACGAAGCATGTATCATGGGTCTCGAAGAAGCAATTGATTTAAGGATAAAAAACTTGGACGTATACGGCGATTCAGCTCTGGTTATTAACCAGATAAAAGGAGAATGGAATACCTACCAATCAGGATTGATTCCTTACAAAGACTATGCAAGAAGGTTGTTACCCTTCTTCAACAGAGTCGACTTTCATCACATCCCTCGTGATGAGAATCACATGGCTGATGCATTAGCCACTCTCTCTTCCATGATTAGTGTAGGTCGATGGAATGACATACCTAAGATCGATATCATGCGCCTTGAACGGCCCGCTTACATCTTCGCGATTGAAGCAGTCATAGACGACAGACCTTGGTATCACGATATCAAATGCTTCCTTCAGAAACAAGAGTACCCATCTGGGGCACTCAGAAAAGACAGGAAAACCCTCAGAAGATTGGCTGGAAACTTCTTCCTGAGCGGTGACACTCTTTATAAGAGAAATTTTGACATGGTCTTGCTCCGATGCATCGACAGACCAGAAGCAGACATGCTCATGAAAGAAATTCATGAAGGATCCTTTGGCACTCATGCCAACGGACACACAATGGCGAGAAAAATTCTCAGGGCCGGGTATTATTGGTTGACAATGGAATCCGACTGCTACAAGTACATGAGGAGGTGTCACTAGTGTCAGATATACTCCGACAAAATTCATGTACCGCCATCACATCTCAAAGTTCTTTCTTCCCCGTGGCCTTTTTCCATATGGGGAATCGACATGATTGGTATGATTGAGCCCAAGGCTTCAAACGGACATCGGTTCATCCTGGTAGCCATTGACTATTTCACCAAGTGGGTCGAAGCAGCGTCATTCGCCAATGTAACCCGACAAGTGGTGGTCCGATTTATCAAAAACAATATCATCTGCCGTTATGGTGTTCCAAGCGAGATCATTACTGATAATGGATCTAACTTGAACAATAAGATGATGAAAGAGTTATGCGCAGAGTTCAAGATCGAACACCATAACTCATCTCCCTACCGACCCAAGATGAACAGAGCGGTAGAAGCGGCTAACAAGAACATCAAGAAGATCGTTCAAAAGATGGTTGTAACCTACAAAGATTGGAACGAGATGCTACCCTTTGCTCTTCATGGTTATCGTACATCTGTCCGTACTTCAACAGGGGCTACCCTTTCTCTCTAGTATATGGCGTGGAGGCAGTGCTTCCCATAGAAGTAGAGATCCCGTCAATCAGGGTATTGATGGAAGCTCAGCTCACCGAAGCTGAATGGTGTCGAAGTCGACACGACGAACTGAACCTGATCGAAGAAAAGAGAATCACGGCACTATGCCATGGTCAGTTGTATCAGCAAAGAATGAAGAGGGCGTTCGACAAAAAAGTCTGACCTCGTATCTTCAGAAAAGGAGACCTCGTGCTCAAGAAGATACAATCATTTCTCACTGACTCTCGGGGCAAATGGACCCCGAATTATGATGGCCCCTATGTGGTCACGAAAGCTTTCTCAGGCGGCGCCTTGAGACTTGCAACCATGGACGGAGAGGAATTTGCCTACCCCACGAATGTTGATGTAGTCAAGAAATACTTCGCCTAAACTAAAAAAAAAAACGTCTCGGTGGATTGAAAACCCGAAAGGGTGGTCCAGGCAAAAGTTAGAGACATGAAAAAAAAAGAATCATCCCGATGGATTGGAAATCTCATAGTACAATCCAGGCAAAAGTTAGGGATAATGGCAAGTAACTATGTTCAACAGAGGCAAGTCCCTCAGCAGTAGTTACATCATCTATCGGAGGAAATCTCCAGTCAAAGGTCATCTTCGACAGAAGCTCAGGATGCCCCGAATTCAAAGTTGGTAGAAGGATAGTGGTCGTTATGTTTCAACGTAGCCCTTTTCCCGGTAAATTACCATTTTCTAACTTTGTATATACTCTTTGGAATCACGCGTTTGGCTGATCTCCATCTTATCAATAAAATTTGAGCCCTTGTGCTTTTGTTTGTAATTCTTTACTTGTTTTAGCTTTACAGAACGACGTTGTTTAAACTTAATCAGCGATTCTTGAAATAAAACGAAAATGAATTTACTTGTTAAAACTTTTTCTGCTTTTAAATTAAAGATGACATTTCTTTTGACTGTTGAACATCAGAAGAACATCGATTGCTTCTCCCGAAGTAAGCGAATTTCAAAGTGCAGAATCAAATTACTCCTTCTAAGCCAGTATGCCTGAATGAAGGGATCAACTGTGTCAGAGACCTTGTTTCGTCTGACAGCCTCGGCCGAGTTCTCATCTCCTAAGCCCGATCAACATAGCTCCCAACGGGACTATCTCTCCTAAGCAAGGTGGAATTGCTATTTTGAATCAACGGTACTTCTTCGCCCCACGATGGCCGAGTATCCAATTGTGTTCATCCATTAGTCTGTATGTCGAGTCTGTTTTGTCAGCATATACATACGTACTTCATGCATTTTTTATTTGCATTTACATTTCATATTGCATCGTTATCACTCTAGCCGGTCTTGTCCCCTAGTGATAAACAGTTTTCTCAATTGAGTTTGTCAGTTCTTTCCTCGTCAGGAAGTGTTGCGTCTGCACAATCTTGCCACCAGTGTATCTTTAGATCAGAGTCGGCACTTGGCCACTTTGATAACTTGAACCTCTGAAAAGACAGAGAAAACTCTCAATAAACATCACTCTTCGCCATTGAAGATGATATCCTCGCTTTCCGGGATTAAGGAAAATCCACAGAGAAAGCCTCGTGATCAGAAATTCGGCAGCACGCCAGTTTTGCTCCGAAAAACCACTGATGAGAAGGTCATCGGTACCTCAAAATTGGACCCCATCATATGGCATTTCTCCGGGAAGATCCCGAGAAAAGTATAATGTAACTCCAAATGAAAACAGTCTCTCAAGAGACTCGCTTTCCCCAGTAGAGGCAACAAATGGCGTCTCCAACAGAGAAGTTTGTACAACTCTACAAATCAGACGAATGGGTTCCCCAGCAAGTCTGACATCAAAACTTTTTCCACTCAAATGGCATCTCCCCAAGAAAATTCGGCGAGAAGTTTGAGGAAAGCCGCTATGAATAGCGTCCCTTGTCAAGAAAGTTTATTGACAAAAGAAACTAAGACCAGTTCTTGGTAGGAAACCAGGATCGAGGGGAAGTTTAAATCAGAAACTAAGACCAGTTCTTGGTAAGAAACCAGGATCGAGGGGAAGTTCAAATCAGAAACTAAGACCAGTTCCTTGGTAGGAAACCAAGAACGAGGGGAGGTTTATTTCAAAAGAAAACTGAGACCAGTTCCTTGGCTGAAAACCAGGATCGAGGGGAAGTTTACCTTTTCTAAGCATCATTGCTTAGTTAAAGAAGATGAATGTGTAAGCTACCATTCATAACCACCATCAAAATTTCAGATATTCCGATATTTAATCCTCTTGCACCCCGAATGCTCGAATCCCTTCGTCATTCATAACTTCGGGTCCAAGAAGATTAAATAGGGGCATCTGTAATACCCCAAATTTTGACCACTTAGATTTCCCATCATTGTGAAAATCATCATCACAATATGGATGAACCATCATGCTTCATCAGTCTCCCCAAAGATGGGTGAGCATCCAATACAATTAAAATTAGGGTTTCAAGCCCTCTCTGAGTGCTTAGACAAAGGATCAATCAAGAAATGACATGATCTTCAACTTGTCTAATCTCTCAAACATCCACAATGGATCAAAAAGGACCCCCACTTCAAGGATTAAGCACAAGGCTGCTCCCTTCTAGGTGGATCAAGTCTCAAGATCGACAGTGTCACCAAATTAGGGTTTTGGTCGACCAGGGCCTCCAGATGGAAATTTTCATCTGGGCACAAGGCAATGATCCAAAACATGACCTAATATACTTCATGGAACCTCATGAACCCATGCATCAAGTCAATTTTGCCTCAGGGGATGCATTCATCAAAAATCAAGAATTAGGGTTTCTTGACCTAATTCACCCCTAAGTTGACTTTTGGGACAAACCATGAGCCAAGACCTCAAGAGATTATTTGAGGGTCTATAATACACCATATTGATCCATTTGGAACAATGGATTGATCCATGAAGCTTGAGCAACAAGTCTCAATTTCATCTGCACCACAATTAGGGTTTTAAGAGAAAAGTCAACTATAACTTTGACTTTTGACCAGGACATGCTCCCAAACCCTAATACATGATTTAATATACCCTATGACACCCATGGAACATGTCCATCAAGTTTGATTTAGGTCAAGGACATGCTTTCCTGAAGAATTGCACAATTTGGAATTCATCTGATAAAAAGTCAACTGTGCACAAAAGTCAACTTTGACTTTTTGAGATTTTTCACCAAAATGGATTTTTAACCCTAAGATGATGTTAATGTATGATTTGAATCATCATTCATCAAGAAAAATCAAGAAAAGTGAGATAACTTGTAAAAGGGGTAACCATAAAACTTAAAAATTTTTCTAAGTTAAAAATAAAGTGGCAAAGGTACCAACTTTGGAGGACCATAACTCCTAAACCACAAGGCCATTTTTTCTCATCCAAAGATGGATTTGTAGCCCTCACTATCACCTACAAAAACTTCAACTACAAGTCATTCCAATTCATTAAGGATTTTGAGTTATGGAGTGATCAAAGTGGCTAAAAAGTGAAAAAGTCACTTTTTCCAACACTTAGTGAAATTTTCACTAAGTCAGAATTCTGCTTCACTTTTTGCCAAATGTAGGGGGATTTTTCACTTGGAATCAAAAGAGATCAAAACCAAACTTGTTCAAACAGTTGTTGTATCATGTTAGGGCTTTCCAAAATGGCCAAGAACATTGCCAAATTCAACCTACATCATGAGATACAACATTGGCAAGTTGCCTTGCTGAAATCTGTCAAGGCAAGGCAGAATTTGCATTTTGGCTCGATTTGCCAAAATCAGCCAATTGCAAGTGCTCCAATCCACTTGGACACCTCAGAGGATTGAATCCAAAGGGGACAATCACTGAGCCAAGCCTCCAAGGTCCAAGGAACAAGGAATAGCATGTTGAACCTAGAGTTGCCAAAGTAGGGACAAGACTTCAAATTTGGAATGGGGCATTCAATGGAACCATCAAGGTGGCATGGACTGAGCCATTCTCATCTGAAATCAGTCAAGACTTATCCAAGACCAAGGGGACCAAAGCTCTGTGCCCTAACCTCTAGTCAATGGCTAGAGGAGACTTTCATTTCCATTGGCCAACATTGAGGAAACCTACTTACCAGCTGCCATGCACTATTCCTTGCAAAACAAACTTGCTCTACTATAAATAGAGCTTAATTGTGATTAGTTTAAGTACACCAAAGCCATCTAACAGATGCTTTCCTCAAAATCTCTTTCTCTTGGCAAAAATGCCTTTCTTAGCAAGGTAGCTATCGGGTTTTGAGTTTGAGAGCAATTCTGCACAAACCAATCACTCACACACCTCACATACATCACATATGAGCTGATCAAACACTCACATAACTTCTGAAACATCAAAATCTCAAAATCACTTGCCATCCACACAAGTTTGAAGTGAAGTTGCAGCTGAGATGCCATAAACTGATCCAGTCCATTTCAATTCAATCCAAGTGTTCAAACACACTCCATATGGTGTAGGGAAGCTGTTCAGATCATCACAACTCATCTGTAACACCTCCAACCCAGAATTTGATTTGCTCTTGCTGTCACGACTTGGAGGTAAGCCTAAACTTGGGCATCTCTCAATCTATGCATATTTCCTCGCACAATAATTTGGCCATATGTTCATAATCATGCATGGAATGTTTTCCCTCAATTAATTGCATTGTTTGAATCGTGTATCAAAAATCCTAGCCTTCATGCAGAAATTAGGGTTCTTGAGGTTTCTTCGTGATTTCTTGTTGTATGTTTAATTTAAATGAAATTAAAGTACATAGACATGATCGTGAGGTTGAGGCGAGCATAATGATATGTGGATTGCATGTTATAATTACGTATTCAGTGAGATTGGATGGAAAATGCAAATATGGGCAAACTGAAAAAACGCGCGTGTTCTTGGTGTTGTTCTTGGCGCCATTTTCATATATTTGAATATTTGAATTTTTTGATTTTGTTTAATTGATTCAAAAATTAATTTCTCTCTGAGTTTTAATGATTTTGAGTTGATTATTTTTTTAATAATTCACAAAAATGTTAAAATATTTTATTTTCACAAAAAAATCCCAAAAATTTTATTTATTTCATATAATTGATATTTTTGCAAAGAATTAATATTTTGATTGTTTTTGGCATTTTAAATATTTTTTCTACATTGATTTTGCAACTTTTAATGCTTTCTAATTATTTTGTAGGTCAATACTTAATTTTTGAAGCATTAATCCAAGATCACAATTTGTTTTCCATGTGTTAAACAATTTTTGATCATTTTAATTGAATTTTTATTCAATTAAACACATTTTTGAAAACAAATTAGGGTTTTGGATTAATTCAACCCTCATAAACCATTTTCAAAACACTTTGGGCCTCTATTAGAGTGTAAGACCCAATCCTTTTTTTGACCAAATCATCTTTGGGCCTCACTTATTGTATAAGTCCCGATACCGTCAAAAAACAAACGGCGCGATCGTCGCCTTTTCAAAAATCATCTGGGCCTACCCTCGAGTAGTAAGACCCATTTATTTTTCTTTAAACCTTTTTGGGCCTCTTGAGAGAGTGTAAGACCCATCCCCCCTTGTACAAAAACTTTTTGGGCCTCACTCATTGTATAAGTCCCTCTGTACAAGTAAACGGCGCAATCGTCGCCCGTTTAAAATTAAAAACCATCTGGGCCTACCCTCGTGTTATAAGCCACACTCTTTTTCTTTAAAACTTTTTGGGCCTCTTAAAAAAGTGTAAGACCCATCCCTTTGTACAGAAAACCTTTTTGGGCCCCTGTCACTTGTATAAGTCCCTCTGTACAAATTCAAACAGTGCGCTCACTGATAAAACCCTGGGCCTCTCCTTGAGCTGTAAGCCCCAAATCTTTCTTTTTCAAAGCACTTTCTCTTTTGATTTTGAATATACTGTTGTTTTTATCTTTCTTTGTTGAACAACTAACCAAACAGCATGGAAGCACTACAACCGAGTAAGTGGTTATCGCTTTCATTTACTGCTTTCATATTATAAACTGTATTGTGGGGCTGCTCACTGTATGTCTCCTTTCATAAACTCATATCAACTGTATAATAATAGTATAGATATTTCAAGTTTCCCCGGCAACTACGTCTAGAACTAGGTGACGCCGTTTCACTTATTCGTAGAAATAGACGCCTAGATCCCCAATAGGAGCACCATATACAGTCTTCTCTTCGGCTGTCCTCCTTAGGAATCGTCAAGAAATTCTATTCCCCAGAGATGAATTATTCTCGGTGAAACTTCTCTTGAATTTCTTCAAACCTCCGAACTGTTCAAACTCTCTTGAAAAGATAAAAGTTGCTGGATAGTAAACCTCGCACGTTTACCAGTGGTTTTATCTTTAAAAGAGTTTTTTTTGAACTTTTCTTTGGTTTGGGACCCACAGGCTTCCTAAAAGCAACCCGACCTCCTCTTGGGCATCGTACAAGGACCCACAGGCTTCCTATAAGCAACCCGGCCTCCTCTTGGGCATTATTCAAGGACCCTACGGCTTCTTAGAAGTATTCACAGCCTCCTCTTAGGCTTCGTATAATGATCTCTTCCTCCGGGAATGATAGCCTCCTCTTGGGCTTCGTACAAGGACCCGTCGGCTTCTTAAAAGATTCCAGCCTCCTCTTGGGCTTCGTACAAATTGTCCCGACGACCTCCTAGAGGTATAGGAACAGAACCTAGTCATCCTCATAGAACAGTCTTTTCATAGAGTCTACTACTGTTTCTCGAAGCATAGTACAAAAGATAAAAGTCTAGACTTGGACAGTCTAACTTCCTTGAGTCTAAAAGACATTCTCAAGCACCCTTCGTTAAATAGGAAGGAAACCCGCAGACTCGGATAGTCTCAATACCCTTTGGATTTCCCGTTTCCTCAAAGAAAAGGAAATATCCCTGATCCTCAAATTAAATCCCTGAGTACAGTGTTGCTCATATAAGAACTGATTTTCTCTTTTAAATCAGTATATTGGATCTGTCACTCAACTGAAACAGTTA
The DNA here is from genome assembly GCA_022829125.1 of Lathyrus tuberosus. NCBI lineage: Eukaryota > Viridiplantae > Streptophyta > Magnoliopsida > Fabales > Fabaceae > Lathyrus > Lathyrus tuberosus. The sequence goes on from JALAZF010000166.1 coordinate 11,698,392, forward strand.
CAATAGCCTCCATCTCGGGCTTCGTACGAGATACCAAAATTCTCCCCAGTTGAGTAAAAACAACCTTTTAGCCTCTCTCTCAGGCTTTGTATGAGACACAAAAGATTCCCTCGTTGAGTCAATCACCCTTTTTTTGCCTCCATCTCGGGCCTCGTACGAGATATAAATCCCTTAAGCAAGAGTCGAACTCTTTGCTAGCCTCCTCTTAGGCTTTGTATAACGATATGCCCCACTGGGTCAAAAACTTTTAGCCTCTCTCTCGGGCTTTGTACGAGACACAAAATAGCCTCCTCTTAGGCTTTGTATAATGATTTTCCTAGCGGAAATTAGCCTCCTCTTAGGCTTTGTATAAGAAAACCACTGGTTGATCCAATCGACCTTTTAGCATCAAAGCTGTGCCTCGTTCACAGTACACAAACATCAACAACTCCTTTCCCTTCATCTAATCGCTGTAAGCGGCAAGCCTCTGGATCATCTACATCCATGCCACTGTCCCTCTTTTAGCATGAGAAATTCCTAAGGAAAGATGGCATTACTCTACACTGAGTTAAAGTCTTCTCCTTCAGGTTAAAACCCTTTCTTCAGAAATTATGGCATTGCTCGGATCCGCGTATCCCAGTTAAAGTAATTCTCCTTCTCCCCTCTTTAGAGATGACAAATTCTCTCTAAAGTCGAGGTCTTTTAGCTTCACATCTTGGGCTTTGAACAAGATACAAATCACCTTTCGCTTCACGTCTTGGGCTTTGAACAAGACACCAAAAACCAATTCCTCCCATAGAATAGGAGGAACTACGAACGCTCTGATTTCCCTGTTTCGGTAAACGGGAATACGTAGGCATAAGATCGAAAGAAAAGATCTTAGCGAGCGCAATCAACAAAAAACCCAAATCCCATATCTCCGTCAATCAAAAGCAGTAATTCAAAAGCATCAGTCCTAACATCCTAATCCTTATTCCCCGCCAGAAACCCTTTGCCTAGAAAAAAGAAAGAAAGAACCGTATTGGCGAAATACGAATAACCTGTACAAAAGCCCCCCACATTGATAGCATCCGTAACCTAACAGACCGCTGTTTAAACTCAGTATGCAAGCAGGGTTAATTGGAGACATCTATTTCCCTTCCTTATTCAGCTCACAATAGGATAAAAAATGAATCGACCTGTAGTTTTAAGCTCAACCGCAGAGAGCGACCAGCGCTTAAGAACCGCGTCCAAAATCGCTCGCTACAGAAGGCACACGATCGTCTATAATCATCACTCACACCTCTTATTTTTAAGGCACACGATACTATCCGATCGCTTTAGGTCCTCTTATTTTTAAGGCACACAATGTTATAGCGGATTCCCTCTGGAATCGATTCGTCGCTCACACCCACTAGGGCACACGACATCACAAGATGCATATCATGATGCTTGGAATACATTGACTCATGACAATCAAATGCATCTTCACAAACCAACAATATGAATCATCTCATCATTCATGCATTGAAATCAAACACAATACAATGCATTTCATCATAATCCACAAACCATAACAATTAGCACTTTAGCATATACACTCATATAAATTCACATCAAGAATTACTCACCATCAACCACAACCATCACACATCTTAACACATGCCTCAACATCATATAAACCACATAAAACCTCCACATTATATAACAATAGCACAACACACTGTAAAACACCAACTGCACGCATTTAACGCGATAAAAACCCGACAACCCGACACTTTTACAAAACCACGACTTAAATAATTCATCTACTGCCCTCCAAACCATTTTTAAAATAAATAATATTTTATTAGCTTTCCAACACTTCGAACGGGGGTCAAAACGGACTTACGGTTCAAAAGTTATGGCTAAAATACAAAAATACTGTTTTTGTTGTCCCAGACAAATTCGCCTGGCGAATCACTGGCGAAGCGGACTCGCCACTAACTCGCCTGGCGAATCTGGACGAACCAGAATTTCTCCAAAACATATTTGGGACCCAAAAATGATCCAAATCTTTAACCCACATGATAGTATTACAACCAATGACCCAAAATAACATGTTAGTACACGTTTAGGCATGCATTTCATCAATTCCTCAGTGAAAACATCAATTTCTATCAATTGCTCACAAATTCAATCAAATAGAAAAACATATATTTTTCACCCAAACATTCAAACAAAACATACATATACATATACAAGCATGATATAATCGAAACTTCTCACCCATATCCGATTAATCGCGCTTGAAACAGAGTTATGTCAATTTTTCCACTTTTCCTCTTCTCCCTTTTCTTTCCTCTCTTTTCTCTTGTCTTCTCTTGCTTTCCCTCTCATTTTTCTCTTTTCTTTCTTTCTATTTCTATTTATTCAAAATATCTAATCCCCTAAAAAGACTATTTTACCCCTCAACTTAAATATCTCGCAAATGCTCTCTAAATGCGATAAAACATAAACAACGATGAAAAATAATATATTGTCAAATAAAAGTCAAAAATAAAATAATATAATAATAAAAATAATCAAAACGACTCAATTAAATATATAAGACAAAACCGGGGCGTTACACCCCAGTCCTTTTATTTATTTTTCTGAACTTCGCTTGTCTTGAAATATATATTTGTGTTATCCCTCATATGTCAACACGCGCGCTTTGGCCTGGTGGTGTTAGTTTTGCACTGCAAGCGAAATGGCATGAGTTCAAATCCTAGAAATGCCATTTCCTCCTTTTTTATCACTTGTTGGCTTTATCCTTTTTTAAGTTGATACTTCCTTTTTTAAAATGTCATAACTTACTTGATTTTTATCCTTTTCCTTCTCTTCTTTTTGCTATATTCTCCGAATTGAATCTATTTTTCAAATATAAAAAGAAATTAGTAAAAATATTAATTTTTGAGACCTTTATGCATGATTAGTTTATGAATGCTTATTAGGACTTTTATTGAACTTTCTTATTCATCATGCCATATCATGTCTATCTATCATGATTGATCGTTGTCTAATATGTATGATTCTACTTTGTATGATTTCATAAACTTTATTTCATACCATTATCTTGGCCATAGTCAATGGTTCCTATCCATCACCCTTAGATCGGTGAACTACGGATACTCTGATTCCACTCCCGTAAGGATACGTAGGCGCAAAGTGCGATGCTTTGTCGAGTATACTTAGATACAAACCCCTAGGGTTTCAACCTTTAGCATAGTACGCTTAGCAAGCGAGTAAGATATAACAAGATTAAAACAAGAGGTTCCTGTAGAGTACTACAGATATTAAGGGTGTTAATACCTCCCCTTAGTATAACCAACCCCCGAACCTTAGATCTCCCCCCTTTAGGTTTTTCTCGATCCTGAACCTTTCCTTTGGATAAATCAAAGCTCGGTGGTGAATTTCAAAGTTTTGCGATGCAAGTTAATTAATAGCTTGTTATCCGATTCTCAACGCAACAAAAGGGTAGCATCTCATGCCAATCTTTGTAGGTTAAAACCATCTTTTTAATGATTTTTTTGATGTTCTTGTTAGCCGCTTATACCGCGCCATTCATCTTAGGTCGGTAGGGAGATGAGTTATGGTGTTCGATTTTTAACTCAGCACACAACTCTTTCATCATCTTGTTATTCAAGTTCGATCCCTTATCCGTAATGATCTGGCTTGGAATTCCATAACGACAGATGATATTGTTTTTGATAAATCGGACCACCAATTTTCGGTGTCATACCCCAAATTTTGACCACTAAGATTTCCCATCATTGTGAAAATCATCATCGCAATATGGATGTACCTTTATGCCTCATCAATCTCCTCAAGGAATTGTTGAGCATTCACCACGATCAAAATTAGGGTTTCAAGCCCTCTCTGAGTGCTTAGACAAAGTATCAATCAAGGAATGACGTGATATTCAACTTTTCTAACCTCTCAAACATCCACAATGGATCAAGAGGACTCCCACTTCAAGGATTAAGCACAAGGTTGCTCCCTTCTAGGTGGATCAAGCTTCAAGATCGCCAGTGTCACCAAATTAGGGTTTGGTCGACCAGGGCCTCCAGATGGAAATTGTCCTCTGGGCATGAGCCAATGCTTTAAAGAATATCATAATATACTCCATGGAACCTCATAGACCCAATCATCAAGTCAAATTGGCCTCAAGGGATACATACATAAAAAATCAGGAATTAGGGTTTCTTGACCTAATTCACCCCTAAGTTGACTTTTGGGACGAATCATGAACCAAGACCTCAAGAGATGATTTTAGGGTCTCTAATATACCATATTGATCCATTTGGAATAATGGATTGATCCAATAAGCTTGAGCAACAAGTCTCAATTTCATCAGTACCACAGTTAGGGTTTTGCGAGAAAAGTCAACTGTAGCTTTGACTTTTGACCAGGAGATGCTCCCAAACCCTAGGACATGATTCAATAAACCCTATAACACCCATGGAACATGTCCATCAAGTTTGATTTAGGTCAAGGACATTATTTCCTAAAGGACCACACAGTTTGGAATTCATCTGACAAAAAGTCAACTGTGCACAAAAGTCAACTTTGACTTTTTGAGATTTTTCACAAAAATGGATTTTTAACCCTAAAATGATGTTAATGTATGATTTGAATCATCATTCATCAAGAAAAATCAAAGAAAGTGGGATAACTTGTAAAAGGGGTAACCATAAAAACTTAGAAAATTTTCTAAGTTATGAAAAAAAGTGACAAAGGTACCAACTTTGGAAGATCATAACTCCTAAACCACATAGCCAGTTTTCCCCATCCAAAGCTTGATTTGTAGATCTCATTACCCTCTACAAAAGCTTCATACTGACCTATGTCCAAATTCCTCTTGGATTTTGAGTTATGGAGTGATCAAAATCAAGAAAAGTCACTTTGTTTCAACACTTAGTGAAAATTTCACTAAGTCAGAATCTGCCTTACTTTTTTCCAAATGTAGGGGGATTTTTCACTTGGATCCAAAAGGTATCAAAACCAAATATGATCAGACGGTTGTTGTATCATATAAGGGCTTTCCAAAATGGCCAAGAACATCACCAAATTCAATTTGAGCTTTGAGATATGGTAGTGGTAAGATGCCTTGCCAAAATCAGCCAATTCCAAGCCTTGTCATCACTTTGGACACATCTGAGGATTGAATCTAAAGGGGACAATCACTTAGCCAAGCCTCCAAAGTCCATGGAACAAGAAATAGCATGCCAAATCTAGAATTGCCTAAAATAGGGACAAAACTCCAATTTTGGATTGGAGCATTCAATGGAAGCACCAAGGTGGCATGGACTGAGCCATTCCCAACTGAATTCAGTCAAGACTTATCCAAGACCAAGGGGATCGGCTTCCTGTGCCCTAACTTCTAGTCAACGGCTAGAAGATACTTGGATTTTCATTTGCCAACATTGGCCAACCCTACTCAGCAGTTGCCATTCACTATTCCTTGCAAAACAAACTTGCTCTACTATAAATAGAGCTCAATTGTGATCAGTTTAAGTACACCAAAGGCCTACAACACTTGCCTTTCTCAAAATCCACTTCTCACTCTCAAAAATGCCTTTCTTAGCAAGTCACTATCGGGTTTTTTAGTAGAGAGCAATTCCACTCAAACCAATCACACACACACCTCACACACATCATATGTGAGCTGATCAAACACTTAAAACGAGCAGATTGATATGGGGATTGCATGATATAATCAAGTATTCAGCGAGATTGGATAGAAAACGCAAATCTGGGCAAAACTGAAAAACGCGCGTGTTCTTCAGCTGTTCTTGGCGCCATTTCTCTCAAATTCAAATATTTAAATTTTGTGATTTTATTTAATTGATTAAAAAATTAATTTCTCTCTGAGTTTTAATGATTTTGAGTTGATTCTTTTTTTAATAATTCACAAAAATGTTAAAATATTTTATTTTCTAAAAAAAATTACAAAAATATTATTTATTTCATATAATTGATATTTTTGCAAAGAATTAATGTTTTAATTGTTTTTGACATTTAAAATATTTTTTCCTAATTGATTTTGCAAATTTTAATGATTTCTAATCATTTTGTAGGGCATAACTTGATTTATGAAGCATTAATCCAAGATCACAATTTGTTTTCCACATGTTAAACAATTTTGATCATTTTAAATGAATATTTTATTCAATTAAAACACATTTTGAAAACAAATTAGGGTTTTTGATTAATTCAACCCTTATAAATCATTTTCAAAATCTTTTGGGCCTCCATTAGAGTGTAAGACCCAACCCCTTTGAAAACCAAGTCATTCTTGGGCCTCAGTCTTTGTATAAGACCCCCGGTGTTTTCAAAATCTCGGCGCGATCGCCATTTCAGAAAAAATGTCATCTGGGCCTACCCTCGAGTAGTAAGACCCATTTCTTTTCTTTAAACTCTTTGGGCATCTATTAGAGTGTAAGACCCAACCCTTTTTGTACATAAACAATTGTGGGCCTCACTTATTGTATAAGTCCCTCTGTACAAGTAAACGGCGCGATCGTCGCCTTTAAAAAAATCAATTGGGCCTCTCCTCGAGCTATAAGACCCATTCAAAACTCTTTGGGCCTCTAATAGAGTGTAAAACCCAATCCCCTTTTTAACCAAAAACAACTTTGGGCCTCAGATATTGTATAAGCCCCTCTGCGTTAAAAGAAAACCTAGGCGTGATCGCCATTTCAAACGAAAAATCATCTGGGCCTACCCTCGTGTTATAAGCCCCACTCTTTTTCTTTAAACCTTTTGGGCCTCTTGAGAGAGTATATGACCCATCCCTTTGTACAGAAAACCTTTTGGGCCTAAGTCACTCGTATAAGTCCCTCTGTACAAATTCAACAGTGCGATCACTGATAAAACCCTGGGCCTCTCCTTGAGCTGTAAGCCCCAAATCTTTCTTTTTCAAAGCACTTTCTCCTTTGATTTTGAAATATACTGTTGTTTTCAATCTTTCTTTGTTGAACAACTAACCAAACAGCATGGAAGCTCTACAACCGAGTAAGTGTGTATCCGCTTTCATTTACCGCTTTCATATACATATAACTGTATTGTGGGGTTGTTTCGCTGTAAGTCTTCTTTCATAAACTCATATCAACTGTGTAATAATAGTATAGATATTTAGAGTTTCCCCGGCAACTACGTCTAGCGTTAAGCCCGTTGATCACTCTTAAATATTCAAAACTAGATCCCCATAGGATTACCAGACACAGTCTTCCCTCCTCTTGGGGTTAAACAATATGTAGATGTGAAAGGCAGATTCTTTTTGAACCCTTTCTCAGACTGTCACTCGTAGAAGTTGTCAAAGAAACTCTACTCCCCAGAGATGATCTCTTCTCCGTGAATTGCATCCCTTGAGTTTCTTCCAAATTCTCGAACTTTCCTGGTTTGATCTATTCTTTGTGAATAGCCTGTCTTGAACTTCTCGGGATTTGGGGACCCACAGGCTTCTTAAAAGCAACCTTAGGAATTGTCAAGGAACTCTACTCCCTAGAGATGATCTCTTCTCTGTGAATTTCATCCCTTGAGTTTCTTCCAAATTCTCAAACTTTCCTGGCTTTATCTATTCTTTGTGAATAGCCTGTCTTGAACTTATCGGGATTTGGGGACCCACTGGCTTCCTAAAAGCATCCCCGCCTCCTCTTGGGCGTTGTACAAGGACCCGTCGGCTTCTTAGAAGTATTCACAGCCTCCTCTTAGGCTTCGTATAAATGATTTCTTCCCCCGGTAATGATAGCCTCCTCTTGGGCTTCGTACAAATTGTCCCTCGGCTTCTTAAAAGTTTCCAGCCTCCTCTTGGGCTTCGTACAAATTGTCTCGGCGACCTCCTAGAGGTATAGGAACAGAAGTCAGTCATCTAAATAGAACAGTCTTTCCAAGAGTCTACTATTGTTTCTCAAAGCATAGTACAAAAGATGAAACTCTAGACTTGGACAGTCTAATTTCCTTGAGTCTCAAAGACATTCTCAAGTACCCTTCAAGAATAGGAAGGAACCCCGTAGGCTCGGACAGTCTCAATACCCTTTGGATTTCCCATTTCCTCAAAGAAAAGGAAATATCCCTGATCCTCGAATCAAAATCCCTGAGTAAAGTGTTACTCATATAAGAACTGATTTTCTCTTTTAACCTATATACTAGTCACTCAACTGAAATAGTACCCTCTTTCGCCTCCATCTCGGGCTTTGTACGAGATACAAAAAGGTTCTTATTGAATCAACACTTTAGCTTCCATCTCGGGCTTTATACGAGATACAAAAAGAAAAAAAGACTCTCTTGTTAAGTCAAACACATTTTAGCCTCCGTCTTGGGCTTGGTACAAGACACAAATCACTCCATTGTTGAGTATAAAACAACCTTTTTAGCCTCTCTCTCGGGCTTCGTACGAGACACATAAAAAACACCTCTTGTTGGGCCAATAGCCTCCTCTTAGGCTTTGCATAAGAAAACCAATGGTTGATCCAATCAACCTTTTAGCATCAAAGCTATGCCTCGTTCACAGTACACAAACATTAACAACTCCTTCCCCTTCATCTAATCGCTGTAAGCGGCAAGCCTCTGGATTATTTACATCCATGCCATTGTCCCTCTTTTAGCATGAGAAATTCCTAAGGAAAGATGGCATTGCTCTACACTGAGTTAAAGTCTTCTCCTTCAGGTTGGAAATACCCTATAAAGGAAATTATGGCATTGTCGGATTCACACCTCCCGGTTAAAGTAATTCTCCTTTATAAACAGTTGTGACAGACAAACCCATCTTTAGAGATGAAAATTTCTCTCTAAAGTCAAACCCTTTTAGCTTCACATCTTGGACTTTGAACAAGATACAAACCATTTAGTTTCACGTCTTGGGCTTTGAACAAGACACCAAAACACCATTTCCTCCCGTAGAATAGGAGGAACTACGATCGCTCTGATTTCCCTGTTTTGGAAAAACGGGAATACGTAGGCATAAGATTGAAAGAAAAATCTTAGCGAGCGCACTAATCCAAAACCCAAATTCCGTACCTTCACATATCAATTGAAAAGCATCAGTCCTAAACTCCCACCAATCGCCCGAGCACTATTTTAAAAAAATAACCTAAGAGAGACCCACAATCTTTGTAGCATCTGTAAACCAACAGTCATCTGTTCAAACTCAGTTTGCAAGCAGGGTTAATTGGAGACATCTATTTCCCTTCCTTCCTCAGCTTCAATAGGAAAAAAATGAATCGAACTGTAGTACCAAAGCGATAGTGCTTCGTAACCACGTCCAAAATCGCTCGCTACAGTCGGGTCACTTTGGTGAATGATACTGCTTCGACCCACTTGGCGAAGTAGTCAATGGCTACTAGGATGAATCGATGTCCGTTTGATGCTTTGGGTTCGATCATTCCAATCATGTTAATTCCCCAAATAGAAAAAAGACATGGAGAAGAAAGAACTTTGAGATGCGTTGGCGGTACATGGATTTTATCAGCGTATATCTGACATTTATGACACCTTCTCATGTACTTGTAGCAATCGGATTCCATTGTCAGCCAATAATATCCTGCTCTCAAAAATTTTCTTGCCATTGTGTATCCATTGACATGAGTGCTAAAGGATCCTTTGTGAATCTCTTTCATCAACATGTTTGCTTCTTGTCTGTCTACGCATCTGAGCAAAACCATGTCGAAGTTTCTCTTATAGAGTGTATCACTGTTCAAGAAGAAATTGCCAACCAGTCTTCTGAGGGTCTTTCTATCTTTTCTGGATGCCCCATGTGAGTATTCTTGTCTTTGAAGGAAGCACTTGATATTGTGATACCACGGTTTGTCATCTATGACTGCTTCAATTGCAAAGATGTAAGCGGGCCTTTCAAGGCGTATTATGTCAATCTTAGGTACGTCGTTCCAATGATTTATAGCAATCATGGAAGAGAGAGCGGCTAATGAATCAGCCATGTGATTTTCTTCACGAAGAATGTGATGAAAATCGATTCTATTGAAGAAGGGTAACAACCTTCTCGCATAGTCCTTGTAAGGAATCAGTCCTGATTGATATGTGTTCCACTCTACTTTGATCTGATTCACAACCAGGGCCGAGTCTCCATACACATCCAAGTTCTTAATGCTTAAGTCTATTGCTTCTTCGAGACCCATGATACAAGCTTCGTATTCGGCCTCATTGTTTGTGCATTTGATCGTTAATCTGGCACTGAAAGGAATATGGGTACCTTGGGGTGTAACAATGATTTCCCCAATTCCGTTTCCATAAACATTGACAGCTCCATCAAATATTAGTCCCCATTGGGATCCTGGCTCTAGCCCTTCGCTGGGTAGCGGTTCATCGCAATCTTTCATTTTCAAGTACATGTCATCTTCGTCTAGGAAGTCAAATCCAACTGATTCCTGATCGTCAATCGGTTGATGAGCCAAATGATCGGCTAAGATACTTCCTTTGACGGCTTTCTGAGCATGGTACTCAATGTCGTATTCTGATAACAACGTCTGCCAACGGGAAATCCTTCCCGTGAGAGAAGGTTTTTCAAAGACGTACTTGATTGGATCCATTTCGAAGATTAACCAAGTAGTGTGACAAATCATGTACTGGCAAAGACGTTTAGCTGCCCAAGCTAAAGCGCATCAAGTTTTCTCGAACATAGTGTATCGAGTTTCACAGTCCGTGAATTTCTTGCTTAAGTAGTAAATGGCAGACTCTTTTCTTTTTGTTTCGTCTTGTTGGCCAAGTACACAACCCATAAAGTCTTCCAAGACAGTTATGTAGATGATCAGTGGTCTTCCTTCCAATGGAGGAGACAAAATCGGTGGATTCAACAAATATTCTTTGATGCTGTCGAAAGCCTTTTGGCAGTCTTCTGTCCATATGCAGCTTTGATTCTTTCTGAGTAGTTTGAAGATCGGTACGCATGTCGCGGTCATGAGGGATATGAATCTTGAAATGTAATTCAGACGTCCCAAAAATTCTCTGACTTGTTTCTCAGTTTTTGGTGAACGCGTTTCTTGAATGGCCTTGACATTGTCAGGATCAACCTCGATTCCTTTCTGGCTGACGATAAATCCCAAGAGCTTTCTTGAGCGAACACCGAAAGTACACTTATTGGAATTCAAACGGAGTTTGTATTTTCTAAGACGCTCGAATAATTTTGACAGGTGTTCAACATGCTCTTCCTCTGTTCTAGATTTGGCAATCATGTCGTCGATATACACTTCAATTTCATTTTGCATCATGTCGTGAAATAGAGTTGTCATGGCCCATTGACAGGTTGCCCCCGTGTTCTTCTGACCGAACGACATTACCTTGTAACAAAAGGTGCCTTGTGGGGTGATGAATGAAGTTTTCTCCATATCTTCCGACGCCATTTTGATTTGATTATAGCCCAAGAATCCATCCATGAAGGAGAAGACTTTGAATTTTGCTGTACTGCCCACCAGCATGTCAATGTGTGGTAGGGGGAAGTCATCCTTCAGACTTGCTTTGTTTAGATCCCTATAGTCTACACACATTCTGACCTTTCCATCCTTCTTCAGAATTGGCACTATGTTGGCCAACCATTGAGGATACTCTGAGGTGGCGAGGAAACCTGCGTCAATCTGTTTCTGCATTTCCTCCTTAATTTTGATTGCCATGTTTGGATGAGTCTGTCACAGTCTTTGTTTAACCTGAGGACATTTTGATTTCAATGGCAAGTGATGTCCCACAATGCTGGTATCAAACCCTGGCATGTCTTGGTAGGACCAAGCAAAAACATCTGGAAACTCTTTGAGAAATTTAATCAAGTCTTCTCTAACAGTCGGATCTTGATTTCTCTCATTTCTTCTTATGAGCCTAAATTATTTGTTTCCAACGGGTCTTTGTGAGGTTCAATAGACCTTTCCTCTTGTCTGAGTAATCGGGAGATCTCTTCTGGAATCTCTGCGTCATCTTCTTCTTCAGCTTCAAATACCGGGAACTCAAAGTTGGGAGAAGGCATTGGATCGCATGTTTCAATGGGGTTTAAAACAATCAATCTACATGACGTGATGATTTGTTTTTTTAGCAAAGACAAAGAGAATGCAAGAGTGTGTGCAATGTATTTTCTGAAAAATGCTTGTTTTTATCTTGGGTTATTTTTAGGATTACCATTTTCTGAAAAAGCGAAAAGTGAAAACAACAATAAATGCGGAAATTCAGAATGTAATTATTTATTTAGGATTTGTCGATTCTTGAAACACAACCCTATAAAACAAAACTCTGTCGCTTTGGGCGAAGCGAAGAGGGACATTTTCAGAAAAGTGAGCCCTATAAAAACATCCGTTTCACTCGGGCAAGGTGAAAGGTTAAAACAAAGATGGTAATTACTTAGAACTATGGACGACTTTCAGGACATCGATAACAACCCAGTGGCGACGAACTCCTATGTGAATCACAAAGTCTAGTATCTTCTTTCTTGGTTTGTCTTCATAAATAACACTGATTTCTGGTGGAGTAGGATCATTGGAATCTTCTTCCCATACAGAGTTGTCATAAACGAACTCTTCTGTTGTATTTTCCATGGTGTTTTCACTCTCAAGGGCATCTTCCCATCCAGTTGGCTGGATGTCTTCAAGCCTGATACGAGAGCTCTCGAGAGCAGTGTACTTGACTAGAAAGTCGTACTTGCCGCTTGATTGTCCTAAGGTGTCCCAAGTTTCTGTGGGACTGGATGAGTAATCTTCCTCAATGACGTTGACCTCAGGAAATGCAAAGTTAATGAATTATTGTCCTGCGACCTTTGAAAATTCATCAACATGGTGTTGGACACTCTCGGAGTGTTCTGGGTAAGGATTCCATGGCTCTGTGGGGACATGGGTATTCTTTTCAAAATTACTTAGCTGATAGGCATCGTACGACTGACTCTTTTGACCCCAAGTCTTCCGTGTATGGCTTCCAGATAGGCAAGTTATCCAGGGGATCACAGTAGTCATAGTTGTCCTCCATTAGATTATCTTCCTCTAATGAATTGGGTGAAGCACAACAACCTTCGGGATCACAATCTCCATAAATCATTCCGACGTCTGATCTTGGTATATATCTGGGATTCTGCTTGGGAAAATAGAATGGCATATAAGTTTCTCCCTGAGATATATAATAGTTATTGTTGAGATAAGATTTCCACTCTTCACCCATATCAGAGAAGTTGTTCCGTCGATGGCGTGTACTTCTTGAGACACTGGGTGGAGAAATCCTCCGCTGTGGAAGAAATCCTGAATGGGACAAAAACTTTCATCCTTTTTAGTAGTATGGGTACAGGTTGGAGAGAAACCAAGACCTTTTCTTGTCTTGTTATCAGTAGGAGTTACAATCTGTCCCCATCCTTTTATGTCATCACTCCCTATTACTTTGAGAGCGTCTTGGTATGAGGAAATTGATGTTCCTCTTTTTTGTTGATTCTCATTGCTCACCAAGAGTGCTTGGAACTGAGTTCCAACAACCTCCTCTGGTTCTACACAGGAAAATGATGATAAGTTTCTCAAGATTAAAGCCTGTTCTCCGCATATTGTGACTAATTTGTCATTCTTGATGAATTTTAATTTCTGGTGAAGTGTCGAAGTGACTGCCCCAACTTCGTGTATCCAAGGTCTTCCTAATAAACAACTGTATACTTCCCAGATGTCCATGACCTGGAAAGTGACTTGGAAAGTGTGGGGACCAATGGTTATGGGAAGATCGACTTTGCCGATAACTGTTTTTCTAGACCCGTCAAAGTCTTTGACAATAATCTCATTGCCTCTTATTGGAGCTCCATGAAATGATAGTCGTACCAGAGTTGATTTTGGCATAACATTCAAAGATGAACCTGTGTCTACCAGTACACTAGCTAAAGCATCGTCTTGGCAGTTGATTGTAATGTTAAGAGTAATATTATGATTCTTGCCTTCTTCCGGCAATTCTTCATCACTAAATCCTAAGTTGTTAAAGGAAGTGATGTTGGAGATGATGCTGTTAAATTGTCCTACTGTCACATCTTGTTCCACGAAGGCTTGCTCTAAGACTTTCTGTAGAGCTTCCCTGTGAGCTTCTAAACTAAGTAGGAGTGATAATACAGATATTCGAGATGGAGTTTGCAATAATTGGTCCACAATGTTGTACTCGCTTTTCTGGATGAGCTTCAGCATCTCATCGTTGTTCTTTACAAGTTCTGGATTACTGGATTGACCAACTTGTTTGTTAGGAACTTCTGTTTGAGGTTCCTTTTCTTTGATAGGTTCTCCAAATCCTCGGTTGAAGATCCGACCGCTTCGAGTAACTCGACTGATGTCGGCAATGTTCACGACGGAGGGTAATGGAGTTTCTTTTCCATTTTCTATGGTCGTTGCACCGTACTTGTAAGGGATAGCCTTTTCTGATTTGTATGGTATTGGACCTGGCAGGTAGATAACCACATGAGCTTTTTGATTTTTTTTACCATCGTAGATTATGGCGCAAACGTCTTTGGTTACTCCATGATCGGAGATTATGACAGTGCCTTCGTTATGACTAGGGAGGTAATCTTGTATCATATTGATTGATTCGGAATTCGAACATGATTGAATCTCTTTTCGATCTAACTGTTTCTGGAGTGCTGCTCGCACGAGATATCATCCTTGATTATTTTCCGAGCATACTCTACAACCCTCATAAGTGTGAAGTGGTACTCGGTCGTACCCACTCTGTATGTAGTTCATCCTTACGAGATCTATTTCCATTGATCGGACAACACAAATTTGATGTCTATCAGGAACTCCATCAGTCATGCGAATCTGTTGTGTTTCCTCATCGAGGTAAATTGGAAGCCACCAGTGGTCCAATAAATTTTGAAGTGTTCTTTGCACCAGTGCGCACCCTTGGTCATCTTCGGAGCACTCTCCGCAGTCTTGATAATCATGTGAGGCTAGAAAGCCAAGTCTGACTTGTTTAGTGTGTAATTTCACAAGACTGGTATTCATCAAGCGTATGTCGAATATCTGAACCATATTGACTTGATGGTCATTCCTTTCACGGTAGTCCTGGATCTATCCGAGATCCATCTGACGTTGGAGAGCCTCTTGTACAAAAGAGCATCCTTGATCGTTTGTTGAGCAGATCGGACAAGTGTTGTAATTATGTCGTGGCAGATTATAGTACTGACTTTGCCTCGAATGCATCGCGACTAAGTTGATGTTCATTGCACAGATGTAGTGGTTTTGAACAATATTGGGATGTGCATGGGCCATGTTTACTTCACGAACCCTATGATCCTGAATCCAGCCCAGATCCATTTGTTCTTACAGAGCTGTTTGTACTACGGTACACCCTTGATTGTTCTTCGAACAGATATCACACTGATGATAATTGTGAGATGGTACATGGCCGTACCAGCTCTGTCTGCAATGCATCTTCACCAGATTTGATCCTAGTAAGAGTACATTGTGAATTTGATAACTGTTGACAGGATCTTCTTCTATCAAGTTTACAGAAGGCTTTTCATGTTGCGGTAATGGGTTCGTCTGAACATTTGGATTAGTGTCTTTGAAAGACAAAATCTCGTTCCTGGTGAGCTTCTGTACATCAGACTTGAAGCTAAGACAATTCTCAATGTTGTGCCCCGATCCTCCTTGATGGTAAGGGCAATTTTGGTATGCTTTGAACCAAAAAGGCGGATTTTCCGGTATTGCAAGAGGAATCCTAGTTTGGACGTGCCCCTTGGCCAACAAAAGTGGAAATAGTTCTGCGTACAACATAGGTATAGGTGTAATACCCCAAATTTTAACCACCAAGATTTCACATTATTGTGAGAATCATCACCCCAATAGGTATGTACCATCATACCTCATCAATCTCCTCAAGGATTGTTGAGTATTCACTCACCTCAATCAAGAATTAGGGTTTTGAGCCCTTTCAGAGCACTTAGACAAAGGATCAATCAAGAATTGACATGAACTTCAACTTGTCTAGTCTCTCAAACATCCATGAAGGATCAATAGGTCTCCCATATCAAGAATTAAGCACAAGGTTGCAACATTCCAAGTGGATCAAGCCTCAGGATCGCCAGTGTCACCAAATTAGGGTTTTAGTCGACCAAGGCCTCCAGATGAAAACTTCCATCTGGGCATGAGCCAATACCCCAATGTATGGTCCAATAAGCTCAAAGGAACCTCAAGAGCCCATCCACAATGGCAAAATCACCTTGAAAGTCCATCTATCAAAAAATCAGGAATTAGGGTTTTGACCTAATTCAACCCTTGAGTTAACTTGTGAAGCAAGGTATGACTTGAAGCTTCAAAATGAACATCAAGGACCTTTAATAAATCATATTTATCCATTTACAAGATTTGATTAATTCAAAGAGCTTGATTCATAAGCCACAAGAACTCAAAACTATCTGATCACAAATTAGGGTTTCTAATGAAAAAAGTAAACCATACCGTTGACTTTTGACCTACTCATGATCTCAAACCTTGGGAAAGGGTCCAAGAAATTCCTAAATACCCCTAGAGGCCATCCATGAAGTTTGATTAGGCCCAAGGATTGATTTCACAAAAGGATCACAAAATTCAAAATTCATCTGATGAAAAAAGTCAACTGTGTTAAAACCAAGTTTGACTTTTGAGATTTTTGGTCAACCAAGGCTTCCTCAACCCTAAAATGATGTTAATATATGATTTGAATCATCATTCATCAATAAAAATCAAGAAAAGTGAGATAACTTGCAAAAGGGGTAACTTAGAGAAACTTAAATTTTTCTAAGTTATGGAATAAAATGGATTTGGTACCAACTTTGCAAGGTCATATCTCCCAAACCCTAAAGCCCTTTTCTACCATTCAAAGCTCAGATTGAAGTTCATCTTACATACTTCAAATATGTTAACTAGACCTCATTCCAATTCATTATGGATTTTGAGTTATGGACTGATCAAAATCACAAAAACATGAAAATGACACTTTTTCCAACACTTAGTGAAATTTTCAAAAAGTCAGAATATGCCTAAGTTTTTCCAAAATGTAGAGGCATTTTTCATTGTAATGTAAGTTATTTCAAAGATAAAGTTGAACATCATGTTAAAGTAGGATACATCAGCTTTCCAAAATGTCCAATAACTCAACCAAACTCCATTTGAGCTAGGAGTTATGAATCTCACAAAATGCCTAGATGCAAACTGTCTTCATGACAACATTAGGCAGATTGTGTGCATTTTTTGTGCCACACGAGTTTTTTTCCCAAATTTGTCATCTTACCAACTTTGTCATCTTCCCAAATCAATGAGGATCAAATTGAATCAAATACCTCTGATCCACAAGCCTTGCAAGTCAAGAAACCATCAATGTTGGCATGTGGGATTCAATGATGAAAAATCCTAAAACTTCAAATTTGGCAAGGAGAATTCAATGGATGCATCAAGCTGGCATGGACTGAGACAAAACCAACTGAATGAGTCAAGATGAACTCAAAGATCAAGTGACCATAGGCCTGCTCCATTGACTCAAGTCAATGGCTAGCAAAGACCAAAGATTCCCTTTGAAAACCATTAGACAAAGGCCTGCTGTAGTTGCCATTCACTATTTCTTGCAAAAAAAACTTGCTCTACTATAAATAGACCTCATTTCTGATCAATTCAAGTACACCAAAGCACTACTACACTTGCTTTCCTCAAAATTCTCTATTTCACTCACATTTGCCTTCTTTTGCAAGTAACAATTGAACTTTTTAGTTAGAGAGCAATTTCATCACAGTTTATGAGCCAAACACATTTAATATATCATATCTAAGCTGTTGAAACACTCACACTTGATCTGAAACACCTAAATCAGAAAGTCAACCTCCAAAACCTCAAATTTTGACTTTTCTGCATTTTTCATGCCATGTCTTGATTCAGCCACTTTCAAAACCAAACAAAGGTTCAAATACACTCCAAATATCATCCTTGAACTATCCCAAATGGTTCCCCTCATCTGGAACACCATTTGAGAGAGTTTCCATATTGGTCACTTTTGCCACTTTTGCAAGAAAGAGCTAAAACTTGTTCCTGAGGATTCCAGTTGGTTCTGATCATCCTAAAAGCTTCTAAGGGATCAATCAAAAGTGTTCAAATCATTGGATTACTTCTGGCACAAGTATCTTGACAGTTATCACAAGAAGCTCCAAGAGGTAAGTGCATGACAACTTGAACTCTTTAAATTATGCATTACTTTGAAGTCCACTGATCATAGACATCTCATACATATCATATATGTTGTGTTTGAACCAATTTACCATGCTATTAGTGTGTATATGATGTATTAGCATAGAAAATGCAAATCTTGGCATTTTTTTGAAACCACTATCGGATATTTAGATAGAGACATTTTCTGAAAAATCTAAGGGCACCATTGGATTGCTCATGAAATTCTAGA
Source organism: Lathyrus tuberosus (assembly GCA_022829125.1). Lineage (NCBI taxonomy): Eukaryota > Viridiplantae > Streptophyta > Magnoliopsida > Fabales > Fabaceae > Lathyrus > Lathyrus tuberosus. The sequence goes on from JALAZF010000166.1 coordinate 11,716,737, forward strand.
TTAGATGCACCTAAATTTTCCCCCATTCCATGGAGAAATGAGCAAGTTACAACCTTCATGCAAATCCACCATGACTTGGTTTCTTGGCTTGGCCAGGCCTAGAAACCAAGCCACCCTTATGTATTAATGGGGTGGTTTTGATACTCGGATGTATCACCACCCAAGTGGTAGAGTGCGTGGCTTGGAGGTCATGGGTTCAACACCCACCTGTAGCGAGCGATTTTTGTCTGTGATGCGACACCTTATCGCTGGGTTTTCCTCACCATAATGGTAGGAGGGGGTGCTACTTTCTGATTTCTTATTTATCCCAAGAAGCTGGAAGGGAAAGGGAAGCTATCTAAAACTAACCTTGCACGCGAATGTCTAGCAGGACAAACGCTTAAAGAGATTGGGGGGTCCGGGGTCAGGTTATACAATGGGTAGTTGTCAGTTACCCATCCTATATATGGTTATCCATAGGATATTAGCTTTAGGTTTTGCTTTGTACTTGATGGTGTTTATCTGTTAATGGGTTGGGAAAGTTTGAGTGAGTGAGTTTTTGTTGATGTTTTTGGTAAGGTGCTGGACCTAAGTTTTGATTGGTGTATGAAGGTACTGGACCTAGAATTTTTTATTAGTATGTTCGCTAAGATTTCACAATCTTATGCCTACGTATTCCCATTTAAACGAAACAGGGAAATCAGAGCAATCGTAGTTCCTCCTATTCTAAGGGAGGAAAAAGATGTTTTGGTGTCTCGTTCAAAGCCCAAGACAGAGGCTAAACGGAGTATTTGTGTCTTGTTCAAAGCCCAAGATTAAAGCTAAAAGGTTGACTAAAAGAGAATTTGTCATCTCTAAAGAGGGATTGTTGATTTTATGTACCTTCATCAAAGCCCAAGGTTGAAGCTAAAAGGTTGATTGACTCCACAAGGGAAGTCCTTATACAAAGCCTAAGAGGAGGCTGTATGAGACCGACTCAACAAGAGAGTGGATATATTGGTGTCTTGTACAAAGCCCAAGATGGAGGTTAAAAGAGACTGGCTCTGTTGGGATATCCTTATATGAAGCCTAAGAGGAGGCTAACTCCACTGGGGAGGTACTTATCTGTCTTGTATGGAGCCCAAGATTGAGGCAAAAAAGGGTTTGACTCAACAAGAGAGTGCTCGTATCTGTCTCGTACGAAGCCCGAGATTGAGGCTAAAAAGAGTTGACTCAAGAAGAGAGTGTTTTTTTATCTGTCTCGTACGAAGCCCGAGATTGAGGCTAAAAAGGGTTGACTCAACAAGAGAGTGTTTTTTATCTGTCTCGTACCAAGCGCAAGATTGAGGCTAAAAATGGTTGACTCAACAAGAGAGTCTGGAACGTGATTGACTCGACAAGCGAGTCTGAAAAGTGGTTGACTCAACACGAGAGTCTGAAAAGGTGATTGACTCAACAAGAGAGTCTGAAAAGTGGTTGACTCAACAAGAGAGTCTGAAAAGTGATTGACTCAACAAGAGAGTCTGAAAAGGTTAGCTTAGCTAGGGGAAAATCATTGTACAAAGCCCAAGAGAAGGCTGACTTTCCTGAGGAAAGGATCATTATACAAAGCCTAAGAGGAGGCTATCTTATGCTGGGAATTGTTGAGATCCCGAGGCAGGTCCAAGTGGGGAATCAACTCTTGCTGGGGAATACAGAAGAATTGATGGATCTGATACCTTGAGGTTCTGATTTGGGATAGTGTTATATGAGAATAAACTGACCTTGGCTGGGGAATGAGAGAGACGGGGTTTTAGAACCCACAAGTTTTAACTCTTCTGGAGATTAATCCAGAATCCTGGGTTTCTTCCTATGTTTATAGGGAATTTGAGAATGTCTTTGAGACTCAAGGAGATTTAGACTGCCCAAGTCTATTAGTGTGGTATATCTTTGTACAACGCCCAAGAGGAGGCCGACTCGTTTAAGGGATGAGTATCAACCCTAAAATTGGTCTGAGGGTTTTTGGTGACTCTTTTTAGAAACACAGCTCTAGCAAAGGATTACTAAGTTCTGTCCTATACCTCTGAGAGGTCGTGAGGGTCCTTGTATGAAGCCCAAGAGAAGGCATAAGAACTTTTAAGAAGCCGACGGGTCCTTGTACAAAGCCCAAGAGAAGGCAGGGATGCTTTTAGGAAGCCTGTGGGCCCGTAAACCAAGAGAAGTTCAAGAAATGCAATTCAAAGAGAAGAGATCATTCCAGGAAAGTTTGAGGGTTTGGAAGAAACTCAAGAGATGCTATTCACAGAGAATAGATCAACTCCGGGGAGTAGAATTTCTTTGACAATATCTAGGGGTGACAGTCTGAGAAAAGGTTCACCGAGAATACATCATTTCTCTTTGTTCCATATTGATTAACCCCAAGAGAATGTAAGACTGTATATGGAAATCCTATAGGGATCGATTTTTGACTGTATTTAAGAGTGACCAACATGGCTTTACCTAGTTCTAGACCTAGTTGCCGGGGAAAACTCTAAATAACTATACTAGTATATATACAGTTGATATATGACAAGTATTTAAAGGAGTATGAAAGTAGACTAACCATGTGCAGCTTCCCACAATACAGTTAAATATATTTGACATGTATTTAAAAGAATGAAAGAAGACTAACTATGCACAGCTTCCCACAATACATTTATATATATTAAAGTGAGTAAATGAAAGCGGATAAAAACTTACAGGTGAGCAAGCTTCCATGCTGTTTTGTTAGTTGTTCAAAGAAATTAAAGAAAGTTTTGATAACAACTGTATATTTGAATCTAAATCTAAAGGGAAATTGTTTTGAAAAGATTGTTGGGGTTTATACTCAAAGAGAGGCCCAAGGTTTAACAGTGATCGCACCATTGTTTTGAAAATCGCATAGGGACTTATACAATGACTGAGGCCAACAGAGGTTTATTTACAAAAGGGTTGGGTCTTACAACTCAAGGAGAGGCCCAAGGATGATTTTGAAATATAAAGATGGGACTTACAACACAAGGGTAGGCCCAGATGGTTTGTTTGAAAACGTCGATCGCGCCGAGGTTTTTGAAAATACAGTGGGTCTTATACAATGTCTAAGGCCCAACAAGATATCTTATTTATAAGGAATGGGTGTTACACTCTATTAGAGGCCCAAAAGTGTTTTTGTACAAGTGATGGGGCTTACAACTCAAGGAGAGGCCCAAGTGATTTTAAACTAGCGATCGCGCCGAGATTTTTTTTATCGTGTCGGGACTTATACAATATCTGAGGCCAAAAATGGTTTTGATTAAAGGAACTTGGGTCTTACACTCTATTAGAGGCCCTTGAGTGTTTGAAAAATATTTGTGAGGGTGAAAATCAAATAAACCCTGATTTTATCATTTTTAAAAGTGAATTATTAAAGAAAATCAATAAATAACGATAAAATACCAAATAAGCTTGAATAAACAACTTGTGCTTTTTGGTTAAGATTTGAAAAATGATGTTTTAATCACAAGATGAATTAAAACTCATTTGGTTTTGATTTTCAAGATTAAAATCCACTTTTAAAAGTGCTTAAAACAATTAAAAATGAATTTATTTACAAATATATCAACTATATTAAATAATTAATATAAATCTAATTTTTTTGTGGAATTAAATATTTTAACATTTTTGTGATTTTTTGAAAAAAGAACCAATCAAAAATCATTAAAATTGAGAGAGTTATTAATTTTCCAAATTATTTAAAATAATATAACAAATATTAAAAAAATGGAAAAAATAATAAAAAGAGGATCTAGGGCGAGGGGGATTCGAACCCCAGACCTCTTGTGTGCAGCGTGCGCCTTCTACCACCGAGGTGGTGATACATCCGTGTATCAAAACCACCCCATGAATACTTGAGGCATGCCTTGTTTTTGGCCTGGGCAAGGCAAGGTTTTGGCCAAAAACGTGAAGCTTGTAACTTTCTCATTTCTCCATGGATTGGGACAAAATTTAGGTCTATCCTGTCTAGAATTTCACAAGGAATCCAATGGTGGTGGTGGTTTTTTCAAATGAGGCTCCTATTTCAAAACCCAATAGTGTTCTTGAAATAGGCCTATAATTGCATTTTTCTATGCTACCTCTTGTTACATGCATGAATTACATGATGAATTGGTTCAAACACAACATATATAACATGTATGAGATGTGCATGATCAGTGGACTTCAAAACAATGCATATTTTAAAGAGTTCAAGTTGTGATGCTTACCTATTTAGAAGCTTGTTGTGCAATCTGCCAAGCTTCTTGTGCCAGAAGTAATTTGATGTTTTGGACACTCTCAATTGATCCCTTAGAAGCTTTTAGAATGGTTGGAACCAGCTGGAATCCTCAGGAACAAGTTTGAGCTCTTTCTTGCAAAAAGGGCAAAAGTGACCAATATGGAAACTCTCTCAAATGGTGTTCCAGATGTGGGGAAGCATTTGGGACAGTTCAAGGATGATATTTGGAGTGTGTTTGAGGTTTTATCTGGTTTTGAAAGTGACTGAATCAAGACATGGCTTGAAAAGTGCAAAAAAGTCCAATTTTGAGGTTTTGAGAGGAGACTTTGTGATTTTGGTGTTACAGGTCACATGTGAGAGTTTGGATAGCTTAAATATGACATATTGGATATGTTTGGATCATGAGCTGTGATGGAATTGCTCTCTAACTCAAAAACTCAGAGTTACCTTGCAAAAGAAGGCATTTTGGCCTAGAGAAAGGGATTTTGAGGAAAACAAGTGTTGTAGTGCTCTGATGTACTTAAACTGAGCACGAATGAGCTCTATTTATAGTAGAGCAAGTTTGTTTTGCAAGCAATAGTGTGTGGAAACTACAGCAGGTTGTTGGCCAATTGGATCACTTTGAAATCTTAAGTCTCCTCTAGCCATTGACTAGAGGTTAGAGCACATGCTTTGTAGCTTTGGTTTAGAGATAAGCCTTGACTGAATTCAGTTGGAATAAGCTCAGTTCATGCCACCTTGGTGCATCCATTGAATGCTTGAAAACAAAATTGGAGTCTTGAAGAATCTTTAGCCTTTTTAGGTTTGGCATGCTATTTATAGATTCATGGACTTTGGAGGCTTGGCGATCAGATCATCCCCCTTGGATTTGATCCTCAGATCTGTCCAAAATGATGACAAGGCTTAAATTTGTCAGATTTGATCAAATCGAGCAAAATGCATAAAATCTGCCAAATTTGTGTTGGAAAAATCAGTTCATGAGGCCATGTTTCAAGGGTTGTATCTCCTTGCTCAAATGGAAATTAGAGATGATCTGGTACTTGTTAGAAAGCCCTCATGGCATACTTTAACTTTGATGTCCAACCCAAGACCTGGTTTGACTTGGATCAAGGTGAAAAATGTCCCTATATTTTGGAAAAAGTAAGGCAGATTTTGGCTTAGTGAAAATTTCACTAAGGGTTGGAAAAATGTGATTTTCATGTTTTCAGCCATTTTGATCACTCCATAACTAAAAATCCATGAAGAATTGGAATGAGTTGTAGTTGACACTTTTAAAGTATGCCATGAGAGCTACAAATCCATCATTGGACCATCCAAAATGGTTGCTTGGATCTCAAGTTATGATCCTTGGAAGTTTGTACCTTAGCCATTTTGTTTCATAACTTAGAAAAATTCTATGTTTTTTATGGTTACCCCTTTTACAAGTTAACTCACTTTCTTTGGTTTTTCTTAATGAATGATGATTCCAATCACACATTAACATCATTTTAGGGTTAAGGAACCTTGGTTGACCAAAAAATCAAAAAGTCAAACTTTGACCTTTTGTACAGTTGACTTTTTCAGCAGATGAAATCTAAACTGTGCGATCTTCTATTAAATCAAGTCCTTGACCTATACCAAACTTAATAGATGGATTCCATAGGTGTTGTAGGGTGTATGGAATCATGCCCCATGGTTTGGGAGCATGTCCTGGTCAAAAGTCAAAGGTACAATTGACTTTTTCCTTAAAACCCTAATTGTGGTCCAGATGAAATTAAAACTTGTGAATCAAGCTTCTTGGATCAATCCATTGTTACAAATGGATCAATATGGTGTATTGGAGACCCTCAAATCATGTTTTGAGGTCTTGGCTCATGTTTTGTCCCAAAAGTCAACTTAGGGGTGAATTAGGTCAATAAACCCTAATTCCTGACTTTTGATAAATGCATCCCCTGAGATTAAATTGACTTGATGATTGGGTCCATGAGGTCCCTTGGAGTATCTTAGGTTATGCTTTGGAGCATTGGCTCATGCCTAGAGGAAAATTTCCATCTGGAGGCCCTGGTCGACCAAAACCCTAATTTGGTGACACTGGCGATCTTGAGGCTTAATCCACTTGGAAGGTAGCAACTTTGAGCTTGATCCTTGATGTGGGAGTCCTCTTGATCCTTTATGTATGTTTGAGAGGTTATAAAATTTGAATATCATGTCATTTCTTGATTGATCCTTTGTCTAAATGCTCTGAGAGGGTTTGAAACCTTAATCCTTGTTTGTGGTGAATGCTCACCCCTCTTTGGGGAGACTGATGAGGCATGATGGTTCATCCATATTGTGGTGATGATTTACACAATGATGGGAAATCTTGGTGGTCAAAATTTGGGATATGACAAATGCCTCTATTTAATCTTCTTGGACCCGAAGGTGTGAATGGCGAAGGTATTCGGGCATTCGGGGTACAAGATGGTTAAATATCGGAATACGTGAAATTTTGACGGTGGTTATGAATGGTAGTTTGCTCATCCATCATCTTTTGTTAAGCAATGATACTTAGAAAAGGTAAACTTCCCCTCGATCCTGGTCTTCAGCCAAGGAACTGGTCTCAGTTTTCTTTTGAAATAAACTTCCCCTCGATCCTGGTTTCCTACCAAGGAATTGGTCTAAGTTTCTGAAATAAACTTCCCCTCGATCGTGGTTTCCTACTAAGGAACTGGTCTAAGTTTCTGAAACAAACTCCCCCTCGATCCTGGTTTCCTACCAATGAACTGGTCTCAGTTTCTAATATAAACTTCCCCTCGATCATGGTTTCCTACCAAGGAACTGGTCTCAGTTTTTTTTGTCAATAAACTTTCTTGACAAGGGACGCTATTCGTAGCGGTTTTCCTCAAACTTCTCGCCAAATTTTCCTGGGGAGATGCCATTTGATGGGAAAAACTTTTGATGTCAGACTTGCTGGGAAACCCATTCGTCTGAGTTGTTGAGGTGCACACGCTTCTTTGTTGGAGACGCTATTTGTCGACTCTACTGGGGAAACGAGTCTCTTGAGGGACTGCTTTCAGCTTGGGGATATTACATCATACTTTTCTTCGAGATCTTCTAGGAGAAATGCCATATAATGTGCCCCAATTTTGAGGTGCTGATGACTTTATTAACGTTGACTCTATTGGAGAGAAAAATCAATGTGTTGCTGAGAGCCTTTGGTTGTGAGGCTTTCTCTGGGGATTTTCCTTAATCTGGGAAAGCGAAGATATCATCTTCAATGGCGAAGAGTGACATTTGTCAAGCATTTTCTTGTTTTTCAGAGGTTCAAGTTATCAAAGTGGTCAAGGGCCAACTCCAATCCAGAAATAAACTGGAGGAGAGAGATTGTTCAGACGCAACATTTCTTGACGAGGAAAGAACTGACAACTCGATTGACAAGGGGACTTCTATCACTAGGGGACAAGACCGATTAGAGTGATAGTGATGCAATATAAATATGAATGTAAATCAATAATGCATGATGTATGTATGTATATGCTGACAAAACTGACCCGACATACAGACTAGTGGATGAACACGACTAGATACTCGGCCAGTGCAGGGGACGAAGAAGTATCATTTGTTCAAGATAGCAATTTTGCCTTGCTTAGGAGAAAGTAGTTCCCGCGGGGAAAAACGTTAGTCGGGTTTAGGAGGTAAGAACTCTCCCGGGGATATCAGATGGGAAAATCACATCTTATACAGTTGATCCTTCATTCAGGCGTACTGGTTTAGAATGAGTACTTTGATTCTGCACTTTGAAGCTTAATCGCCTTCGGAGTAGCGATCGATGTTCTTTCGATGTTCAACAGTCAAAAGAATTGCCATATTTATTTTAAAAGCAGAAAAAGTTTGTGACAAGTAAATTCATTTTTGTTTTATTTCAAGAATCGTTAATCATGTTAAAATGTCGTTCTGTAAAGCTAAAACAAATAAGAATTGCAGACAAAAGCACAAGGGCTCAAATTTTATTGATAGGATGGAAATCAGCCAAACGCGTGATTCCATACAGGATTTACAAACTTTAGAAAATGGTAATTTAAGGGAAAAGGGCTACATTGAAACATAACGACCGTATTCCTTCTACCAACTTTGAATTCAGGACATCCTGAGCTTCTGTCGAAGATGACCTTGACTGGAGTTTTTTGATGGACGGAATGACTGCTACTGGGGGATTTACCCTTGTTGGACGTAGTTACTTGCCATTATCCCTAACTTTTGCCTGGATTGTACTTTGAGATTTCCAATCCATCGAGATGATTTTTGCTTATGTCTCTAATTTTTTCCTGGACCGCCCTTTCGGGTTTTCAACCCACCGAGACGTTTTTTTTCTCTTTTTTTTAGGCGAAGTATTTCTTGACTACGTCAACATTCGTGGGGTAGGCAAATTCCTCTCCGTCCATGGTTACGAGCCTCAAGGCGCCGCCTGAGAAAGCTTTCTTGACCACATAGGGGCCACCGTAATTCGGAGTCCATTTGCCCCGAGAATCAGTGAGAAAAGATTGTATCTTCTTGAGCAGTTTGAAGATTGGCGTGCATGTCGCGGTCATGAGGAATTTAAATCTGGAAATGTAATTCAGATGCCCCAGGAATCCCCTGACTTGTTTTTCAGTCTTTGGAGAAGACATTTCTTGAATGGCCTTGACCTTGTCAGGATCAACCTCAATTCCTTTCTGGCTGACGATGAACCCTAAAAGTTTCCCTGAGCAAACACCAAATGTGCACTTATTGGGATTCAAGCGGAGTTTGTATTTTCTCAGACGCTCGAATAGTTTTTCCAGGTGGGTCACATGCTCCTCTTCTGTTTTGGATTTGGCAATCATATCACCGACATAACTCTATCTCTTTGTGTATCATGTCATGAAAGAGAGTAGTCATGGCAGTTTGATAGGTTGCCCCGACATTCTTCCAACCGAACGACATTACCTTGTAACAAAAAGTGCCCCATGGGGTGATGAACGAAGTTTTCTTCATGTCTTTCGGCGCCATTTTTATCTGGTTATAGCCCGAGAATCCATCCATGAAGGAGAATACTTTGAACTTTGCTGTACTGTCTACCAGCATATCAATGTGTGGTAAATGAAAGTCATCCTTTGGACTGGCCTTGTTTAGATATCTATAGTCCACACACATTCTGACCTTTCTGTCCTTTTTTGGAACGGGTACTATGTTGGCTAACCATTGAGGATATTCTGATGTGGCGAGGAAACCCGCGTCAATCTATTTCTGTACTTCCTCTTTGATTTTGATGGCCATGTCTGGATGAGTTCTTCTCAACCTTTGTTTTACTAGCAGACATTCCAATCTTAACGGTAAATGATGTTCCACGATGCTGGTATCCAACCCTGGCATATCCTGATAGAACCAAGCAAATACATCGGGAAACTCTTTGAGAAGCTCTATCAAGCCTTCTTTGACAGTTGGACTGAGCAATGCCCCAATCTTGACTTCTTTAATTTCTTCTTCTGAACCCAAGTTTACCGTTTCCAACGACTCTTTGTGCGGTTCAATGCACCTTTCCTCTTGTTTGAGTAATCAGGAGATCTCTTCTGGAATTTCTTCATCATTTTCTTCTTCAGCCTCAAATACCCGGAATTCATAGTTGGGAGAAGGCATTGGATCGTATGTTTCAATGGGGTTTAAAACAAGCAATCTGCTTGACGTGATGATTGTTTTTTAGAAGAGATAGAGAGAATGCAAGAGTGTGTGCAGTGTATTTTCTGATAACTGCTTATTTTTATTATTGAGTTGTTTTTTAGGATTACCATTTTCTGAAAAAGCAAAAAGAGAAAACAACAATAAATGCGGAAATTACAGAACGACGTTATTTTATTTATGATCCTGTCGATTCTTGAAACTACAGCCCTATAAAACAAAACTCAGTCGCTTTGGACGAAGCGAAGAGAGAAATTTACAGAAAGTGAGCCATATCAAAACAGCCGTTTCACCTGGGCAGGGTGAAAGGTTATGATAAAGACGGAAATTACTTAGACTTATGAATAACTTTCAGAACGTGGACAACAACCCATTGGCGGCGAACTCCTTGGTGAATCACAAAGTCTGGCACCTTCTTTCTTGATTTGTCTTCAGAAATAACGCTGATTTCTGGTGGAGCGGGATTATTGGAATCTGTTTCCCAAGCAGAGTTGTCGTAGACGAACTCTTCTGTTGCATCTTGCATAGTATTTTTACTCTCATGTGAATCTCCCCATCCAGTTGGCTGGACGTCTTCGAACCTGATGCGAGAGCTCTCAGGAGCGGTGTACTTAACCAAGTAGTCGAACTTGCCGCTTGGTTGTCCTAAGGTGTCTCACACTACTTTGGAATTGGAGGAGTCATCTCTTTCGATGGCGTTGACCTCGGGAAAAGAATAGTTGATGAATTCTAGCCCTGCAAGCTTTGCAAATTCATCGTCGTGCTGGATAGGTTCTGAATATCCCGAGCATTGATCCCATGACGTAGTGGGGATGCATGTATTCTTTTCAATAATGCTCAGTTGATATGCATCATTGGGCTGACTCTTTTGCTTTGAGTCTCCCGGGTACGGCTGCCAGACAGGCAGGCCATCCATTGGGCCATAATAGTCGTGGTCAAAGTTGTCTTTCATCAGAGTGCCCTCTTCTAATGAGTTTGGCGGAGCACGACATCCTTCAGGATCACAATCTCTGTATATCATCTTGACATCTGACCTTGGTATAAATATCGGACTCTGTGCAGGATAACAAAATGGCGTATTCACCGCTCCCTGAGACATATAACCGTCCTCGTTGAGATAGGACTTACACTCTTCATCTGTATCGGAGGAGTCACCCTCGTTGATGGTATGCATTTCTTAAGGCACTGGGTGAAGGAAACCTCCACTGTGGAAGAAATCCTGAATGGGATGAAAACTTTCATCGTTAGTAGCAGTCTGGGTACAAGTTGAGGAAAAACCAAGACCTTTCTTTCTTTTGTTGTCAGTAGGAATGACAAGCTGTCCCCGTCCTTTTGCATTGTTACTTTTGATCACTTCGAGAGCATCTTTGTACGAAGAAATCGACGTTCCTCTTTCTGATTGATTCTCATTGCTCATCGACAGTGCTTGGAACTGAGTTCCAACAACCTCCTTTGGTTCTACACAAGTAGACGATGATAAGTTACTCACAATCAAGGCTTGCTCTCCGCAGACTGTGACTAGTTGGTCGTTCTTGATGAACTTCAGTTTCTGGTGCAGTGTCGAAGTGACTGCCCCAGCCTGGTGTATCCAAGGTCTTCCTAATAAATAGTTGTACGATGATATTTGGAGTGTGTTTGAGGTTTTATCTGGTTTTGAAAGTGACTGAATCAAGACATGGCTTGAAAAGTGCAAAAAAGTCCAATTTTGAGGTTTTGAGAGGGGACTTTGTGATTTTTGTGTTACAGGTCACATTTGAGAGTTTGGACAGCTTAAATATGACATATTGGATGTGTTTGGATCATGAGCTGTGATGGAATTGCTCTCTAACTCAAAAACTCAGAGTTACCTTGCAAAAGAAGGCATTTTGGCCTAGAGAAAGGGATTTTGAGGAAAGCAAGTGTTGTAGTGCTTTGGTGTACTTAAACTAAGCATAAATGAGCTCTATTTATAGTAGAGCAAGTTTGTTTTGCAAGCAATAGTGTGTGGCAACTACAGCAGGCTGTTGGCCAATTGAATCACTTTGGAATCTTAAGTCTCCTCTAGCCATTGACTAGAGGTTAGAGCACATGCTTTGTAGCTTTGGTTCAGAGATAAGCCTTGACTAAATTCAGTTGGAATAGGCTCAGTTCATGCCACCTTGGTGCATCCATTGAATGCTTAAAAACAAAATTAGAGTCTTGAAGCATCTTTAGCCTTTTTAGGTTTGGCAATGCTATTTGTAGATTCATGGACTTTGGAGGCTTGGAGATCAGGTCATCCCCCTTAGATTTGATCCTCAGATCTATCCAAAATGATGACAAGGCTTGAATTTGTCAAATTTGATCAAATCGAGCAAAATGCACAAAATCTGCCAAATCTGTCTTGGAAAAATCAGTTCATGAGGCCATGTTTCAAGGGTTGTATCTCCTTGCTCAAATGGAATTTGGAGAAGATCTGGTACATGTTAGAAAGCCCTCATGGCATACTTTAACTTTGATGCCCAACCCAAGACATGGTTTGACTTGGATCAAGGTGAAAAATGTCCCTACATTTTGGAAAAAGTAAGGCTGATTTTGACTTAGTGAAAATTTCACTAAGTGTTGGAAAAATGTGATTTTCATGTTTTCAGCCATTTTGATCACTCCATAACTAAAAATCCGTGAAGAAATGGAATGAGATTTAGTTGACACTTTTAAAGTATGCCATGAGATCTACAAATCCATCTTTGGACCATCCAAAATGGTTGCTTGGATCTCAAGTTATTATCCTTGGAAGTTGGTACCATAGCCATTTTGTTTCATAACTTAGAAAAATTCTAAGTTTTTTATGGTTACCCCTTTTTCAAGTTAACTCGCTTTCTTTGGTTTTTCTTGATAAATGATGATTCCAATCACACATTAACATCATTTTAGGGTTAAGGAACCTTGGTTGTCCAAAAAATCAAAAAGTCAAAAAGTCAAACTTTGACTTTTTGTACAGTTGACTTTTTCACCAGATGAAATCTAAACTGTGCGATCCTCTATGAAATCAAGTCCTTGACCTAAATCAAACTTAATAGATGGATTCAATTGGTGTTGTAGGGTGTATGGAATCATGTCCCAAGGTTTGGGAGGATGTCCGAGTCAAAAGTCAAAGGTACAGTTGATTTTTTCCTTAAAACCCTAATTGTGGTCCAGATGAAATTGAAACTTATGAATCAAGCTTCTTGGATCAATCCATTGTTGCAAATGGATCAATATGGTGTATTGGAGACCCTCAAATCATGTCTTGAGGTCTTGGCTCATGTTTTGCCCCAAAAGTCAACTTAGGGGTGAATTAGGTCAAGAAACCGTAATTCCTGACTTTTGATAAATGCATCCCCTGAGGCTAAATTGACTTGATGATTAGGTCCATGAGGTCCCTTGGAGTATCTTAGGTTATGCTTTGGAGCATTGGCTCATGCCCAGAGGAAAATTTCCATCTGATGTCCCTGGTCGACCAAAACCCTAATTTGGTGACACTGGCGATCTTGAGGCTTAATCCACTTCGAAGGTAGCAACTTTCTGCTTAATCCTTGATGTGGGAGTCCTCTTGTTCCTTTATGTATGTTTGAGAGGTTAGACAAGTTGAAGATCATGTCATTTCTTGATTGATCCTTTGTCTAAATGCTCTGAGAGGGTTTGAAACCCTAATCCTTGTTTGTGGTGAATGCTCACCCCACTTTGGGGAGACTGATGAGGCATGATGGTTCATCCATATTGTGGTGATGATTTACACAATGATGGGAAATCTTGGTGGTCAAAATTTGGGGTATGACACCACCCAGACTTGCTATTTTTTGCCATTTTTGCTATTTTTCAATATTTTCATGATTTTTGTTAATTAATTCAAAAATTAATTTCTCTCTCAAATTTAATTATTTTTTATTGGTTATTTTTTTGAAAATTCACAAAATATTAAAATATCTGATTCTACAAAAATTTCACAAAATATTATTTATTTCATATATTTGGTAGTTTTGTAAAGAATTATATTTTTATTTTTTTTAAACATGCAAAATATTTCTTTCTCTTGGTTTTGCAAAGTTCAAATGGTTTTTTTTATCCTTCCATGAATGAAATTGATTTTTTAAACATTAATTAAAGATTACAACTTATTTTTACACATGTTTGATTATTTAATTGAATTTTTATTCAATTTAAATACATTTTAAATCAAAATTAGGGTTTTAATCATTCTCACCCTCACAAATCTTTGAAAATAAACTTTGGGCCTCTAATAGAGTGTAAGACCCAACTCCTTTTTAAAACCTAAACTTTTTGGGCCTCAGTCATTGTATAAGTCCCACTGGGATTTCAAAAATCTCGGCGCGATCGCTATTTCATTTCAAAATCATCTGGGTCTCTCCTTGAGCTACAAGTCCCATTTCTTTTCTTTAAACACACTTTGGGCCTCTATTAGAGTGTAAGACCTAACCCCACTTTGTACATAAATAATTTTGGGCCTCAGCGGTTGTATAAGTCCCGATACAGTTTTCAAAATAACAGTGCGATCATTGTTTTTATTTGGGCCTCTCATTGAGCTGTAAGCCCCATCTTTTGTACAAAAATAAACTTTGGGCCTCTAATAGAGTGTAAGACCCAATCCTCTTTGTAAATACAATAAAATTGGGCTTCAGTCATTGTATAAGTCCCTTTGTACTTTTTAAACTACAGCGCGATCGTCGCCTTTTCAAAAGAATTCATCTGGGCCTCTCTTGTTGTATAAGACCCAAATATCTTTTCAAAACAATTTTCTTTGTGATTTAAATCCAAATATTAAGTCGTTATCAAAACTTTCTTCAATTTCTTAAACAACTAACATTACAGTTATGGAAGCTAGCTCACCTGTAAGTTTTTATCTGCTTTCATTTACATGCTTTATATATATAACTGTATTGCAGGAAGCTTGCCCACCTGTAAGTCCTTCTTTCATATCCTTTTAAATACTTGTCATATATCAACTGTATATATACTTTTATATCTGCTTAGAATTTTCCCCGGTAAATTAGGTCTAGAATTTAGATTACAGCCAGCTGGTCACTCTTTCAATACAATCAAAACTAGATCCCCATAGGATTTCCAGATACAGTCTTGCCTCTTCTTGGGCTTATGCAATATGGAACAAAGAGAAAGGCATTATTCCCGGTGAAAATTTTCTCAGACTGTCACTATTAGAAATTGTCAAAGAAATTCATTTCCCAGAGAGGATTAATTCTCGGTGAAACCTCTCTTGAATTTCTTCAAACCCTAGAACTCTTCATTAAAGAAAGGACTAATTCCCGGTGAAGCCTTTCTTGAACATTCTTAAGTTTAGACCCACGGGCTTCCTAAAAGCATCCCCAGCATCTTCTTGGGCTTTGTACAAGGACCCTCAGGCTTCTTAAAAGTTCTCATGCCTTCTCTTAGGCTTAGTTCAAGGACCCAAAAGACCTCTTAAACGTATAGGACAGAACCTAGTCATCCTTTGATAGAGCAGTCTTCCTGTGTCAAAGTATCAAACCAATCTAAGGTTAACCTTCATTCCTTAACATCTCAGCCTCCTAATGGGCATCATACAAAGATAATTCTCCAAGCTTAGGGTCAATCTCTCTATACCAGTAGACTTGGACAGTCTCAACCCTTTTTGGATTTCAAAGAAACTCTCACATCTCCAAGCAGAGATAAAACTCCACAAACTTCATCTTTAAATCCTCACTTTAATTTTCCCCAGCCAGGGTGAATTACTGTCAATTCACCATTAACAAAAAAAACCTTCAAAGGAAAGAACTCCATCTATTATATCTTCAGTTCAAAAATCTATCTAGGGTCAAGACTGCTGAATCACCATCAATAAACCCTATATCAGATATCAAGGTATCTGATATCTTAACTCTTCTATAATCCCCAGCAAAAGTTGAATTCCCCAAATTTGGACCTGTCTTTGGATCTCAATTATCCTCAGCAGAAGTCAGCCTCCTCTTAGGCTTTGTATAATGATTCTTCCTCAGCAGTCAGCCTCCTCTTAGGATTTGTATATTGATCATTCCCTAGGAAACTTTCAGCCTCAATCTTGGGCTTTGTACAAGACAGATATAATCTCTCCTCAGCTGAGTCATAAATCTTTAGCCTCAATCTTGGGCTTTGTACAAGACACCCATAAGTGTCCTCCACAGTGGAGTCATAAATCTTTAGCCTCAATCTTGGGCTTTATACAAGACAGATATAAAATTCCCTAAACAGAGTCATAGTCTTTTAGGCCTCAATCTTGGGCTTTGTACAAGACAGATAATCTCCAGTGGAGTCAAACTTCCTTAGCCACAATCTTGGGCTTTGTACAAGACAGATAAAACCTTTTCCGCAAAAGAGTCAATTCTCTTTTAGTTTCAATCTTGGGTTTTGTACAAGACATAGATAAACACTCTCTTGTTGAGTCAATCCTTCAACCTCCTCTTAGGCTTTGTATAATGATCTCCCTAGTGGAGTCAATCAATCTCTTTTAGCCTCAATCTTGGGCTTTGTACAAGACAGAAATAAAACCCCCTTAGCAGAGTCAACTTTTTTTAGCTTCAACCTTGGGCTTTGATCAAGACACACAAAAAATCAAAATCCCCTCAGAGGAAATTAAAATCTCTCTGCAGGAAGACATTTCTCTGTGTATCACATCAAAACAGAAATTCAAAACAAACCCTAACTCCAGATAACGACTGTAAGTGACACACTTGTTGATTCAATCATCCAAGTTGTAGTCCCTCATTATCCTGGTTAAAACTCTTTCATCTAATTGCTGTAAGTGGCAAGCCTCTGGATTATTTACATCCAAGCCAATGTCTCTCTCTTAGCATGAAAAATTCCTAAGGAAAAATGGCATTGCTTTACACTGAGTTAAAGTTTTCCCCTTCAGGATAAATCCACTGTAAAGGAAATTATGGCATTGTTGGATCCATACATTAAAGTTAAAGTAATCCTCCTTTATAAATCAATCATCCAAACAACTGTGAAAAATAGATGAGATATCTCCCTTTAGAGGTAACAAATTCTCTCTCAATCAAACCCTTTTAGCTTCAATCTTGGGCGTTAAACAAGACATAAATCAAACCTTTTAGCTTCAATCTTGGGCTTTGAACAAGACACCAGACATCTTTTCTTCTTTAGAATAGGAGGAACTACGATTGCTCTGTTTTCCCTATACTTTCATAACAGGGAATACGTAAGCATAAGATTGCAAAATCTTAGCGATCACACTAAACAAAAACCTTAGGTCCAGTACCTTACCAAAAACAACAAAAACACACTCTCTCTCAAACATTCCTACAAAATAAATTTTCCCATTACAGACAAACACTATCAAGTACAAAGCAGAACCTAAATCTATCATCTCATGGATAAACATGTATAGGACGGGTGTCGCTCCCGAAAGATTTGTATCCAACGGTACAAACGCGAGAGTGGCGCAAAAGACACAGAGTCACCAGCAATGTGTATTTATCCCGAGAGAGGGAAAGGAAACACTGCATAAACCTGAAGGGAAAGGAAAGAGCATGGTCTTGCGACCAAGAGAACTGGGTTCGGGAGTCGGTTACGCGAAGGGAAGGTATTAGCACCCCCACGCGTCCATCGTACCCGATGGGATCCACGCTTGCTTGTCTCGATCAAAGGGTGTCGTCAACTGGAGCTTCGCTGCTGCTGGAAAGGAAAAGGGACTGCTAGCTGGAGAACTGGAAAAGGAAGGGAGAGAGAAAGAGAAACAAATGTAGGGAAAATAAAAGAAGTGCTCGAATGGGCCCTACCCCACTACATACGTATCTCATCGGGAACATGAGAATCAGAGCGACTTAGTTCCCCTCAACGAGGGTTACTGTTTGTGTTTTTTAGGGAACGGCTTACGTTCTAGCTCAGGTGTTGCAGCTCGCTGTATGGAGACTTAGGCATTACCGTCTTGCAGGAGAACGAGTAGGAGCGCGTTCGTACGTTGAGAGTGAGTGAGATGAGAAAAGAATTCCCGAAGGAAAGACGTTATTGTTGGTTTGAAGTTTTTTTTTAAACAAGAAGTGTTTTTTACAGTTATTTGTAACTTGCATTGAGCCAGAGTCTTAAATACAGGAACGAATACTTCTCGCATCGTCCCCAACAGGACGTACACTAAGTATCCTAGAAGAATGAGAGGAAGCCCCTCAGTCCCCACTTCCCACATATAAGGCTCAAGCGCAATACACGTTAACTTTTATTACGTGTTTTTTTTACTTTTATTTTGAGATGAGAAGAGAGAAAACCCGAAGGAAACTCTAAAGGGAAACTAAGAGTCCTAATGTTATCATGCATGAATGTCCTATGGTTAGTGAGGTTTAGGAGGAATGACTACCTAAAACCTAAGTCTAATCCTACTCCAAGCTTAATCAAAAATTAAGTTGAACTAGGTAGCTCTAAAGCGAAAAGAATCCAAGACTTGAACAAGTCTTGATATTCATGGGATGAGAAAGAGTGAAAGAGAAGAAAAGAGAAGAAGAAGGGAGAGATGAGATACAATAAGTGGCAGCAAGCACATCATATCATAAATTTCCAACTCAAATCAACAATCATGTTTCAAAGATCAATGCAAAACAATTCAAGTAAACATGCAAAGATAAACATGAAAGAATGCAAGCATGCTTGTATGAAATGCACAATTAAGCATACATGGACTTCATATCAAAATGAATTGAGAAAGGCAAGATAAGAATGAAGACAAGTTAGAACCAATATCATATTATCATCAACAATTCATGTGTGCAAAAGTGATTCAAAACATGAAGCATTATGATCCAAAGAAGTTCACAAAAGGAAAGGTAATGATATTCATCAGACAATTCAAACCAAATGCATTCAACTATGCTCAAGTAACATGAAAACCAAGTATATAACTCAAGAAGCAGTAGCATATGCATCAATATCATATCAAAACCAAACTCAAGTCATACAAGTCCAAACATCAATCAACACTTCAAAACATGCACCAAAGCAAACTACAAAAGAGGACAAAGTTCCAACACTTAAGCATACTCAAACATGATCCACAAATTGCAAAATTTAGTCTCAAAGGACCTCAACCAGGGGTAAACATCATATCAAAAGCTCATTCAAAGAATCGCAAAGGAACTCAATCAATTAAACATGGCAAATTAACTTGTGTGAAGAGATGTCAAGAGATGATCATGCATAAGTCACTTAAGGACAAATAAGCAAACATGTATCATATGACATTCAACAATTTTGAAATTTAAACTCAAAGGATCTAGGTCAGGAGACAATCACATGCTAAAATATCTCACAAAAATTCACAAGTTAAGCAATTCAAACAATTAAGCAAAGATCAAGTAAGCACCATGATTCAATATGCAAAAGAGGGGGACTATGCAATATGAAAAAGTTTTAAAAATGAAACAAAAATGTTTTTATGCAATTTAATATGTCATATAACAAATACAAAAAGAATGAGTTGAAAATGTGTTGTAGATGAAGAGAAATAAAATCTACAAGTAAAAGTGTGCACAAATGAGACAAACCAAAAAGAAAATCAATTAAACAATTAATTAAGGCACCAAAAATAAAATAAAATAAGAAAATTAAATTTGAAAAAATTTTATAAAATGCTAAACATGCTTCATGATTTTTTTTATAATTTTCAGATGCATAAAAATGATTTTAAAAATTAAAATGCAAATGCAACAATTAATGAAAATAAAATGAAAGAAATAAACAAGGAGGGGTGCATACAGCAACAAAAACACGTGGAAAATGTAAATGGCCTTAGCAAGGGGGTGTGAAAAGTAAGTCCAGTCCAAATAAAATAAATTGCGCAGCCAAACAAAAACAAAAACCTCAGTCAACCACTTGACTTCACCTCAACCACATGATCAATCTAACGCAATATACGCAGTCAACAAGCCAATACAGTATGCAAGATCAAGGGCTATGATTAACACGCACATGGTAAGGAGAATATACACGCACACACCATACATATTCAGAAAATAAAAAGCTAACACGTGAGCAGCACATGCATTTTTAATGCGTTGTCAAAATTCTAGCCACCATATCACACCAACGCACCTGATTAGTCAATCATTTCAAATAGTAATTAAGATGAACACTTAGGATTGCACGCACATGATAGTTATCATGGGATAACCAACACACAAACCACAAAAATAAAAAGAGAATAAAAAAACGTGGCAACATAAGGAACGTTAGATCAAGCAAATGGACGGCTGGATTGTGTCTTCCTCCTCCAAACCTTGGCTGGCCGGAAAATTGAACCAGTCGCTGGATCTAGGGCTCCGGTCACCCTCTCCGGTGAGCTTCGACGTGAAAATCTCCAGAAATTTCTCATGAGTATACCATTTTAATCAGAAAAACAAGAGGATCACAAATATCATGCTCATTTTAACAAACACTCAACATACAATGCAAATCGAGCAAGAGAAAATTTAGATCCAAAACTTTAAACTCAAAATACACACAATCTACATGTCCAAATTTCAAACAAAACACATCATCATGCTCATTGAACCTCATAGATCATTATGCACACTTAAAATTCAAGTTCTAAGAGAATGAAAAGTTCACCAACCTGAGATCTTGAAGAGCTTAAAATACTCCTAGAAAACCAGAGATAAGCTGCAGAGCTAGCCTTAGGAACCTCTAATTGCAAAATAAACGCAATTAGAGCTTGAATATGATCTGGATCTTGAGTTTTGAACTAGAATCCTCTTGAACTGAACTTGGTGAAAACTTTGCTCTCAGCTCAAAATGACAGTTGATTCTTGTTCTACTCTCTTCACTGATCAAGAATATGAACGAATTTCTCAAGAAAACCTTGTGGAGAGGGATAATCGAAAATGAGAAAGTGAGGAGTGAAAAATGGAAATCTGAGCGAAAATGAATGCATGACCTAATTTTGGAGGCATGAGTTAGCTTATATACTCTCCATTAGTCCACTGATTGTCATTAGCAAGTGATTAAACCTTTGGTTAATGAGATTGGAGTGGTTTTACAAAAATGCATTTGGTGTTGTACACCCTTGTTCACACGTGCATACTCCTTGTAACAAGCATGATTCACCTCCAATTTACTTATTGATCACCTCTGAATTCAAATTGGGCCTTGTGGTTGATTGGATCATGAGATTTGGATGAATTTGCAATTTTGAACTTTGTTGAATAAGTGAAAAATAAGTCATGGAATGAATTGATTCAAAGGCCAAAAATGATCCTCTTGACTTGTATTTTGGTGTTGTAATGTGATATGAAGCAATTGGGAACATTACAAGTCCTTTTGAGTGAAAATGCCAATGGTGGAAAATTTGACATATAAGAAATCCATGAAATGCACCTTGCATTGTTTTGACCATAACTTGGGAACCACAAATGATATGGAGATGTTCTAGTACATTTTGGAAATGGGAGAGAAAGTTCTTCAACTTTTATGTTGGAGGAAAATCCATTTGGAGCCTCCTTGATGATAAAAAGTCAAGTTGAATGTGGTGGAAAAATTGCCAAAAATGGAAAGTTCTCATTATAGGTCATTTTCCAAATTTAGTAATTTTTGCACAAACTCTTGATTCTTGATGAATGGCATGAGTCTTGACATTTGAGGACCATATGAGGATATGAGACCTTGAAAATCATGAAGAGAACCTCAAAATTCCACAGATGACTTTCTCCTTTACAGTTGACTTTTCTTGGTTCACAAACAACTGATCCACTGAACATTCTTCACCAAAGAACCATTAACCAAATCTCCATCCATGAACACTTGTGAGCATATGGAACACTAGGAGAACATGCTTGAATCCACAAAGTTCAACAAGAAGTCCTTTTGATTCACAAACCCTAATTGGTCCCTCTGATCAGGAGGAAAAGATCCACTTGAAATCCTTTGCCATGCTTGACCTTAAGAAGATATGATGAACCCCATGAGCCACCTTGAAGCTTGAGACTTGAGAATATGGACCAAGTGCCTTGATCCCATGCCCTATGCTGAATGCCATGCTATGCAATCTATGACCTACTATGGAATGCAAATGAGTAAAGCATAGACCAATTATTGAGAAAACATGAAGGTAAATTTTGGGGTATTACAGCTGCTCCTATTCAATCGACTGTGAATCTGAATGGATGAAAGCAACGGCTATCAGGAATTCAAGGTACATAGGGATTGAATACAAAAAATGCCCGAGGAAATTTTGCACTGTGTGTTTAGAGAAAATGTTGTAAATGAAGTAAGGGTAAGGAAGAAAAGTTTGTGAGGAAGACCTTGGAACCATTGAACCCCATAGGAAACATGTCGGGAACTGGTGAACAACCTGTCGGGAACTGGTGAAATACATATTGGGAACTGGTGAAATACCTGTCGGGAACTGGTGAGCTTGGACCTGTTTTGCCTATCGGGAATGGGCAAGTGTACCTGTCGGGAACTGGCAAAGTTCAAACCAAAGGGAGCTGTCGGGAACGGCTGCAGTTTATAACCAAGGCTTACCTATCGAGAATGGGTAACAGGGCCTGTCAGGAACTGGCATGGTTAAAACTCAAAGGGAGCGGTTGGGAACGGCTGCAGTTTATAACCAAGGCTTACCTATCGGGAATGGGTAACGGGGCCTGTCGGGAACTGTCATGGTTAAAACTCAAAGGGAGCGGTCGGGAACGGCTGCAGTTTATAACCAAGGCTTACCTATCGGGAATGGGTAACGGGGCCTGTCGGGAACTGGCATGGTTAAAACTCAAAGGGAGCGGTCGGGAACGACTGCAGTTTATAACCAAGGCTTACCTATCGGGAATGGGTAACGGGGCCTGTCGGGAACTGGCATGGTTAAAACTCAAAGGAAACGGTCGGGAATGGCTGCAGTTTATAACCAAGGCTTACCTATCGGGAATGGGTAACGGGGCCTGTCGGGAACTGGCATGGTTAAAACTCAAAGGGAACGGTCGGGAACGGCTGCAGTTTATAACCAAGGCTTACCTATCGGGAATGGGTAATGGGGCCTGTCGGGAACTGGCATGGTTAAAACTCAAAGGGAGCGGTCGGGAATGGCTGCAGTTTATAACCAAGGCTTACCTATCGGGAATGGGTAACGGGGCCTGTCGGGAACTGGCATGGTTAAAACTCAAAGGGAGTGGTCGGGAACGGCTGTAGTTTATAACCAAGGCTTACCTATCGAGAATGGGTAACGGGACCTGTCGGGAACTGGCATGGTTAAAACTCAAAGGGAGCGGCTGGGAACGGCTGCAGGAATCCTATCGAGGATGGTTCCAGGTGACTTGTAAGCTGAGAGATATGACTCTGTGGGGAGCAAAACTGATGAAACCCTTTGCGTTGCTTTGAAATGTCTGTTGAGGAATGAACGAGACATTCCTTTTGGCTTTGCCACTGATACAAGGAGCAAAGTTTTGGACTCTCGCACGAGTTATCAAAACTGGCCTATGCTTCTCATGTATATGTTTGAATTTTTCCATGGTGTAATGCTCCATCTCAATGGAAATGCTACGCGTTTTGAGGATGCTATGCGCACTATATGTAAAATGCAAAGAGGCCCTTAGCAAAATAAATGCTGAGGAAAGGAAGGCAACTCCGCTGGGGATCATGAGCTTACAACAAACTCTGCTGGGGAGAATCATTTCAAAGTGTCTCATGCTAGGGAATGTTTCTTAAGAGAATTTTATAGAAGATCCGACATCTTCCAACTCTTAAACCAATACCGAGCCTTGAGCTAGGATGCAGTAGTTGGGAGGCCACTCTGTTGGGGATAATAGATCTGGAATACTCCTGCCGGGGAATTTCATGATGCTCCATGCTTGAGATGGTCAACCACTTGATTTTGCCCCAAGATACAAGTCTGATCTGGAGAAAATGTCCCAAGAGGATTTTACAGAAGATTCGACATCTCCCAACTCCTAGACACTTACTGAGTCTTGAACATCAGCTGCAAGGTGTGCGAAGCAACTCTACTGGGGAGTTTACAACCGTTATCGCCACAGAAAAACTTGTAGCTGTTGGAAGTACTGAATAGGAGAATCGACTTAATAAGATACAGCACTACCCAGTTGCACTTGACTTGTCAATATCGCACCGTCGTGCGCGATCGTCGGGCTGACGATGGATTCAATCTATAAACGTTGTGACAAAATAGTGACTTTGGTACCACCATTTGACAATGCTGCTGGGGATCATTAAGCTCTGTAAATACGCTGGGGATGACTACCTCCAAGAATAGTCTTCCTGCTGAGAAGCTGTCTTTGCTTGGGGAGGAAAAAGCTCCAAAAGTCCCACACTGGGAACAACTCAGTGCTTCAAGTTTTTGCATATTGATTGTCAAGAGCGAAACACAGTTCCTTTAACTTTCCAACTTTGCCCTAGACCACAGGGTCTACTTGAAGCAATCATCTTAAGAGGATTTTACAGAAAACCTGGCGTTCAACCATGCCCCAGGGTTTTCAAACTCTTAGAGATGTATCCGGTCTGGACGTAACTGTCCCATACTTCATGATTCCTGAAGTTAACCAACTCGAGAAGGATCGTAATGACCTGAAATATTCTGCCACAGTATTCTGAACCTTGCAGAGGTGCTACTGATTGACTGTGTTCTGAAGGGAAAAACCTCTCGCTCCCTTGAAGTGACCTGCCCCAGTACAAGCCTTGCAGTATATTTATCTCTGACCGACTAGTCTTCGAGAGATTTACCGAATCTCGACGTGATTGCCCTAGTTTACACGCTTGTGGAGAGATTTATCGGATCTCGACATAATTGGCCCAGTTCGAAGAAATTTTCTCAACATGAATGGCCCATGGTTGATTGTACTCTGAAAAGACCTTCTCAACTTGAATGCCCCCAGCTTGGCTACATTTTGAAGAGATTTCCCGGTGTGATTGTCCCAGATTGGTTACATCTCAACACGAATGGCTGGGAACGCCTTTTTCCCACAAAATCTTTTAGCAATATGTCCTCTGGAGTCTCAGGCACCTCAACTTGGCCAGTTTAAGCTTCTCGACTGATGTTCATCGTGTAAGCTTCTTTGATGTCAAACAAATGTATGCAAGCAGAAAATACTTATTCTGAGAATGATTATTCAAATGCAATATATATGTTAATCTTGAAGTCCTTATTGAAAATATGTCACACAACCGAGTTATGACTCTTTTTGAAAGGAAAGTAATACGCACATGCAACACCAACAAAAATCTTATTAGCACAACTCATGGGAGTCAGGAACGCTATCTCGTTGAAGTACGCCTTCAGACTAAACCCTGTTTCAATTTGGACTTTTTAAGGGTTGTAGCGTGGCCTGGTTCGTGGTTTGAGAAAAAGGATTTATGGCTCAAAGTTTATTGGTACCCACCCACTCTTCGTGATATTATCCAATCCTATGTTCAGCTAATTTGACACAAGCGCTCATCTCTCAAAAAGTTTCCCGATTTCTAGGGAATCCATGCAAGTGGTGATTCGACGCCTGACGAGGTTTTGGACTAGCAGTCACCCCTTTTGTCTTTTGTGTTTATAGTCACACAACTTTGTTCTTATCGAGGATTTTCTTTGTAATCCTTTTGGCTTTTCACTTTCTCATTCTTTTGCTTTTTGTTCCCTAATTTTTGCCTGGATTGACTCTTTTGAGTTTTCAATTTTGAAGTCCAGCGGGATGCCTTAACTTTTACCTAAGTCACTTGATTTCAAGTTTTTCGACTTAGCAGGCTTTTTCCTTTTCTCTTTTTTTCTTCTCTTCTTTTTTTTTTTTGAACAAGTCGTGTGACACCGTTTTGCCTGACTTGTTTGAAAGGGCCGTGACTGTTTCACTCTTCGGTTGGTGAGGAGTAACCATTGTGGTTCTACACCTCTTAACCTCTTGATAGTGGAATGGAAGGTAATGGATCCTCAGATGTACACTCCTTCTGAAAGTTGAACACTAGGTCAAACTAACTGACGTCTACCCTGCCCTTGGGTTAAAATTGAGGGTTTTTTCATAGGAAAAGAAACTCCTACTTCAAGGCTCAAAGGGGTTAACTAGGGTCTATCTCCCTTATATCTCCAGTGTTTGGGGGTTCAAAACAATGCCTGTACATCCTCAACAGGGTTCTATCCGAAAGCATACCATTAGAAATCTGCGTTCTTATTTCGTCATCCTCCCTCCAAGGGTCTAGACAAGAAAGGTTGGTATTGCAGTGCATACAAACATGACATGAGTGCATAAAAGTAAGATACTTCAAGAACAACACATCATTGCATTAAAATCCACATTCAAACACAAACAAGTTTTTACATGCAGACAAATGTTTAAACAAACAAAGGAAAGCTACGTATGAAAATGCAATAAAGAAACTAATGATTGCCATTGCTGAGGAGACTCGACTCCGTTGGGACTCATTGCTTCAGGAGATGTCTTTGTGGTCTCAAGTGCTCACTTGGGGAACTTCAGTTAATGTATAGACCCTCTTCATTGAAAATGATAAACCCCACGTCAATGAGATCTTGCACCTTATGTCTAAACACCTTACAATCTTCAATGGCATGCCCCTGTGTCCCCGAGTGATACTCGCATCTAGCACTCTTGTCATAATTCAGAGGAATAGGATACGAAACAGGAGAAGCTTCCTTTAGTTCGATCAAAGAGTTTTGAAGTAAACGGGCAAGCAGATAACTGTAAGGAACAATAATGGGATCAAACTTCCTCTCCTGCCTTCTGGGCTTTTGTTGACTCTTCATATGATAACTCTGTTGCCGATACCTACTTGTGCCTTCCTCTTGTTCGGGCTCTTTCCTCCTTAAACCTGGCTCCGGAATAGGCAATAGTTGAGGACGAGAGGATTCCAAGACCACAGGTTGCGAGAAATGCCCCTGACTTGGTACAACTTCATGAGGGCAAACCGGGATATTCACTTCTTTCGCAACAACAGGAGTAAGACCACCTTGTACGCTTACGCCGCCCGTCATGAATTCAATTGTTTTCAAGTCAATCAGATCCTGAACCACATGATGAAAGGCTTTACATTTTTCCACATCAAGCCCCGGTGCACCAGAGTGAAAATCACAATGGGCATTTGCATCGTAATCGAATGGGAACTTTCCACGAGGAGGATTTACCGTCCGAAGTTCAACCAATTGGAGCTGAAGTAAATACCTCAACAGCTGAGCAGAAGACCTAGGAATTAGATCAAAGATTCAGTCAGCTTTCTTCGACTTTGGTTGGTACCTATTAGCCTTGGGGTTGTCTTGGCAGACGAGGGGTAGTTGCTGACGAGGAAATTCCGGAAACCTAGGTTGTGCAGAAAACATGTGAGGCACATCATCCTTTAGGAGGGATCCCTTAAACAATGGAGGAGAGACAATTCTAGCCACGGCCTCAGGCCTGGGAGTATTATCTTTGCTTAACACACCTCTCAAAACTTCCATAACCTGACTCATCTGAATCTTCATTTGGTTGACCTCCTCCTTCAACATTTTATGGTCTTGAATCAGAGCTTGCATGTCGCCCATGAACTGCCCCATCTGGCCTCGTATTTCCCTTAATTCAGCTTGAATTTGTTCCATCACTCTGCTCTGATTAAACCTGCAGTGTAAAAATGGTTATGATTATGCAAATGCGAATGCATAAATGCAAATAAACATATTTGGACATTTCCAGGACACATCCGCCTTGATTCTATTCCATGAAACTGGGCAAGGGATTAGACACACTATCGAAAAATAAATCCGAAACCAGAAATAACACCGGATCAAACCACAAGGACAAACCCTCTCTGAAAACCAGAACTGCTAGAGCACAAATAATCAAACCAAATATTCCATTACTGAAAACAAAGTAGTTCTTACAGCATAACCAAAGGTGATTCCATCAACAATCCTGATGGTAATCTTGAAAAAAGATAAACAACAAAATCAACTACAAATCAATTCCAATTCAACTTCCTCAAGAAGGTTCACAGTATCAGGATGTGTAGGTTGCTGCATTAGCCCTTTGATCAGCTGGTTCCTCTTTGCAATCTCTTGGTTCAATTTAACAATCTGCTCTTCAGCGTTGTTGTCTTTACGCTTCGGCTTCTTAACCTCGGCTTGCAACTTGAGCTCTTCAATTTCCTTCTGTGCTTCCTTCCACTTGGCAAAGTAACGGTCTTT
This sequence comes from Lathyrus tuberosus, assembly GCA_022829125.1. Taxonomy (NCBI): domain Eukaryota; kingdom Viridiplantae; phylum Streptophyta; class Magnoliopsida; order Fabales; family Fabaceae; genus Lathyrus; species Lathyrus tuberosus. The sequence continues at coordinate 11,744,711 of JALAZF010000166.1, forward strand.
CCTTGCTTTCACTACCTGAAGCTCTTCTTTCAGCTCTTCATTCTCAATCTTGGCCTCCTTCCACATATCCTGATACGTGGCAAGCTTGTCTTCTGCTTTAGTCAAAAGCTTCTTGTTCTTTCTTTTAGCTTTGCCTGATGATTCAGTAGCCATACTGACCTTTTTGAAGTGCTGAGCCCTGTCGGCGAAATCCTTCTCTTTTTTCTCTAAATACGCTATCATGTCTTGAACTTTCCATTTCAACTCCAAGTTGCACTGTAGAGCACTCTGTAGCTGGCTGCTCATATCAGAGTTTTCCTCCCTCAGATCAGATACCAACTTATGCTGCTTGTCGAATTCTTCAAGTGGTACAGTGAGTCTCTCTTCCACAATCTCTAGATACAAGGGAGGGGCCCGATCAAAAGGCAAATAGAACTCTTCTACCCTCTTCTTTACCCATTCAACATATGGAGCGAAAGCTTGATTATTGGGTTTCCCCAAAATAGTTTTACCTATCTTCCGTCTGCTGAGCCAAGCTTGAGAAGCTTCTTGTGCAGTAGCCACACCATCAGTCATATGAAAATACAAAGATTCTTCCAAATCTTTTCCAGCTGGAGGATCCTTTAGGGCATATGCAAACTGCCTGACAGCCAAAGACGGGTTGTAATTAATACCTCCTTTTCTTCCGATAAAGGGTACATTAGGATACCTGCCACAGCTATGCAAAATATCAGTCCCCAATAATCCCTTATCCACCCAAAGAATATCTTTGGCAGCTAAGCCCATCAGACGCTTACTCCACTCTAAAGAAGTCTTTGAATCTATAAAAGCACCTGACTGGGGTAAACGTTTGGCAAACCACTTGTAAAAGAGAGATGCGCAACAACAAACCACTCCACCTCATCTTTTCTCATTCCTGTTGTATAGGGCGTAGTGGAGATCACCTAACAAAGTCGGCACCGGATTCTGAGCTGTAAATATCTGAATAGCATCCGTATCGACAAAATCAGACTCATTAGGGAATAACACAATGCCATATATACACACAGCCAATATTGCATTGAAAGTCATCCACCTTTTCTCCTTAGCTTCTTCTTGAGCCCTCTTCACCAAGTACTCCAAGTGATAGCCTCGGGATCTTCCCTTCTTAGAAAAGTCAGCCTCCACTGTAGATCTGCTCAAATAAAGAGCCTCAGCCACTGCTTAGAAATCACAATCTCCTTGGGAACCACAGAAAGGAACACCTTCTTTGACAGGAATCCTCAAAATGTTGGAGTATTCCTCCAGGGTAGGCACCAACACATAATCTGGCATCACAAAGCACCTCAAGGAAGGATCATAAAACTTCATTAAGGTGTGTAGCCCATTGTATTCATACTCATTGAGACTCCGAACCAGGGATAATATCCAACCATACTTCTCTTCAAAGGCTCCCAAAACTTCTGGACCAGCTATACTCTGTAAACTATTCAACGGGCCAAGAGTGATCTTCGGGAACTTGTAGACGATGATGTGCTTCTTACCCCTCTAAGTTTTCATCCCTATGAATGCCCTCTGACTGGAATCAAAGACTAGATACTACCTGAAAATGCACAAACATGAATGTCAGAAAAAAAGAATGCAATGCAGAGCATGAGATCAAGGTATCCACACAAACTGGCTGCACTGCACTGACTGAACAAATCAAGGCTCTGTACCAAAGCCCAGAACAAAAGCAACCACAGTGATAACACTAGAAAACCGGGTAGGTTGAAGGTCAAGGTCACCTGCAAACCTGTAAACACCCATCCCTCTCACATGTGGGTACAAAGATCCTCAATATCCCGGGCTCTCAGGTCGAGAAATGATGATACATTCACAATTTCTGGTTTGGCATCATCACCAATCGAGGAGGCCTCAACTGATTCATAAAAACGAAAGATCCTCAGCTTCAGAGGTTTGAGAAGCAATAGCACATTCAGCCCGAAGGATACAATGCTATCGCCAATCAAAGAGGTCGTCCGCTGATTCACTTCAAAAGGAAATCCTATAGCAAGTTCCCAGCATTGGGTCCTCGGATCGAGAATGTGCAATGGATTTGCCACAGAACGTGGTCTGCCACTGTCACATTTCGGGAGGAGTGCCGTTACTGAGTCCTCGGGAATGGTCATCAGAGTCGACAATTCCTCCAGAGAATAACTACTGGCCTGTATCAACATACAGTAGCAGATAGCTACGGATAGAACCTCGTCTGATTGTAGGGATCGTGATCACCCGCACGTGGCCAACACTACGGGAGCGTCACGCCTGCCCACGCTAAAACCTAGGTGTATGCTCGAGCCTAGGTATTGGGCTCATCTCTCAGAACATCCCAACCCGCCAAACAGAAAACCAGCCAGCACAGCGCAGTAATATCCAGTATGACAGTAATGTAGTAAAATGCGATAAAAACAGTAAAGCGGTAAAGCAAAAATACAGTAAACAGCAATACAGTAATATACAACAAAGCAAAGCACCAAAAGAGAACACCCAATGAAATAAAATAGACAAGCGCTAGGATTGACTCGCTAAAGTGGATGGACCAGTAAGAGGTCAACCTCAAGTCTCCCCAGCAGAGTCGCCAGCTGTCGCTCCCGAAAGATTCGCATCCAACGGTACAAATGCGAGAGTGGCGCAAAAGACACATAGTCGCCAGCAATGTGTATTTATCCCAAGAGAGGGAAAGGAAACACTGCATAAACCTGAAGGGAAAGGAAAGAGCATGGTCGTACGACCAACATAACTGGATTCGGGAGTCAGTTACGCGAAGGGAAGGTATTAGCACCCCCACGCGTCCATCATACCCGATGGGATCCACGCTTGCTTGTCTTGATCAAAGGGTGTCGTCAACTGGAGCTTCGCTGCTGCTGGAAAGGAAAAGGGACTACTAGCTGGAGAACCGGAAAAGGAAGGGAGAGAGAAAGAGAAACAAATGTAGGGAAAATAAAAGAAGTGCTCGAATGGGCCCTACCCCACTGCCTACGTATCTCATCGGGAACATGAGAATCAGAGCGACGTAGTTCCCCTCAATGAGGCTTACTATTTTTGTTTTTTAGGGAATGACTTACGTTTTAGCTCAGGTGTTGCAGCTCGCTGTATGGAGACTTAGGCGTTACCGTCTTACAAGAGAATGAGTAGGAGCGCGTTCGTACGTTGAGAGTGAGTGAGATGAGAAAAGAATTCCCGAAGGAAAGACGTTATTGTTGGTTTGAAGTTTTTTTTAAACGAGAAGTGTTTTTTACAGTTCTTTGTAACTTGCATTGAGCCAGAGTCTTAAATACAGGAACGAATACTTCCCGCATCGTCCCCAACAGGACGTACACTAAGTATCCTAGAAGAATAAGAGGAAGCCCCTCATTCCCCACTTCCCACATATAAGGCTCAAGCGTAATACACGTTAACTTTTATTACGTGTTTCTTTTACTTTTATTTTGAGATGAGAAGAGAGAAAACCCGAAGTAAACTCTAAAGGGAAACTAAGAGTCCTAATGTTATCATGCATGGATGTCCTATGGTTAGTGAGGTTTAGGAGGAAGGACTACCTAAAACCTAAGGCTAATCCTACTCCAAGCTTAATAAAAAATTAAGTTGGACTAGGTAGCTCTAAAGGGAAAAGAATCCAAGGCTTGAACAAGTCTTGAGATTCATTGGATGAGAAAGAGTGAAAGAGAAGAAAAGAGAAGAAGAAGGGATAGATGAGATACAATAAGTGGTAGCAAGCACATCATATAATAAATGTCCAACTCAAATCAACAATCATGTTTCAAAGATCAATGCAAAACAATTCAAGTAAACATGCAAAGATAAACATGAAAGAATGCAAGCATGCTTGTATGAAATGCACAATTAAGCATACATGGACTTCATATCAAAATGAAATGAGAAAGGCAAGATAAGAATGAAGACAAGTCAGAACCAATATCATATTATCATCAACAATTCATGTGTGCAAAAGTGATTCAAAACATGAAGCATTATGATCCAAAGAAGTTCACAAAAGGAAAGGTAATGATATTCATCATACAATTCAAACCAAATGCATTCAACTATGCTCAAGTAACATGAAAACCAAGTATAGAACTCAAGAGGCAGTAGCATATGCATCAATATCATATCAAAACCAAACTCAAGTCATACAAGTCCAAACATCAATCAACACTTCAAAACATGCACCAAAGCAAACTACAAAAGAGGACAAAGTTCTAACACTTAAGCATACTCAAACATGATTCAAACATGATCCAAAAATTGTAAAATTTAGTCTCAAAGGACCTCAACCAGGGGTAAACATCATATCAAAAGATCATTCAAAGAATCACAAAGGAACTCAATCAATTAAGCATGGCAAATCAACTTGTGTGAAGAGATGTCAAGAGATGATCATGCCTAAGTCACTTAAGTACAAATAAGCAAACATGTATCATCTGACATTCAACAATTGTGAAATTTAAACTCAAAGGATCTAGGTCAGGAGACAATCACATGCTAAAAGATCTCACAAAAATTCACAAGTTAAGCAATTCAAACAATTAAGCAAATATCAAGTAAGCACCATGATTCAATACGCAAAAGAGAGGGACTAAGATGCAATATGAAAAAGTTTTAAAAATGAAACAAAAATGTTTTTATGCAATTTAATATGTCATCTAACAAATGCAAAAAGAATTAGTTGAAAATGTGTTGTAGATGAAGAGAAATAAAATCTACAAGTAAAAGTGTGCACAAATGAGACAAACCAAAAAGAAAATCAATTAAATAATTAATTAAGGCACCAAAAATAAAATAAAATAAGAAAATAAAATAAAATTTGACAAAATTTTATAAAATGCTAAACATGCTTCATGATTTTTTTTATAATTTTCAGATGCATAAAAATGATTTTAAAAATTAAAATACAAATGCAACAATTAATGAAAATAAAATGAAAGAAATAAACAAGGAGGGGTACATACAGCAACAAAAACACGTGGAAAATGTAAATGGGCTCAGCAAGAGGGTGTGGAAAGTAAGTCCAGTCCAAATAAAACAAATTGCGCAGCCAAACAAAAACAAAAACCTCAGTCAACCACTTGACTTCACCTCAACCACATGATCAATCTAACGCAAGATACGCAGTCAACAAGCCAATACAGTATGCAAGATCAAGGGCTATGATTAACACGCACATGGTAAGGAGAATATACACGTGCACACCATATATATTCAGAAAATAAAAAGCTAACACGTGAGCAGCACATGCATTTTTAATGCGTTGTCAAAATTCTAGCCACCAGATCACACCAACGCACCTGATTAGTCAATCATTTCAAATAGTAATTAAGATGAACACTTAGGATTGCACGCACATGATAGTTATCATTGGATAACCAACACACAAACCACAAAAATAAAAACAGAATAAAAAAAACGTGGCAACATAAGGAACGTTAGATCAAGCAAATGGACGACTGGATTGTGTCTTCCTCCTCCAAACCTTGGCTGGCCGGAAAATTGAACCAGTCGCCGGAGCTAGGGCTCCGGTCACCCTCTCCGGTGAGCTTCAACGTGAAAATCTCCAGAAATTGCTCATGAGTATACCATTTTGATCAGAAAAACAATAGGATCACAAATATCATGCTCATTTTAACAAACACTCAACATACAATGCAAATCGAGCAAGAGAAAATTTAGATCCAAAACTTTAAACTCAAAATACACACAATCTACACATCCAAATTTCAAACAAAACACATCATCATGCTTAGTGAACCTCATAGATCATTATGCACACTTAAAATTCAAGTTCTAAGAGCATGAAAAGTTCACCAACCTGAGATCTTGAAGAGCTTAAAATACTCCTAGAAAACTAGAGATAAGCTGCAGATCTAGCCTTAGGAACCTCTAATTGCAAAATAAATGCAATTAGAGCTTGAATATGGTCTGGATCTTGAGTTTTGAACTTGAATCCTCTTGAACTGAACTTGGCAAAAACTTTGCTCTCAGCTCAAAATGACAGTTGATTCTTGTTCTACTCTCTTCACTGATCAAGAATATGAAAGAATTTCTCAAGAAAACCTTGTGGAGAGGGATAATCGAAAATGAGAAAGTGAGGAGTGAAAAATGGAAATCTGAGCCAAAATGAATGCATGACCTAATTTTGGAGGCATGAGTTAGCTTATATACTCTCCATTAGTCCACTGATTGTCATTAGCAAGTGATTAAACCTTTGGTTAATGAGATTGGAGTGGTTTTGCAAAAATGCATTTGGTGTTGTACATCCTTGTCCACACGTGCATACTCCTTGCAACAAGCATGATTCACCTCCAATTTACTTATTGATCACCTCTGAATTCAAATTGGGCCTTGTGGTTGATTGGTTCATGAGATTTGGATGAATTTGCAATTTTGAACTTTGTTGAATAAGTGAAAAATAAGTCATGGAATGAATTGATTCAAAGGCCAAAAATGATCCTCTAGACTTGTATTTTGGTGTTGTAATGTGACATGAAGCAATTGGGAACATTACAAGTCCTTTTGAGTGAAAATACCAATGGTGGAAAATTTGACATATAAGAAATCCATGAAATGCACCTTGCATTGTTTTGACCATAACTTGGGAACCACAAATGATATGTAGATATTCTAGTACGTTTTGGAAATGGGAGAGAAAGATCTTCAACTTTCATGTTGGAGGAAAATTCATTTGGAGCTTCCTTGATGATGATAAGTCAAGTTGAATGTGGTGGAAAAATTGCCAAAAATGGAAAGTTCTCATTATAGGGCATTTTCCAAATTTAGTAATTTTTGCACAAACTCTTGATTCTTGATGAATGGCATGAGTCTTGACATTTGAGGACCATATGAGGATATGAGACCTTGAAAATCATGAAGAGAACCTCAAAATTCCACAGTTGACTTTCTCCTTTACAGTTGACTTTTCTTGGTTCACAAACAACTGATCCACTGAACACTCTTCACCAAAGAACCATCGACCAAATCTCTATCCATGAACACTTGTGAGCATATAGAACACTAGGAGAACATGCTTGAATCCACAAAGTTCAACAAGAAGTCCTTTTGATTCACAAACCGAATTGGTCCCTCTGATCAGGAGGAAAAGATCCACTTGAAATCCTTTGCCATGCTTGACCTTAAGAAGATATGATGAACCCCATGAGCCACCTTGAAGCTTGAGACTTGAGAATATGGACCAAGTGCCTTGATCCCATGCCCTATGCTGAATGCCATGCTATGCAATCTATGACCTACTATGGAATGCAAATGAGTAAAGCATAGACCAATTATTGAGAAAACATGAAGGTAAATTTTGGGGTATTACAACGGGTAACTGACAACTCCCTATTGTATAACCTGACCCCGGACTCCCCAATCTCTTTCAAGCGTTTGTTTAGTTAAACAATCGCGTGCAAGGTTAGTTTTAGATAGCTTTCCCTTTCCCTTCCAGCTTCATGGGATAAATAAGAAATCATAAAGTAGCACCCAACGTTCCTTCCATTGAGGTGGGGAAATACCATTGCGATAAGGTGGTCGCGTCACCGACAAAAATCGTACGCTACAGAAAAATGGCGACTCTGCCGGGGAGCCACAGTAGGATTATAGTTCCTAAGAGGTCTAGGATAATTTGTTTTAGGTACTATATTATATATATATATATATATATATATATATATATATATATATATATATATATATATATATATATATATATATATATACTGCATTTCCTATTTGACATCCGTGTTTATTTTTCTGTTAATGGGAATGCGAGTGATGTCGCATCTGGAAAGTTTGAGAGAAACCTAAGATAAGTGATGGCAAAGACGTGGAACATTTATCGGAAGTGAATTCTGATTAAGTTGAACCTGGTAGACCATCGAATCATTAGAGGTACCCGTGTGATACTACGCTGAACAACCGATTGTTATGAAAGTGGACAATATCATAGTGCGGTGACCTGTGAAACTGAGGATTTAGTAGACATTAACCATAGAGACTGTTTGGTAGTGCGGTGGCTATCGAGAATAGTCAATACGCGATACTACACTCAAATTGAGATTTCTTCTGGGATACTATAGCTCGCTCGGGTGAACCATCTTGCTCTTGTTATCTCCTTAAGGGGTCAGTGATTTTTGAGAACCTTAGAACCCGTTCTACAGGTACAAAAATTACCAAAATAGTTCAACCTTTTGGGAATGGTGTAGCGAGCGATTTATGTCGGTGGCGCGACCACCTTATCGCTGAAGTTTGGGTTTTCCTCCTCGAGGAGAAATGGGTGCTACTTTCTGATTTCTTATTTATCCCATGAAGCAGGAAGGGAAAGGGAAGCTATCTAAAACTAACCTTGCACGCGATTGTTTAACTGAACAAACGCTTAAAAGAGATTGGGGGGTCTGGGGTCAAGTTATACAATGGGGAGTTGTTAATTACCCATCCTATATGTGGTTATCCACAGGATATTAGCTTTAGGTTTTGCTTTGTAATTGATGGTGTTTATCCGTTAATGGATTGGGAAAGTTTCTTGGGAAGTATGAGTGAGTGGGTGAGTTTTGTTTTTTTTGTGGAAAATGATGATGATGATGATGGCTAAGGTATGAAACCTAAAGTCTTTGACTGATGTATGAAGGTACTGGACCTAGAGTTTTTGATTAGTATGCTCGCTAAGATTTCGCAATCTTATGCCTACGTATTCCCCTTTAAATGAAACAGGGAAATCAGAGCAATCGTAGTTCCTCCTATTCTATGGGAGGAAAAAGATGTTTTGGTGTCTTGTTCAAAGCCCAAGATTGAAGCTAAAGGTTGTATTTGTGTCTTGTTCAAAGCCCAAGATTGAAGCTAAAGGTTTGACCGAGAGAGAATTTGTCATCTCTAAAGAGGGATTGTTGATTTTGGTGTGCTTTGATCGAAGCCCAAGGTTGAAGCTAAGAGGTTAATTGACTCCACTAGGGAAGTCCTTATACAAAGCCTAAGAGGAGGCTAGATGAGGTTGACTCAACAAGAGAGTTTATATATGTGTCTGGTACAAATCCAAAGATTGAGGCTAAAAGAGGCTGACTCTTTGGGGATATCTTTACACGAAGCCTAAAATGAGGCTTTGACTTTTCCAGGGGAAATGTTCTTTTTGTCTTGTACAAAGCCCAAAATTGAGGCTAAAAAGGGATTTTACTCCGTTGGAGAGTATTATCTATCTTGTACAAAGCCCAAGATGGAGGCGGAAAAAAAGTTGACTCTAATTAAGAATTATTTCTCGAAGTCTAAAAGAAGGCTCGGAGGAAATAACTCCGTTGGGGAAAATGGTTGTCCCAAGCTGAAGAGAAGGTTATGAAATTTTATGTCTTGTACAAAGCCCAAGATAGAGGCTAAAAGGGTTTGACTCAACAAGAGAGTTCTTTTATCTGTCCTGTACAAAGCCCAGGATTGTGGCTGAACAAGCTGGAGAAGTCATCATACATAGCTTAAGAGGAGGATAGCTCCTGCTAGGGGAAATCTTTATACAAACCCTAAGAGGGCTACTGACTCAACAAGAGAGTGTTTTTTATCTATCTCATACAAGGCCCGAGATTGAGGCTAAAGGGTTGTCTCAACGAGAGAGTACTGAAAGGTGATTGACTCAACAAGAGAGTCTGAGACAGTTATTGACTCAACAAGAGAGTCTGAAATGGTGATTGACTAAACAAGAGAGTTTGAAAATGTGATTGACTCAACAAGAGAGTCTGAAAAGGTTAACTCTGCTGGGGAGAATCATTTGTACAAAGCCCAAGAGGAGGCTGGCTATGTTAAGGAAAGATCATTATACAAAGCCTAAGAGGAGGCTAACTTCTGCTAGGGATTATTGAGATCCCGAGGCAGGTCCAAGAGGGGAAATTAACTCTTGCTGAGGGTTTACAGCAGAGTTGAATTATCAGATGCCTTGAGGTTCTGATTTGAGATAGTGTTATCCTGATAATAAACTGACCCTAGTTGGGGAATTTTTAGGATAGAGACTGAATTTTAACTCAGCTGGGGATTTATCCAGAATGACCGGGGTTTCTTCCTATGTTTGTAGGGAACTTGAGAATGTCTTTGAGACTCAAGAGGGGATCTAGACTGTCCAAGTCTACTGGTGTGGAAGAGTTTTATTTTTTGTATGATGCCTCTAGAGGAAGCAGGTGTTTTAAGGGATGAGAATCAACCCTTAAATTAGTCTGAGGTTTCACACTGGAAAGACTGCTCTAGCGAAGGATGACTAAGTTTTGTCTTATACCTTTAAGAGGTCGTTCGGGTCCTTGTATTAAGCCCAAGAGAAGGCATGAGAACTTCTAAGAAGCCAGAGGGTCCTTGTATAAAGCCCAAGAGGAGGCGGGGATGCTTTTAGGAACCCTGTGGGTCCCAAACCAAGAAAAGTTCAAGAAATGCTATTCACCGAGAATAGATCATTTAGTGAAAGTTCTACGATTTGAAGAAATTCAAGAGATGCTATTCACCGAGAATAGATCAACTCTAGGGAGTAGAATTCTTTGACAATTTCTAATAGTGACAACCTGAGAAAAGGTTCACGAAGAATACTGCCTTTCTCTTTGTTCCATATTGTTTAAGCCCAAGAGAAGGCAAGAGTGTATCTAAAAATCCTATAGGGATCTAGTTTTGTCTGTATTTAAGAGTGACCAACATGGCTTTACCTAGTTCTAGACCTAGTTGCCAGGGAAAACTCTAAATAACTATTCTAGTATATATACAGATGATATATGACAAGTATTAAAAAGGATATGAAAGAAGACTTATAATGCGCAGCTTCCCACAATACAGTTATATATATATATATATATATATATATATATATATATATATATATATATATATATATATATATATATATATACGAAAGCGAGTAAATGAAAGTTGTTAAAACTTACAGGCAAGCAAGCTTCCATGCTGTATGGTTAGTTGTTCAAAGAAATTAAAGAAAGTTTTGATAACAACTATATATTGAATCTAAATAAAACAGGAGTTTGTTTGAAAAGATTATTGGGGCTTATACTCAAAGAGAGGCCCAAGTTTTAACAGTGATTGTACCGTTGTTTTGAATATCGTATCAGGACTTATACAATGACTGAGGCCCAATATGGTTTATTTACAAAAGGGTTGGGTCTTACAATCTTTTAAGAGGCCCAAAGAGTATTTAAAAAAGAAATGGGACTTACAACACGAGGGTAGACCCAGTTGAAAATAGTTTGAAAAACGACGATCGCGTCGAAATTTCTGAAACTGTATTGGGACTTATACAATACATTGAGGCCCAAATTATTTTATTTACAAAGAGGTGGGACTTGCACTCTATCAAGAGGCCCAAAGAGTTCGAAAATGAATAAAGATGGGTCTTATAGCTCAAGGAGAAGCCCAGTTTATTTTGTTTAAAAAGGCGACAATCGCGCCGAACTTTTGAAAATATACAGAGGGACTTATACAATGTGTGAGGCCCAAAATTGTTTATTTACAAAGGTATTAGGTCTTACACTCTATTAGAGGCCCATGAGTGTTTGAAAAAGATTAATGAAGGGTGAAATCAATTAAAACCCTAATTTTGTTTAAATATGGAATTAATTTTGTTTTTTTTAAATTAATAAAAATCATTGAAAACATGTGAAAAATGAGTGGTGATCTTGGATCAATGTTTCAAAAATCATGTTTTTATCCACACAATGACTAAAAATCATTTAAGTTTGGAAAATCAAGAAGGAAAAAATATTTTAAATGTTAAAAAACAAATAAAAATTAATTCTTTGCAAAAATATCAAGTATATGAAATAAATAATATTTTTGGGAAATTTTTGTAAAATAAAATATTTTAACATTTTTGTGAATTACTAAAAAAAGAATCAACTCAAAATCATTAAAATTCAGAGAGAAATTAATTTTTGAATCAATTAAATAAAATCACAAAATTCAAATATTTGAATATTTGAAAAAGGGCGCCAAGAACATCTTGTTCTTGCCCGCGTGCCCTGCTTTGCCCAGATTTGCGTTTTCTCATCAATCTCACTGAATACTTGATGGAATCATATAATCCACATATCAATCAGCTCGTTTTCAACTCACGATCATGTCTATGGTTTTTAATTTCATTTATTTTAAGCATGGAATGAGAAATCAAAACAAAACCTCAAGAACCCTAATTTTTGCATGAAGGCTGAGAAATTTGATACACGATTCATACAAAGTAATCAATAGAGGGGAAACATTCTATGCATGATTATGAACATTTGGCAAAAGTTTTGTGCAAGGAAATATGCATAAATTATGAGATGACCAAGTTTAGGCTTACTTGAAGGTCGTGGCAGCAAGAGCAATTTGATTTTTGAGTTAGAGGCATTACATATGAGTTGTGATGATCTGAACAACTTCTCTACACCATATGGAGTGTGTTTGAAAGCTTGGAGTGGATTGAATTGAGCTGGAATAGATTATGGCACCTCAACTGCAACTTTGTTGAAAACTTGAGCAAATGGATGATGATTTCATGAATTTGGTTTTCTAGTTGTTGGTTTAGTGTTTGATCATCTCACATATGATGTTTATGAGGTGTGTGTGTGATTGGTTTGGTTGGAAACACATTCTAAATCAAAACCCGATAGTAGCTTGCATTAGAAGGCATTTTTGGATGTGAGAGTGTGATTTTGAGAAAGGCAAGTGTTATAGGCCTTTCGTGTACTCAAACTTATCAGAAATGAGGTCTATTTATAGTGTGTCAAGTTTGTTTTGGCATTAATAGGGAATGGCAACTACAGCAGGCCTTTGGCCAATGTGGATCAAATGGAATCTCAAGTCTCCTTTAGCCATTGACTTGAGATTAGAGCACAGGCCTATGGTTCTTTAATTCGGAGCTTATCCTTGACTCATTCAGTTGGAATAGGATCAGTTCATGCCACCTTGGTGCATCCATTGAATGCTTGGAAACAAAATTGGAGTCTTGGCCTCTTTTAGGCTTTTTAGGTTTGGCATGCTACTTGTAGATTTTGGGACTTTGGAGGCTGATAGATCAGTGCTTGTCCCTTATTTGTTCCCCCTTGAGGTGTGCATATGGATAACCATGCTTGTTGTTTCACAATTTGATCAAATCGAGCCCTTATGCACAAATCTGCCTTGCCAAACAGTTTGCATCAAGGCATATTGCAGCTGTCATAACTTCTAGCTCAGGTGGAGTTTCATGGAGTTCTTGGTCATTTTGGAAAGCTGACATATCCTATTTCAACATGATGTCTAACTTTGGTTTTGAGTCAACCTGAATTACAGTGAAAAATTCCTCTACACTTTGGAAAAAAAAAGGCAGATTCTGACTTAGTGAAAATTTCACTAAGTGTTAGAAAAATGTCACTATCATGTTTTTTTTTTTTTTGATCATTCCATAACTGAAAATCCATGAGGAATTGGAATGAGATGTAGTTGACACTTTTAAAGTATGCCATGAGAGCTACAAATCCAGCTTTGGACCATCCAAAATGGTTTCTTGGATCTCAAGTTATGGTCCTTGGAAGTTGGTACCCTAGCCACTTTGTTCCATAACTTAGAAAAATTCTATGTTTTTTTTATGGTTACCCCTTTTACAAGTTAACTCACTTTCTTTGTTTTTTCTTGATGAATGATGATTCCCATCACATATTAACATTGTTTTAGGTTCAAGGAACCATAATTGTGAAAAATTCCAAAAAGTCAAACTTGATTTTGTGCACAGTTGACTTTTTATCGGATGAAATCCAAACTGTACGATCCTTTGTGAAATCAAGTCCTTGACCTAAATCAAACCTAATAGATACATTCCATATGTGTTATAGGGTGTACTGAATCATGTCCCAAGGTTTGGGAGCATGTCTTGGTCAAAAGTCAACGGTACAGTTGACTTTTCCCTCAAAACCCTAATTGTGGTCCAGATGAAATTGAAACTTGTAGATCAAGCTTCTTGGATCAATCCATTGTTGCAAATGGATCAATGTAGTGTATTGAAGACCTTCAAATCATGTCTTGAGGTCTTGGCTCATGTTTTGTCCCAAAAGTCAACTTAAGGGTAAATTAGGTCAAGAAACCCTAATTCCTGATTTTTGGTGAATGCATCCCCTGAGGCTAAATTGACTTGATGATTGGGTCCATGAGGTCCCTTGCAGTATCTTAAATTGTGCTTTGAACCAATGGCTCGTGCCCAGAGGAAAATTTCTATCTGGAGGCCTCAGTCGACCAAAACCCTAATTTGGTGACACTGAAGATCTGGAGGCTTGATCCACTTGGAATGTTGCAACCTTGTGCTTGATTCTTAATGTGGGAGTCCTCTTGATTCCTTATAGAGGTTTGGGAGGTTATACAAGTTGAAGATCATGTCATTCCTTGATTGATCCTTTGTCTAAGGCTCTGAGATGGCTCAAAACCCTAATCTTTGATTGTAGTGAATGCTCAACAATCCTTGAGGAAATTGATGAGGCATGATGGTACATCCATATTATGGTGATGATTTTCACAATGATGGGAAATCTTAGTGGTCAAAATTTGGGGTATGACAGATGCCCCTATTTAATCTTCTTGGACCCGAAGGTGTGAATGTCGAAGGTATTCGGGCATTCGGGGTGTAAGAGGATTAAATATCGGAATACCCAAAATTTTGATGGTGGTTATGAATGGCAGTTTGCTCATCCATCTTCTTTCGCTAAGCAATTATGCTTAGAAAAGGTAAAAACTTCCCCTCGATCCTGGTTCTCAGCCAAGGAACTGGTCTCAGTTTCTGATACAAACTTCCCCTCGATCCTGGTTCTTAGCCAAGGAACTGGTCTCAGTTTATGATATAAACTTCCCCTCGATCCTGGTCTTCAGCCAAGGAATTGGTCTCAGTTTCTGATACAAACTTCCCCTCGATCCTGGTTCTCAGCCAAGGAACTGGTCTCAGTTTCTGATATAAACTTCCCCTCGATCCTGGTCTTCAGCCAAGGAACTGGTCTCAGTTTCTTTTGTCAATAAACTTTCTTGACAAGGGACGCTATCTGTAGCGGTTTTCCTCAAACTTCTCACCGAAGTTTCTTGGGGAGATGCCATTTAATGGGAAAAAGTTTTGACGTCAGACATGTTGGGGAAACCCATTCGTCTGAGCTGTAGAGGCACACAAACTTCTCTATTGGAGACGCCATTTGTCGAATCTACTGGGGAAAACAAGCCTCTTGAGAGACTGTTTTCTGCTTGGGGATATTACATCATACTTTTTCCTCGAGATCCTTTCGAAGAAATGCCATGTGATGCAATCTAGTGAGAAAGGATTGTATCTTTTTTAGCACAAGGTCTCCTTTTCTGAAGACGCGAGGTCGGACCTTTTTGTCAAACGCCTTCTTCCTCCTCTGCTGATACAACTGACTGTGGCATAGAGCCGTGATTCTCTTTTCTTCGATCAGATTCAGTTCGTCGTGCCGACTTTGGCACCATTCAGCCTCTGTTAGCTTAGCTTCCATCAATACCCGGATTGATGGAATCTCTACTTCTATGGGAAGCACTGACTCCATGCCATATAGTAGAGAGAAATGGGTTACCCCTGTTGAAGTGCGGACAGATGTCCGATAACCATGAAGAGCAAAAGGCAGTATTTTGTGCCAATCTTTGTAGGTTACAACCATTTTTTGAACGATCTTCTTGATGTTCTTGTTAGCTGCTTCTACCGTTCTGTTCATCTTAGGTCGGTAGGGAGATGAGTTATGGTGTTCGATCTTGAACTCAGCGCACAACTCTTTCATCATCTTTTTGTTCAAGTTAGATCCATTATCAGTAATGATCTGGCTTGGAACACCATAACGGCAGATGATATTATTTTTGATAAATTGGACCACCACTTGTCGGGTTAGATTGGCATATGACGCTGCTTCGACCCACTTGGTGAAGTAGTCAATGGCTACCAGGATAAACCGATGTTCGTTTGAAGCCTTTGGTTCAATCAGGCCAATCATGTCAATTCCCCATATGGAAAAAGGCCATGGGGAAGAAAGAACTTTGAGACGCGTTGGCGGTACATGGATTTTGTCTGAGTATATCTAACACTTGTGACACCTCCTGATGTACTTGTAGCAATCAGAATCCATTGTCAACCAATAGTACCCTGCTCTCAAAATTTTTCTCGCCATTGTGTGTCCGTTGGCATGAGTGCCAAAGGATCCTTCATGAATTTCTTTTATTAACATGTTTGCTTCTAGTCTCTCTACACATCGGAGCAAGACCATGTCGAAGTTCCTCTTATAGAGTGTATCACCACTCAAGAAGAAGCTGCCTGCTAGCCTTCTGAGGGTCTTTCTGTCTTTTCTTAATGCCCTAGGTGGGTACTCTTGTTTCTGAAGGAAGCATTTGATATCGTGATACCAAGGTTTGATGTCTATGACTGCTTCGATCGTGAAGATGTAAGTCGCCGTTTAAGGCGCATTATGTCAATCTTAGGTATGTCGTTCCATTGACCTACACTAATCATGGAGGAGAGGGTGGCTAATGCATCAGCCATGTGATTCTCTTAACGAGGGATGTGATGAAACTCAATTCTGTTGATGAATGGTAACAACCTTCTCGCGTAGTCTTTGTAAGGAATCAATCCTGATTGGTATATGTTCCAATCTCCTTTGATCTGATTAATAACTAGGGCTGAGTCGCCATATACATCCAATTTTTTTATCCTTAAGTCGATCGCTTCTTTGAGACCTATGATACAAGCTTCGTATTCGGCCTCGTTGTTTATACACTTGAATGTCACTCGGGCAGTGAAAGGAATGTGGGTACCCGGAGGTGTTATGATGATTGCCACAATTTCGTTTCCATAATGACTAACAACTTCGTCAAAGATAAGTCCCCATTGGGAACCTGGTGTAGCGCGAATTTTTGGACGTGGTTGCGAAGCACTTATCGCTTTTGGGGTACTACAGTTCGATTCATTTTTTATCCTATTGAAGCTGATGAAGGAAGGGAAATAGATGTCTCCAATTAACCCTGCTTGCATACTGAGTTTAAACAGATGACTGTTGGTTTACAAATGCTATTGAGATTGTGGGTCTCTCTTAAATTATTTTGTTAAAATAGTGTCTGGGAGATTGGTGGGAGTTTAGGACTGATTCTTTTCGATTGATATGTGAAGGTATGGGATTTGGGTTTTTGGATTAGTGTGCTCGCTAAGATTTTTCTTTCAATCTTATGCCTACGTATTCCCGTTTACCGAAACAGGGAAATCAGAGCGAACGTAGTTCCTCCTATTCTATGGGAGGAAATGGTGTTTTGGTGTCTTGTTCAAAGCCCAAGATGTGAAGCTAAAGGTGGTTTGTATCTTGTTCAAAGCCCAAGATGTGAAGCTAAAAAGGGTGTTGTCTTTAGAGAGAATTTGTCATCTCTAAAGGGAGTCTGTTTGTCACGACTGTTGGGCGACTGACTATAAAGGAGGATTACTTTAACTGGGATATGTGAATCCTAGCAATGCCATAATTTCCTTTATAGGGGGTTTTAACCTGAAGGAGAAGACTTTAACTCAGTGTAGAGTAATGCCATCTTTCCTTAGGAATTTCTCATGCTAAAAGAGGGACAGTGGCGTGAATGTAAATTATCTAGAGGCTTGCCGCTTACAGCAATTAGATGAAAGGAGTTGTTGATGTTTGTATCCTGTGAACGAGGCACAGTTTTGATGCTAAAAGGTTGATTGACTCAACTGGGGTTTCCTTATACAAAGCCTAAGAGGAGGCTATTGGCCCAACAAGAGGGTGTTTTTGTATCTCGTACGAAGCTCGAGAGAGAGATTAAAAGGGTTGACTCAACAAGAGAGTGCTTTTAGATGTGTCTTGTATGAAGCCCAAGACGGAGGCTAAAGGTTGACTCAACAAGAGAGTCTTTTATACTCAACAAGAGAGTGTTTTTGTATCTCGTACGAAGCCCGAGAGAGAGGCTAAAAGTGTTATTGCCTCAACAAGAGAGTCTTTTTTGTATCTCGTACGAAGCCTGAGATGGAGGCTAAAGGATGGTTGTTTCAGTTGAGTGACAGGTCCAGTATATGGGTTAAAAGAGAAAATTAGTTCTTATAAAGAGACTGATTAAAGGCAAGGTTATGCTTTGGGATTGATCAGAGGATGGGGGTTATTTCCTGTTCTTTAAGGAAATGGGGAATCCAGAGGGTATTGGAGACTGTCCGAGTATACTGGTGTTTTTCCTTACTTGAGAATGCCTTCGAGACTCAAGGAAGTTAGACTGTCCAAGCCTAGAGTTTTTTCTTTTGTACTATGCTTTAGAGAAACAGTAGTAGTAGGATCTAGACTCTTTGAAAGACTGTTCCATTAAGATGGCTAATTTCTGTTCCTATACCTCTAGGAGGTCATCGTGACAATTTGTACGAAGCCCAAGAGGAGGCTGGAGACTTTTAAGAAGCCGAGGGACAATTTGTATGAAGCCCAAGAGGAGGCTCTCTTCCCGAAGGAAGAATCCTTATACGAAGCCTAAGAGGAGGCTGTGAATACATCTAAGAAGCCGTAGGGTCCTTGTACAACTCCCAAGAGGAGGCGGGGATGCTTTTAAGAAGCTTGTGGGTCCCCAAACCCCAAGAAATTCAAGGCATGCCATTCACCGAGAATGGATCAAGCCAGGAAAGTCTGAGAATTTGGAAGAAACTCAAGAGATGCCATTCACGGAGAAAAGATCATCTCTGGGGAGTAGAGTTTCTTTGACAACTTCTAAAGGTGACAGTCTGAGAAAGGGTTTAAAAAGAATCTGCCTTTCACATCTCCATATTGTTTAACCCCAAGAGGAGGGAAGACTGTATCTGGTAATCCTATGGGGATCTAGTTTAGTCTATTTAAGAGTGATCAACAGGGCTTAGTGCTAGACGTAGTTGCCGGGGAGACTCTAAATATCTATACTAGTATTACACAGTTGATATGAGTTTATGAAAGAAGACTTACAGTGAAACAGCCCCACAATACAGTTATATGTATATGAAAGCGGATAAAGAAAGCATATAAACACTTACTCGGTTGTAGAGCTTCCATGCTGTTTGGTTAGTTGTTCAACAAAGAAAGATTGAAAACAACAGTATATTCAAAATCAAAGGAGAAAGTATTTTGAAAAGATGTTGGGGCTTACAGCTCAAGGAGAGGCCCAAGGTTTATCAGTGATCGCACTGTCATTTTGTACAAAGGGACTTATACAAGTGACTGAGGCCCAAAAAGTTTTGGTTAAAAGGGGATTGGGTCTTACATTCTAATAGAGGCCCAAAAGATTTATTTTTGTACAAGTGGTGGGGCTTACAGCTCAAGGAGAGGCCCAGGGTCATTTGTTTGAAAATGGCGATCGCGCCGAGATTTTTGAAAACGCGGTAGGTCTTATACAATACATTGAGGTCCAAAATGGTTTGGTTTTCAAAGGGGGTTTGGGTCTTACACTCTAATAGAGGCCCAAAAAATTTTGAATGGGTTTTATAGCTCGAGGAGAGGCCGAAGGTTTGTTTTTCGACGGATGATGATCGCGTTGAACTTTTTGAAATACAACGGGACTTATACAATAAGTGAGACCCAAAATAGGTTTATATTTACAAATGATTGAGTCTTACACTCTATTAGAGGCCCAAAAGTGTTTGAAATTGTTTGATGAGGGTGAAAATCAAAGAAACCCTAATTTGTTATTATTTAAAAGTAAATATTTAAAGAAAATCAAATAAAAGACCAAATAAGGTTGAATAAACCATTTATGATTTTTGTTTAAGGTTTGAGAAAAGGGGGATCAATCACAAGGTTAATTAAAACTCAATTGGTTTTGATTTTCAAAGTAAATATTCACTTTTAAAATGTTTAAAAACATTAAAAAGGAATTTATTCACAAAAATACTAATTATATTAAATAAATAATATAAACTTAAATTATTTGTGCAATAAAATATTTTAACATTTTTGTGATTTTTTTCAAAAAGAACCAATAAAAAATAATTAAAATTGAAAGAGTTATTAATTTTCCAATTATAACGAAAATAATTTGTTTTTAATTAATATTTAATCATTTCATTAATAAATTAGACTTATCATCCTCATGATACTAATCACAATGGCACAACAAAACATAATTTAGGAGATAGTTCATTTATGGAGGGCACGAAATGAAAAATGTTTCACTTAAACTGATATCTTACCCTGCTAGAGTTCCATTTTGTTTGCTACTGTTAGGAGATGCATGCTAATAAAGAGGTCTCAAGGTGCGTGTAAACTCTAGCAACATAGCCATAGAACAGTCATTTAGAAAATTATGGCAGATTTAATATTGTATTCTTATGTTTTGTTAATACAAGTATTTGTTTTTGAAAAAAAGTTTAGATTTCCCATTTGAAATATTTCCATGTAGTTAAAATTTTCACAATGGCACAACAAAGAACACATTTAGGAAGTAGAATTCATTGATAGAAGAAATTATTAGGTTTTGTAAAAAGAATTCAAAAATCAATTTTAAAGACTAAATTAATATTTAGTAGTAAACAATACACTACTTTTAAAGATCACGGGCTTTATGAGTTTAAGAGAAGTTTTTGTTAAAAACACAAGTGATTGGATTTTAAACCAATCATTTAGTTCAGGATATTACATTTTGGAAAAATAGCAGAAAAATAAATTTTAAAATATTTTATTTAGTATTTATTAATAAAGATATCAAATGATTGTTTTTTAACCTTTGAGTATCTTTTTACTTTGTTTTTACCAATGTTCGTATAATAGAGAAAAATCCAAGTGTTGCCCAAGATTTTTTATCAAAATAATACTTAAAAGTTAAAATTGTTGTTTAAGTTACAAAATATCTCAAAAAAATTATCAATCAAATAAAGTAAAAAATATTTATGCAGAATTAATATATATTTATTTAATATGTTAATTAGAAGATTGTTTTTATTCTTTTTTTTTTAATAAGCAAAATTATATTGATCAAGGATACAAAGGGGTATCCTAACCCATTTACAAAAAGATCCAACCTATACCATCACAATTGCAATAAGAATTCTCTAGGAAAGTGAAACCAATTATAATAATTACAACCCCCAAAATTCCTATTTTTCTTACCAATCCACCACCATGAGAACACAAAGACATTGTTTACAATGTTCTGCTCATTCCAAATTTCATCTTTGAACAAAATATTGTTTCTAACTAACCACAAAAACCAACAAATGATCAACCATAAAGCCACTCCTTTTTTGATATCCATTTTTTAATCCAATCAAACCTTGACCCAATTCAAAAAATGGTCATTCAAGTTTGTAACAATTTCCAGACTAAAACCCAACCAAGCATATATTCTACACCAAACTTTATAACTTTTACAACATAAAAGTAAAATGTGGTCCAAATTTTCTTTAACCAAAAAGAAAATTGGACAAACCAAGTCATGTGGATTGGATAAAACACCACGTACCCGTAAATTATCCCTCGTCGGAAGTCTATTATGGAAAATTCCCCACCCAAACACAACCGTCTTCAAAGGTGATGCAGTCCCCCATAATAATTTGAAAAAAACAGAATCCGGGAGAGGGTCGACGTTTTCACAGAATTCTGCCATCAGCCAATCATAGCACGTTTTGACCGAGAAAACTCTACTGGAATCAAACAGCCATACCAGAACATCAATTGAGTCCCTGCATAGAATCATATTCTGCAGAAGTAAATTGAGACAACTAAATCTTCATCTGCAGTGAGAGAGGATGATGGTTGCTGAACTAAGGAAGAAAGAGACCAAGAATTGCTATCCCAATTCCAATAATCCATGACAGTGGCATGTTTAAATGCCGCCTCAGCCCATAAGAAAGGGAAAAGGGAAGAGACAGAAAAATTACCTAGCCATCTTGAGACCCAAAAAAATGTGTGTTCACCATTACCTACTTTAAAAGAGATTAAGTCACCAAAATTTTTATCTCCAAAACTATGTATTACCTTAAAAAGGTCTCTCCACCACAGGGAAGGTTTGATTTTATAAGAAGGTAACTCGCCGACCATTAACGCAAAAGAATAGTTACCATATCTACTCCTCAAGAGTTTTCTCCACAAAAAATCAGTAGTGCCTATAAGTTTCCATGCCCATTTCGCCATGAAGGCCGTATTGAAACATTTGATATCTTTAATACCAAGCCCGCCTTCTTCTTTCGACCTACAGACAAGCTTCCACTTTATCCAATCAATACCATTTTTGCAAACAGACCCACACCATAAGAACCGTCTCTGAAGTGAGGTGAGAATTCGAACCACTTTGGTAGGTATCTTAAAAAATGACATGAAGTGGATAGGCAGATTGGAGAGCACCGATTTTATAAGAGTAGATCTCCCCCCCATAGATAGAGATTTACCTTTCCAAGAACTTAGTCTTGACCTGACTTTATCAATTACCGGCTTCCAAAATGATAAGAGTCTTTGATTTCCACCAACCGAGATCCCCAAGAATTTGAAAGGATAATCATCTATTTTACAAGAAAGAAAACATTCCGCAGCCTTAAGGATAGAAACTTTAGCACCTAAACCAATAATAGAACTTTTGTTGTAATTTATCTCTAACCCCGAACAGAGTTGAAAGCTTTTGAGTATTATTTTTAGGGACCAAAGATTATCCCAGGAACCTTCACCAAGGATGATAGTGTCATCTGCGTATTGAAGAAGATGAAAGGAGGTATCATTGTTAATAGTCAGCCCCTTAAAGAAATTCCTAGCCACTGCCCTTTTTAGGAGCTTTGCCAAACCTTCAGCGGCAATAGAGAATAGAAACGGAGCCAGCGGGTCTCCTTGTCTGAGACCTCTTGAAACTTTGAAATCTTTTGATGGACTACCATTGATAAGGATCGACATATGACTATGCATAACTCCACCTTCTATCCAAGACATCCACTTATTACCGAAATCCATGATCTCCATGACTTTGCGTAAATAAGACCAATCAACGCAGTCATATGCTTTTGAGAAGTCCACTTTCATCAATAAACCATTCAACTTACTTCTTTTTGCGAAATCAAAGACTTCGTTTAGGGCAAGAACACCATCAAGTATATTCCTACCGTTGATAAAGGCAGTTTGCGACTCAGAAATAATACTACCCATCACACCTTTGATTCGGCAGGCAAGAATCTTGGAGATAACCTTATAGACGCACCCAATCAGGCAGATTGGCCTATAATCCTCAAAGGTGATGGGGCTATCTATTTTAGGAACAAGAACCAGGAATGAGGAATTAAAGACTTTAGGCAAGGAACCCTCATTAAAGAATTCTGTAATGCAGTTTGAGAAGTCGTTCCCAATAATATTCCAACATTTCTTCAAGAAGTCGAAGCTGAAACCATCTGGCCCGGGAGTTTTGTCACCACCACAGTCGAAAACAACCCTTTTAATCTCTTCCCGTTCAATGGGGGCTTCCAACGAAGATTTGTCACTAGATGAGAGTTTAGAGAAAAGTTCATCACCAATGTGCGCCAAAGGTGTGTTAGCCCGCTGGAATTTCTTCTTAAAGAATTTGAAAGCGGCATCTTTTACACCCTCAGGATCCTCCACCACAACATCCTCCATGGTAATCGATGATATAGAATTAAGAGTCAACCTTTTTTTTATAGCCGCATGGAAGAACTTAGTATTGAGGTCACCTTCTTCAATCCATTTTAGACGATCCTTTTGATGAAGAATGCTTTCTTTGATCCGAAGATGGCTCCACATTTTATCCAAGGCTTCAGTTCTAGCATTAAAGTCTGCATTTGTCATTAAGTTATCTACTCTAGGCCAGAACTCGTCAAAGAATGCACGAGCGTCGCCATTCAGAGTTTTCCGCAATTCTATTCACAACCTAGAATTATAAAAATCTTAACTATGCCATTTGTTTTGGGGGTAAAGTTTCCTCACTCTCCCTAACTCATTTTAGCATGCATTTCTCTCATTCATTTTACCAACAATATTAGATAGATATGACATAACACAATTATTAGAAATAAATACAAAGACATATTACAAACGTATAATAGAATCACGCATAATGATTCATCACATAAAACACCCCGTTTTGGGTTCCCTCTGATTCATTTAATTGGGTACCAACATCAATACATTCACTTTTATCCCATAGGATATTCCACACCTTTACATCGACTATAAATATGCCTCGATCGAGGTTACGATCTAAAAGATATCAATTCCTAAACATCGCACATATCATTACTTTCCATATTTTCTTTTCCGTCCAAGGCATAAACAAATGGTTCTATTCCACTATCATAAAGAGCATTGAAATAGCTTTCCAGCGATACCACGAATGTCTCAATCCGAGTTACGGATCAAAAGTTACGGCATCGGACGCGAAATCGGGAAAGAGATCACGAAATGACAAAATTCTGCAATTGTGCTGGCCATACGCGTAATGCCCTGATCCATACGCGTATTGTCTTGCTCACTCGCCCATCCATACGCGTATTGCCCAAAGTAATACGCGTATGGGCAGAGACTGATTTTCCCAACAATTCCAATAAAACCCAATACGCGTATTGCCTCACTTCATACGCGTATTGCCCACTCCCATACGCGTAAGGCCTACATTCCTTCCTTGCCATATGCGTATTGCCCAACCCAATACGCGTATGGCCTTGCCTGATACGCGTATGGGCAGCGAAAACCCATAATTTTCCTGCAAAATTCACCCCAAAGCCTCTCCAATTCTCATCTAAGTACTTCCAAATCACAATATATCAACCCAAACATGTTACAAACATAACAACAAGTATTCTACGCAGTTATATCTATGTTTTATCCGTTAGAATTCATTTTCTCTCAATCTATCCTAAGTTCAATTTATGAGTTTCTAAAACTTAGAGTGTCTAACTTGAACCCACCTCGTAAATGAAGAGGAGTTTGAAGAAGATGATGATCCAGTTTCTCTCTCTTCTTCCTCTTTCTCCACTTTCTCTCTTTTCTTCTTTTCTTCTTCTTCCACCTCTTTTCTTTCTTCTTTTTCTTATATATATACACAATCATTAATATATAATATAAATCCAACAGGGTGAAATATCTCCAATTGATATTTTGTCGTCTCAACTAAATTGATCAATTATTAGAGTTACCTTAAAATCTTTTCTTGAATTAAAATAATTGATCTCTTCAGAGTTCGTCAGTTGCTCTATCGATTCCCATTGATAATACTTAAAATACTTAGAATATTCCATTAATCCAATTTACCAGAAAAATAGAGCACATAGATACTCATCTGGTATCCAATTGAGCATTTAGATAATACGGGGTATTACAATTCCTACTGATTAATTGGAATAAAGATTTAACAATTCTCAACACTAAAATTATATTTATTTATTGTATTTACATTTTATTTAATTAATATTTTTAATGATTTTATAATTATAGTTATAAAAACAATGGAAAAAATATCAACATTAATTATAAAAATAATCTACCATTAACTACATATAACAATATATTTATATTCCTTTACAGAAAAATGTTTAATATTTTGTTTTTATTGAGACTGTGAAAATATAATATTAATTTTTTTTTAATGTATGACACTTATTATTCTTTAAAAACTGTAATACCCCATAATTTTGTGACCATTTTGGATAATATTATTATGATCAACTGGGTTCTGGTATACTCTGAGCAATTATTGGATAAAGTAATTAGAGTAAACTGACGAACTCGGAATTGATTAGATTAATATTATTTAACTTGGAGTTTTATTAATTGGTGCAATTGAGATAATTTGGATAATTAGTAGTATTACCAATTAATGTTTCCTATGTCTATTTTCTTTTCCTTTTCCTTATTTGAAAAAGATAGTAACTTGGAGAAAGAATAGGAAGAGAAGGAAAAAGGAAGGGAAAAGGAGAGGAAATTCTCAAGAGATCAAGAGATTGATTCATCAACCCATCTCCAATCTTTTCATCTCAGCTTCGTGATCCTCATCTTGTAATCCAGGTGGGTTCTAGTTAGACACTTTAGAGTAGAGTTTTATTGAGTTTTAAAGTTAGTTTGATATTGTTAGAAAATGAGAAATTTTGCACTAAAATCATGTTTTGGTATTCCTTATGATTGATACATGTTAGGTATGTGTTGTTGTGTATCCAATTGGTATTTTTCTGGTGTTTAGAAGTGAATTGGAAGGGAAAATGGAGCATTTTCGCAGAACCAATTATGTAGGAAAATTCTGGGCTTCACGCTGCCCATACGCGTATCACTCAAGGCAATACGCGTATTGGTTAAGGATATACGCGTATGGCCATGAAGAAATCGGGGCAATATGCATATGGGGTTCCATTTTCTCGGCCATCTGCTCATTTGCGTAATGGTACGCGTAGGGTTTTGGGCAATACGCGTATGAAGTGAGGCAATACGCGTATTGGGGTTTTAAAAGGAATTTTTGGGAAAAATCAGTCTCTGTCCATACGCGTATCACTTTGGGCAATACGCTTATGGGTGGGCGAGTGAGCAAGGCAAAACGCGTATAGCTTAGGGCAATACGCGTACGGCCAGGAGGTTGCAGAATTGTGTTTTTTCGCAATACCATTTCTTGTTATTTCCATAACTTTTGACTCGTTTACCCGATGTGAGCATTCTTGGTGTCGTTATGAAGCTATGAATATCCTCTAACTAATGGTAGTGAGAAATATCTGTTTATTGTCCGATTAAATAAATCGGAGGGAACCGTGAATTGGTGTAGTGTGTGATGTGTTGAATTATGTGTTTCCATTATGCGATTGGTGATTATGTGCCTATACTCTTATTGTAAAACATGTTTGAATATGTATGCATGTTAAAATACAAAATAGGTAGAGTGAGGACTTACCGTAAACAGTGTCGAAAGTGTGAAATGTCATAGTGACAACCCTCGCGCATGAAAGGCCGAGGCGTGTGTCTAGTAATCATAACCAGTTTATCTTACGGTGTAGTTTCATGAGACTCGAGCACCTCCTCTGAAACGTATGCACAATTACTTGGCAGGTTTGATTCCCGTGTGTAGTACGAATGGAACCTATATGGTAAAGAGACATGTAATGGTTAACAGGCCATGAGAAGTGATGGTTCACGGCTAACAGGCCGATGATCCCGAGCCCATTTCGTATGCCAAGTAACTTCAAGGATCCATGACTCGGGTCGTCTTCTAGACATAGAAGCAGACGGGAAAAGGGGATGCCTTGGTACAGTTATTGATTAGTGAGATTCTTGAGTTAACAGGCTCAGGACGTACTATGGTACTAGTGTGACTTAGTAGGCTCACGAGTGTGGATACATATTTAGTGTGTGTACTCGTAATCACTTCCCTTCCCTTTGACTTGAGTTAGGTTTATTAGAACCTTGTAAAGCCGAGAGGACTTTAAGATAGGGAACTCACTGAGATTTGATGTATCTCACCCCACTGTTGTTTACATCACAGATACTGCAGGTTCCACAAAGGGTAAGGATAAGGTTGTGTGATTATCCTTACTTATCTGATGGCTTTGCTTCCGTTGTGGAGTTTTTCAGATCATTATTTGATCTAGTTCTTAGTATTTGTCTTTGGAACATCTTGTAGATATACTATGCCGTAGTTTTTTTGTATTAGGTTTCTTTTGGGCATGTATATGTATAATGTGTTTATTAGGAATTTATTGTATATTTCAGTACCAAAAGTGGAATTCATGTATAATATACGCTTTGATGTATATATATATATATATATATATATATATATATGGGCTTTACAAAAACATTTATCAAATAAATTTTTATTTAGTGACGGTATGTTTTACCAATAGTTAATAAAAAATAATTCAAGTGACACCAATATTTTTGTAAAAATAATAATTAAAAGCTAATATTCTGGTTTAAATTATAATTAAATCTTATTAAATTATTTGATCGTGTGGTTTAATTTATTATAAAATCCGATCAAATTATTTGATCAAATATAATAAAATAATTTATTTTTAACTAATATTTAATTGTTTCATTAATAAAATAGACGGATGTTCTCAACCTCAGGATATTTATGCAATGGTACCACAAAAAATAATTTAAGAGATACAATTCATTTATAGATGAAGTAGTCTGTTAAAAAAAACCAATGATTGGATTTAAAAAAACCAATTGTGTAGCTCGAGATATTACATTGTTGTTAAAATAGTTTAACTGTTTTTAATAAATAACATTCAGTGTTATTTTGTAAAGTATAAAATGGTTTTTTTAACCTCGGTGTATTTTTTTATTATTATTTTTACCCTTGTTTATGAATTAGAGCAAAACTCAAGTGTTGCCCAATAGTTTTATAAAAATATTACTTAAAAGATAATATTGTGGTTTAAGTTGCAAGAAAATTTCAATTAGTTAATAAAAAATAAAATAAACGTAATTTAATAAAAATTAATATTTCTTTATTTTATATATTGCTTATATACTTGTTTTCTTCATCACAATATAAAAAAAAAAATTAAAATAAGAGGGACTATTTCCAATTAGAAATATGTTTCCATCGATTTAAGATTTTCCATAATGGTTACAAAAAACTAATTTAAGAAATACAATTTTTATTGAATCATAAAAATTTTTTAAAAAAAAAAGCTAAAAATTAATTGAAAAAGACTAAATAATAAAAAATAAAAATAATTAAAACTACCAATAATTTTGTACTAAACTTTAGGACAACTTAAAAATATTTTATACTTTTATTACGTTGGATATCAAAGACATTGTAACCGATATGTAGTAAAATATAAACAATATTTTAACACCATCCCTAAATATTTTTATTTTATTTTGTAACATTGACTATGAAAGATATTTTATGAAATAAAAATATTACCGAGAATATATTATGTACACTTATTTTCACGAATTATCAAACTTCGGTTCCTTAGTCATACTCTTATTCCAATATTGGGTTAACTTCGAACATAGCTTTTCCCCATAGTTCATCTGTTGTTCCTTATAAAACACTTAGTCGCATCTTACTTCAGAAAGAATGTACCCTTCTACATCCCTCTACCGAGTCACAAAACAAAACTGTAACACTTTATCTTGGGTTAGGATAACAAACACTAATCACATCCTCATGAGGTAATTCGGTGATTCCGTATCCCCATGCAATTCCTGACGACTTATTCTTTCATAAATCTTTCAACATCCCAAAACCACTTCATAATTAGTCAACGACTTCTTTACCAGTTCCATCTGGTTTGATGCGGTACAAGGTACTCATTAAATCTAATGTTCCATTCCTTTCGTGGCATACCAAGAGGTAACACACTTAGAACGAGATCTTCTTATCCTCACACTTATAAGCAACAAACTTTCAAATCTCCAATTCTGACTGAACTCTTTTGTCGGTCACCTTCCACTGCGCCAATCCAAAAAATCTAATAGTGGACTACCACGAATTCTTAAGCACTACCACGTAGCTAACAGTCCATGGAGAAACACACTCATCAAATGGGGTCCTTACTAACCAATCGTACAAGAAACTTACTGGCGTCCTATGGTAGAACAATTTCTTTGCCAACACACAATATAATAACATCTGTCCAACACTCTCCCAACGATAAAACACAGGAGTTACGTTGCTACAACCATAACGTACACAACTCCCAATCCATTCCAAACTTGAAATAATTCAACCAAAGTAGATTAACAACTTTCGTTTCTAGTTACCACATTCTCTATTAATTCTTCTTACAGGTTTCCGACTTGCTCAAGGTTTCTTGTTAATTCAAGGACTCAATCAATCACATGTAACACCATCACGAAACTTCTGACATATACAAATCACCACTTATCAAGACTCAACCCATCCAGGGTACACTTGTGAGTTTTCACACCACTCACCAATCCACAAGGTTACTTCCTCAAATGCAAATTCCCTTGTCGTCCGACAAATGGTTAACTAATCAACACCTTTCCACAAGTTCCGATTCCAAAACACCATTCTGTCTTTCATTTACTTGCAATCCCGTTTTCCATTCGCACAATACTCTCCACTCGGAGCAACATAAGGTAACAAAACGCAATTGATAGTTCTTAAGGGATTTCACAATTTACACACATGTTAATCGATTACCCGTCCGAGGTTAATCGGTTAACCACATAGCGTTAATCGGTTAACACTGCTGTAGAAGCTGAAAATAAATAATTTCCTTTAATTCAAATCCATCCATACCCAAAACCATCCATCCGGTTTGTTCTAACCCACAATACCATTCTCAACTTATGGCTCCCATACTTGTGTAACATTCACTAACCACGATCCATTCAAAGTAAAACCGACAAAGTCAAAACATTCTGAAGACACACTCCAACCAAGTGACAGGCAAAATTCCAAACCCTGAAGCGGTCACACCACAAGACTTCAGCGGGATAGTTCATTCTTTATGTTCAACCAACTACACTATCGGAAAGCCAATAATGACGACACCTTAGGGTTTTAACCACACTCATACTTGATTTGTCTATAAGCAAAACCAAACACGCAACTATTACACGGTACCACGAAATGAGGGGCATCCCATATCAAGTATATAACCTTATTCTCTCACTTGAACTCCTTGGTAAGAATTAAAACAACAACGACCTTAGTCCAACAAAAAGGGTAGATTCCCACTACTTCGATTATTCACAATAACAGAAGTTCTCTATACTTGAAAATAGATCGGGGTAGTGCATTCTCTTGAAGAACTTATCCATCACTTCGAACACATTAACTGAGATTTCTTACCCTTCACTACCATTCATAGTACACCAAATTACTTAATAAAAGACTCGCAACCCACAATTCTCATCAACGATTTACAGAACTCTTCTGGTATAAACCGTTCCATAATCTACACTAATTCTGTAATAAGTCCTTGTTTGCTTTTAGTTGATTTACCACAATCTTGCCTCTGAAAAATACAGTACTCACTGTTCCACAAAGTACGTCCCTTCACACTGGTCTCAAGAATAAGAATCCCTCACGTACATTTGTGACTACGGTGCTACTACCACGCTTGTTCTTAATACCAAGGTGTAACTCTTCTCATTCCCCGTCATACTATTTGAGTTCCTCTCAGGTGAACCACTCGTAACTACACTTCCTTAACTTTAGGTTCATCAACACCTTAAAATTCCATCGCACCCTCGTCCAAAATGCATTTCGCTGTTGCTTCCTTTTAACATACCAGCAATACCGTTTTCCACACCGCGTTTACTTCGCTTTCCTTTATAATCCTCTTAGGTCCAAATATAAAACCATCTTACTAAATTTCCTTAAATCCAAGGTACTCATTCTGTTTCTTAACACAAACTTCTTCCGGTCCGTATCACTACGCTTTCTGTTACTAAATGGAGCTCATTCTTTCCCCAACATAATACCTTGTACTGTTCCTCGGGTAATTTAACAATTTCCAAATTGCTCTCTTACTGAATACATAAATCTTGATTTAATACCTCGAACTTAATCTCCCTTCATATCTGAAGCCACACAATTTATCTCTTACTCTTCGTCCGGCACATACTTATTACACTTGAATCATGCAACCCCATCCTAGTGTTCCTTCACACACTTCTCTACTATTGTAGATTCCCATGAAGCCGAACTTCCTTAACTCTCAACTTTTAACCAGTCGGAAGAGATTACTCCGAACACATTCTTCAAGGTACTTCCGTCCATTCAAGATACCATAACGACCCTAGAAACTGAAGCACCAATACTTATCTCACTTCCGGACCTTACCTCACCCATTCCACCACACAACTCTCCTTTTCCACGGAATGACATTTTCTTGAAATCTTTATCCAATCGTCCAATAGAGATCCTTAACTTTCGGACCCCATCAATTCCAAAGGATTGCTTAACAACTCACCGCTCATTCATTTCCACACTCCCCAAGCACAACGTCTCCTAAAACCTCACTGAGCTAACCAAAACTCTTCACTACTAACTCTTGGCTTGAGCCTTCCCTCACAGCACAAGTTCTGACAAAACTTCGGAGTCCTCGTGGTCGCTCAACCATGATTCTACCTATCACATACATATCATTAGGTTGATCAGGCCCAACACAACATAGTATGATATTAAGTTTCATGATGGCAAGACACACTTAAGAAGCAGGAATAGATATACTTATGATGTTTCAAGGCTAGGTCGAGGATACGACCTGCTCTGATACCAACTGTAATGCCCTGTATTATATATACCTAGAATAATACCATACAAGCATTTTATTTGGTACTGACACATCAAAAGTGCCTAATGGCATAGTTCACATACTTGTCCATTTTTAAAACATAAATACAAACATGGCACAAGTCATGGAAACTAGCCAAAATAATAAAAACTAAGAATAATATACAATATCCTCAATTGTATATAACAAGATAATACACAGCGGAATAAGCTTAACTAAGCTTCTCTTGAAACATCTCTGCATCGCTCTACCTGAAATAAAGCAACTATAGTGGGGAGAGATACATCAAATCTCAGTGAGTTCCCTATCCTATAGATCCTCTCGGATTTATAGGGTTCTATCAAACCTAACTCAAGTCAAGGGAAGGGAAAATGACTTTGAGTGCACACACTCAATTCTCACACTATATGGAAACATGTCATGAGTTCATCAACTCAAAAAATCACTAATCGATAATCGGTACCAAGGCATCCCCTTTTCCCGTCCGCTTCTACGTCTAGAAGTCGACCCGAGTCATGGATCCTTGTAATTACTTGGCATACGAATGGATTCGGAATTAAGGGACGTATTATCGCCTTAATTCGTCACTTCACATGGCCTCTGATGCCATCACAAGTCTCTACCCGTAGGTTCCATCGTACTATAACATTGGGAATCAAACCTACCAAGTAGTAATGCCTGCATTCAGAGGAGCTCGAGACTCATAAATGCCTCTCAAGGGTTGTCATTACGATTACGTGATCATATACACAAATGTGATTGTATTCGACAATCACCAGGCCACATTAGCCTTTAGGACTCTCATGCCTTTAACAATAAAACATAATAATACACATGTTCCATACTAGTGTTTCACTCAATTCTATACCATTCAAGAATGGACACACGCCTTGGCCTCTCTTGCAAGAGAGTTTCAGAATTTAAAACCCCTTTTCCCACATGGATTTCCAACCTAGCATGTTTCTACCCCAATAGAGACTAGACTATCCATCCACCTCAAGAGAGACATCTGAATGGAAGAAGAAGATGCACAGGAATTGTTGCTTGAATCTTGGTTTGAAGAAATTTATTCAAAAAAGACACCCTTGGTTGTTCATAGAAGAAAGACGATGATGAAAGCTCAACTTTTCCTCCTTTTCTCCTCTCAAACTCGTGCCCTCCCTTTCTCTCTCACTCTATACTTCACTTTTCTGATTTGCAAAGAGGAAAAAAGATTTAGAATAAGGTTTTCTTCTACGAATGAGTTTAAGTAATGGTTTTGGAAAAGATCCTAATACCCATTGGTTTTAATGTATAATACCAATAATGCCATTAACATCAATTTCTAATCTTTAATTAATCAAAATAATTTACTATTGATTGATTATGAGAAGTTTTAGAAACTTTAGGATATTACATGTTTTTTTTGCAATATATAATAATAAAAAATGCAAGTGATATCCAATATTTTTGTAAAAATAATAATTAAAAGATAATATTGTGGTTTAAATTATAAGAAAATATCATCAAATTGTTTGATCAAATATAACGAAAATAATTTGTTTTTAATTAATATTTAATCATTTCATTAATAAATTAGACTTACCTTCCTCATGATATTAATCACAATTGCACAACAAAACATAATTTAGGAGATAGTTCATTTATGGAGGGCAAGAAATGAAAAATATTTCACTTAAACTGATATTTACCCCTGCTAGAGTTCAATTTTGTTTGCTACTATTATGAGATGCATGCTCATATAGAGGTCTCAAGGTGCGTGTAAACACTAGCAACATAGCCATAGAATAGTCATTTAGAAAATTTTGGCAGATTTAATACTGTATTCTTATGTTTTGTTAATACAAGTATTTGTTTTTGAAAAAAAATTTAGATTTCCCATTTGAAATATTTCCATGTAGTTAAAATTTTCACAATGGCACAACAAAGAACAAATTTAGGAAGTACAATTCATTGATAGAAGAAATTATTAGGTTTTGTAAAAAGAATTCAAAAATTAATGTTAAAGACTAAATTAATATTTATTAGTAAACAATACACTACTTTTAAAGATCAAAGGCTTTATGAGTTTAAGAGAAGTTTTTGTTAAAAACACAAGTGATTGGACTTTAAACCAATCATTTTGTTCAAGATATTACATTTTGGAAAAATAGCGGAAAAATATATTTTTAAATATTTTATTTAGTATTTATTAATTAAGATATAAAATGATTGTTTTTTAACCTTTGAGTATCTTTTTGCTTTGTTTTTACCAATGTTGATATAATAGAGAAAAATCCAAGTGTTGCCCAATATTTTTTATCAAAATAATACTTAAAAGTTAAAATTGTTGTTTAAGTTACAAAATATCTCAAAAAAATTATCAATCAAATAAAGTAAAAATTATTTATGCAGAATTCATATATATATTTATTTAATATGTTAATTAGAAGATTGTTTTTATTCATATAATATTTAACCGATTAATATTAAAAGATAGTGGCTATTTTCTATTTTGAAATATATTTCCTTATATTTAAAATTTTCTATAACGATATATAAAAAACAAATTTAACGAAATACAATTTATTTATAGATGAAATGATTAAAGTTTTATAAATTAAGTTATACATTAGTTGCTAAAAAATTATAAAATAGTTAAATCTTCCAATAGTGTTGTATTGCATTTTTTTACTGTTGGATATGAAAGACATTGTAACTATGTAATGTAGAAAAATATAAATAGTATTTTAAAACTACTCATAATTTTTTTATATTTTACTTTTTAACATTGGTTGTGGAAGAGATTGTCGCCAAAATATGTAATAAAAATAGGGAAATGCTAACGAGTATCTCGATGAACTAGTTGAATTCTCTGTATTTTTATATTAATTATGGGATCTATAAAGCAAATGGAAAATAAAATTTCATTTTTAAAAGATATTAAGAAAATAAAATTATCATTATTTTTTCTCGTATGCTTCAAAATTTGTTTAATATTTATGACGATTTAATAAATGTCTAAAAAATGATTTACAATTAAAATATATGTTATTAAAACATATTAAAGTTGACATTTAAGAGGTTTTTTTACAGAAATATTTAATTTAATATATTATGTCGTATAAAAATGATTTGTCCCGCCATTATATGTGTTTAGTAATAACTTAAAACAATCCCAACAAGAATTTCATATTTGAGGAATTAAATAATTAAAATAATATTTTGAAATTTTATCTATTATTTATGGGATTGATTTAAAAAAAGTATAAAAATAAGTGAAAAGATTTAAATTAAAAGATATAATTTTTAAAATCTTAATAATATCTTATTTCCTAATTCAATTATGTCCTTTTGCTCATTTCTTAACCAAATGTTATAATTTAACTCTCAAAGTCATTATAAATAGGCTCTTGCAAGATGCCTAGTTCAACATTTGAAAACGAAATGGCATTTTACAAGACTTTTCTTTTAACAATTTTGATCATTTGCATTGCTTCAGGCACGGTTGTCGGTAATAACCTATTTGTAATACTCAATTTTCATTGCTTCATATTCATTTTTATGTTTTTTATTAAAGTACTTTGATGGTAGTATATTATAGTGTACGTTAAAAGAAATATGTTTTTGTTTAAAATATAATAATTTTATGAACGAATATACAAGATGTTTTAAAAGTTAGAAGATCACAACTTTATATAATATTTCTAATGGAATTAAAATGATTGTTTCAGGGGAAACCAAAGGACCATGCTTTATTTTGCAATACTGTCCAACGGCACCAGAACAGTGTGACCATTTTTGTATAGCATCATTGGGCAAAAAAGGTGGCGCATGTGAAAAGGGTGAATGTTGTTGCCATTCGGAAAATTTTAATATAGCATAAATAGTTTCTTAGTTTGTTTGAATACATTTATCTACAAACCCTATCTTTGAAACTTACATAAAATAAGTCGAACAATCAATAATGTTATTTTATGTTAATTATTTATTTTTTATAATTCTTGTAATGCCATGTATCATATATACCTAGAATAATATCATACAAGCATTTTATTTGGTACTGACACATCAAAAGTGCCTAATGGCATAGTTCACATACTTGTCCATTTTTAAAACATAAATACAAACATGGCACAAGTCATGGAAACTAGCCAAAATAATAAAAACTAAGAATAATATACAATATCCTCAATTGTATACAACAAGATAATACACAGCGGAATAAGCTTAACTAAGCTTCTCTTGAAACATCTATGCATCGCTCCACTTATAACCAAACCTGCACCTGAAATATAGCAACTAAAGTGGGGTGAGATACATCAAATCTCAGTGAATTCCCTATTCTATAGATCCTCTCGGCTTTATAGGGTTCTATCAAACCTAACTCATGTCAAGGGAAGGGAAAATGACTTTGAGTGCACACACTCAATTCTCACACTATATGGAAACATGCCATGAGTTCATCAACTCAAAAGAATCACTAATCGATAACCGGTACCAAGGCATCCCCTTTTCCCATCCGCTTCTACGTCTAGAAGTCGACCCGAGTCATGGATCCTTGTAATTACTTGGCATACGAATGGATTCGGAATTAAGGGACGCATTATCGCCTTAATTCGTCACTTCACATGGCCTCTGATGCCATCACAAGTCTCTACCCGTAGGTTCCATCGTACTATAACATTGGGAATCAAACCTGCCAAGTAGTAATGCCTGCATTCAGAGGAGCTCGAGACTCATAAATGCCTCTCAAGGGCTATGGTTACGATTACGTGATCATATACACAAATGTGATTGTATTTGACATTCATCAGGCCACATTAGCCTTTAGGCCTCTCATGCCTTTAACAATAAAACATAACAATACACATGTTCCATACTTGTGTTTCACTCAATTTTATACCATTCAAGAATGGACACACGCCTCGGCCTCTCTTGCACGAGCGTTGTCATTAAGTTATCTACTCTAGGCCAGAACTCGTTAATGAATGCACTAGCGTCGCCATTCAGAGTTTTCCGCAATTCTATTCTCAACCTAGAATTATAAAAATCTTAATTATGCCATTTGTTTTGGGGGTAAAGTTTCCTCACTCTCCCTAACTCATTTTAGCATGCATTTCTCTCATTCATTTACCAACAATATTAGATAGATATGACATAACACAATTATTACAAATAAATACAAAGACATATTACAAACGTATAATAGAATCACGCATAATGATTCATCACATAAAACACCCCTTTTTGGGTTCCCTCTGATTCATTTAATCGAGTACCAACATTAATACATTCACTTTTATCCCATAGGATATTCCACACCTTTAGATCGGCTATAAATAAGCCTCGATCGAGGTTACGATCCAAAAGATATCAATTCCTAAACATCGCACATATCATTACTTTCCATATTTTCTTATCAGTCGAAGGCATAAACAAATGGTTCTATTCCAATATCATAAAGAGCATTGAAATAGCTTTCCAGCGATACCAAGAATGTCTCAATCCGAGTTACGGATCAAAAGTTACGGCATCGAACGCGAAATCGGGAAAGAGATCGCGAAATGACAAAATTCTGCAATCGTGCTGGCCATATACATAATGCCCTGATCCATACGCGTATTGCCTTGCTCACTCGCCCATCCATACGCGTATTGCCCAAAGTAATACGCATATGGGCAGAGACTTATTTTTCCCAACAATTCCAATAAAACCCAATACGCGTATTGCCTCACTTCATACGCGTATTTCCCACTCCCATGCGCGTAAGGCCTACATTGCTTCCTTGCCATACGCGTATTGCCCAACCCAATACGCGTATTACCTTGCCTGATATGCGTATGGGCAGCGAAACCCAGAATTTTCCTACGAAATTCACCCCAAAACATCTCCAATTCTCATCTAAGCACTTCCAAATCACAATATATCAATCCAAACATGTTACAAACATAACAACAAGTATTCTACTCTGTTATATCGAAGTTTTATCCGTTAGAATTCATTTTCTCTCAATCTATCCTAAGTTCAATTTATTAGTTTCTAGAACTTAGAGTGTCTAACTAGAACCCACCTGGTAAACGAAGAGGAGTTTGAAGAAGATGATGATCCAGCTTCTCTCTCTTCTTCCTCTTTCTCCACTTTCTCTCTTTTCTTCTTTTCTTCTTCTTCCACCTCTTTTCTTTCTTCTTTTTCTTATATATATACACAATCATTAATATATAATATAAATCCAACAGGGTAAAATATCTCCAATTGATATCTTGTCGTCTCAACTAAATTGATTAATTATTAGAGTTACCTTAAAATCTTTTCTTGAATTAAAATAATTGATCTCTTCAGAGTTCGCCAGTTGCTCTATCGATTCCCTTTGATAATACTTAAAATACTTAGAATATTCCATTAATCCAATTTACCATAAAAATAGAGCACATAGATACTTATCTGGTATCCAATTGAGCATTTAGATAATACGGAGTATTATACTCTCCCCCCCTAAAAATTGAAATTCGCCCCTGAATTTCCTCTACTCGGCAATAACCCCAACTTGTATCCTGGTCTTAGATTTACACTTAACTTTACTTCCGTTCAAATTTCTGACGTATTCCGAGTCCAACTTAACTTCACAGACTAAAATCCTTATTTTCACGAATTATCAAACTTCGGTTCCTTAGTCATACTCTTATTCCAATATTGGGTTAACTTCGAACTTAGCTTTTCCCCATAGTTCATCTGTTGTTCCTTATAAAACACTTAGTCACATCTTACTTCAGAAAGAATGTACCCTTCTACATCCCTCTACCGAGTCACAAAACAAAACTGTAACACCTTATCTTGGGTTAGGATACCAAACACTAATCACATCCTCATGAAGTAATTCGGTGATTCCTTATACCCATGCAATTCCTGACGACTTATTCTTTCATAAATCTTTGAACATCCCAAAACCACTTCATAATTAGTCAACGACTTCTTTACCAGTTCCATCTGGTCTGATGCGGTACAAGGTACTCATTAAATCTAATGTTCCATTCCTTTCGTGGCATACCAAGAGGTAACACACTTAGAACGAGATCATCTTATCCTCACACTTATAAGCAACAAACTTTCAAATCTCCAATTCTGACTGAACTCTTTTGTTGGTCACCTTCCACTGCGACAATCCAAAAAATCTAATAGTGGACTACCACGAATTCTTAAGCACTACCACGTAGCTAACAGTCCATGGAGAAACACACTCATCAAATGGGGTCCTTACTAACCAATGGTACAAGAAACTTACTGGCGTCCTATGGTAGAACAATTTCTTTGCCAACACACAATATTATAACATCTGTCCAACACTCTCCCGACGATAAAACACAGGAGTTACGCTGCTACAACAATAACGTACACAACTCCCAATCCATTCCAAACTTGAAATAATTCAACCAAAGTAGATTAACAACTTTCATTTCTAGTTACCACATTCCCTATTAATTATTCTTACAGGTTTCCGACTTGCTCAAGGTTTCTTGTTAATTCAAGGACTCAATCAATCACATGTAACACCATCACGGAACTTCTGACATATACAAATCACCACTTATCAAGACTTAACCCATCCAGGGTACACTTGTGAGTTTTCACACCACTCACCAATCCACAAGGTTACTTCCTCAAATGCAAATTCCCTTGTCGTCTGACAAATGGTCAACTACTCAACACCTTTCCACAAGTTCCGATTCCAAAACACCATTCTGTCTTTCATTTACTTGCAATCCCGTTTTCCATTCGCACAATACTCTCCACTCGGAGCAACATAAGGTTACAAAACGCAGATGATGGTTCTTAAGGGATTTCACAATTTACACACATGTTAATCGATTACCCGTACTAGGTTAATCGGTTAACCACATAGCGTTAATCGGTTAACACTGCTGTAGAAGCTGAAAATAAACAATTTCCTTTAATTCAAAGCCATCCCTACCCAAACCATCCATCCGGTTTGTTCTAACCCACAATACTATTCTCAACTTGTGGCTCCCTTACTTGTGTAACATTCACTAACCACGATCCACTCAAAGTAAAACCAACAAAGTCAAAACATTCTGAAGACACACTCCAACCAAGTGACAGGCAAAATTCCAAACCCTGAAGCGGTCACACCACAAGACTTCAGCGGGATAGTTCATTCTTTCTGTTCAACCAACTACACTATCGGAAAGCCAATAATGACGACACCTTAGGGTTTTAACCACACTCATACTTGATTTGTTTACAAGCAAAACCAAACACGCAACTATTACACGGTACCACGAAACGAGGGGCATCCCATATCAAGTATACAACCTCATTCTCTCACTTGAACTCCTTGGTAAGAATTAAAACAACAACGTCCTTAGTCCAACAAAAAGGGTAGATTCCAACTACTCCAATTATTCACAATTACAGAAGTTCTCTATACTTGAAAATAGATTGGGGTAGTGCATCATCTTGAAGAACCTTTCCATCACTTTGCACACATTAACCGAGATTTCTTACCCTTCACTACCATTCATAGTACACCAAATTACTTAATAAAATACTCGCAACCCACAATTCTCATCAACGATTTACAAAACTCTTCTGGTATAAACCATTCCATAATCTACACTAATTCTGTAATAAGTCCTTGTTTGCTTTTCGTTGATTTACCACAATCTTTCCTCTGAAAAATACAGTACTCACTGTTCCACAAAGTACGTCCCTTCACACTGGTCTCAAGAATAAGAATCCCTCACGTACATTTGTGCTACGGTGCTACTACCACGCTTGTTCTTAATACCAAGGTGTAACTCTTCTCATTCCCCGTCATACTATTTGAGTTCCTCTCAGGTGAACCACTCGTAACTACACTTCCTTAACTATAGGTTCATCAACACCTTAAAATTCCATCGCACTCTCGTCAAAAATGCATTCTGTTGTTGCTTCCTTTTAACATACCAGCAATACCGCTTTCCACACCGTGTTTACTTCGCTTTCCTTTATAATCCTCTTAGGTCCAAATATAAAACCATCTTACTAAATTTCCTTAAATCCAAGGTACTCATTCTGTTTCTTAACACAAACTTCTTCCGGTCCGTATCACTACGCTTTCTGTTACTAAATGGAGCTCATTCTTTCCCCAACACAATACCTTATACTGTTCCTCGGGTAATTTAACAATTTCTAAATTGGTCTCTTACTGAATACAGAAATCTTGATTTAATACCTCGAACTTAATCTCCCTTCATATCTGAAGCCACACAATTTATCTCTTACTCTTCATCCGACACATACTTATTACACTTGAATCATGCAACCCCATCCTAGTGTTCCTTCACACACTTCTCTACTATTGTAAATTCCCATGAAGCCGAACTTCCTTAACTCTCAACTTTTAACCAGTCGGAAGAGATTACTCCGAACACATTCTTCGAGGTACTCCCGTCCATTCAAGATACCATAACGATCCTAGAAACAGAAACACCAATACTTATCTCACTTCCGGACCTTACCTCACACATTCCACCACACAACTCTCCTTTTCCACGGAATGAGATTTTCTTGAAATCCTTATCCAATCGTCCAATAGAGATCCTTAACTTTCGGACTCCATCAATTCCAAAGTATTGCTTAACAACTCACCGCTTTTTCATTTCCACACTCCCCAAGCACAACGTCTCCTAAAACCTCACTGAGCTGACCAAAACTCTTCACTACTAACTCTTGGCTTGAGCCTTCCCTCACAGCACAAGTTCTGACAAAACTTCGCAGTCCTCGTGGTCGCTCAACCATGATTCTACCTATCACATACATAGCATTAGGTTGATCACGCCCAACACTACATAGTATGATATTAAGTTTCATGATGGCAAGACATACTTAAGAGGCAGGAATAGATTTACTTATGATGTTTCAAGGCTAGGTCGAGGATACGACCTGCTCTGATACCAACTGTAATGCCTTGTATCATATATACCTAGAATAATACCATACAAGCATTTTATTTGGTACTGAAACGTCAAAATTGCCTAATGGCATAGTTCACATACTTGTCCATTTTTAAAACATAAATACAAACATGGCACAAGTCATGGAAACTAGCCAAAATAATAAAAACTAAGAATAATATACAATATCCTCAATTGTATACAACAAGATAATACATAGCGGAATAAGCTTAACTAAGCTTCTCTTGAAACATCTCTGCATCCCTCCACTTGTAACCAAACCTGCACCTGAAATAAAGCAACTATAGTGGGGTGAGATACATCAAATCTCAGTGAGTTCCCTATCCTATATATCCTCTCGGATTTATAGGGTTCTATCAAACCAAACTCAAGTCAAGGGAAGGGAAAATGACTTTGAGTGCACACACTCAATTCTCACACTATATGGAAACATGTCATGAGTTCATCAACTCAAAAAAATCACTAATCGATAACCGGTACCAAGGCATCCCTTTTTCCCGTCCGCATCTACGTCTAGAAGTCGACCCGAGTCATGGATCCTTGTAATTACTTGGCATACGAATGGATTCAGAATTAAGGGGCGCATTATCGCCTTAATTCGTCACTTCACATGGTCTCTGATGCCATCACAAGTCTCTACCCGTAGGTTCCATCGTACTATAACATTGGGAATCAAACCTGCCAAGTAGTAATAACTGCATTCAGAGGAGCTCGAGACTCATAAATGCCTCTCAAGGGCTATGGTTACGATTATGTGATCATATACACAAATGTGATTGTATTCGACAATCACCAGGCCACATTAGCCTTTAGGCCTCTCATGCCTTTAACAATAAAACATAACAATACACATGTTCCATACTAGTGTTTCACTCAATTCTATACCATTCAAGAATGGACACACGCCTCGGCCTCCCTTGCACGAGCGTTGTCATTAAGTTATCTACTCTAGGCCAGAACTCGTCAATGAATGCACGAGCGTCGCCATTCAGAGTTTTTCGTAATTCTATTCACAACCTAGAATTATAACAATCTAAACTATGCAATTTGTTTTGGGGGTAAAGTTTCCTCACTCTCCCTAACTCATTTTAGCATGCATTTCTCTCATTCATTTTACCGACAATATTAGATAGATATGACATAACACAATTATTACAAATAAATACAAAGACAT
This sequence comes from Lathyrus tuberosus, assembly GCA_022829125.1. Classification (NCBI taxonomy): domain Eukaryota; kingdom Viridiplantae; phylum Streptophyta; class Magnoliopsida; order Fabales; family Fabaceae; genus Lathyrus; species Lathyrus tuberosus. The sequence continues at coordinate 11,787,981 of JALAZF010000166.1, forward strand.
ATTATAAACGTATAATAGAATCACGCATAATGATTCATCACATAAAACACCCCTTTTTGGGTTCCCTCTGATTCATTTAATCGGGTACCAACATCAATACATTCACTTTTATCCCATAGGATATTCCACACCTTTACATCGGCTATAAATATGCCTCGATCGAGGTTACGATCCAAAAGATATCAATTCCTAAACATCGCACATATAATTACTTTCCATATTTTCTTATCAGTCCAAGGCATAAACAAATGGTTCTATTCCACTATCATAAAGAGCATTGAAATAGCTTTCCAGCGATACCAAGAATGTCTCAATCCGAGTTACGGATCAAAAGTTACGGCATCTGACTCGAAATCGGGAAAGAGATCGCGAAATGACAAAATTCTGCAATCATGCTGGCCATACGCGTAATGCCCTGATCCATACGCGTATTGCCTTGCTCACTCGCCCATCCATACGCGTATTGCCCTAAGTAATACGCGTATGGGCAGAGACTGATTTTTCCCAACAATTCCAATAAAACCCAATACGCGTATTGCCTCACTTCATACGCGTATTGCCCACTCCCATACGCGTAAGGCCTACATTCCTTCCTTGCCATACGCGTATTGCCCAACCCAATACGCGTATTTCCTTTCCTGATACACGTATGGGCAGCGAAAATCCAGAATTTTCCTGCATAATTTTTCCTGCGAAATTCACCCCAAAACCTCTCCAATTCTCATCTAACCACTTCCAAATCACAATATATCAACCCAAACATGTTACAAACATAACAACAAGTATTCTACACAGTTATATCGAAGTTTTATCCGTTAGAATTCATTTTCTCTCAATCTATCCTAAGTTCAATTTATGAGTTTCTAGAACTTAGAGTGTCTAACTAGAACCCACCTGGTAAATGAAGAGGAGTTTGAAGAAGATGATGATCCAGTTTCTCTCTCTTCTTCCTCTTTCTCCACTTTCTCTCTTTTCTTCTTTTCTTCTTCTTCCAGCTCTTTTCTTTCTTCTTTTTCTTATATATATACACAATCATTAATATATAATATAAATCCAACAGGGTAAAATATCTCCAATTGATATTTTGTCGTCTCAACTAAATTGATCAATTATTAGAGTTACCTTAAAATCTTTTCTTGAATTAAAATAATTGATCTCTTCAGAGCTCGCCAGTTGCTCTATCGGTCCCCATTGATAATACTTAAAATACTTAGAATATTCCATTAATCCAATTTACCAGAAAAATAGAGCACATAGATACTCATCTGGTATCCAATTGAGCATTTAGATAATACGGGGTATTACAATTCCTACTGATTAATTGGAATAAAGATTTAACAATTCTCAACACTAAAATTATATTTATTTATTGTATTTACATTTTATTTAATTAATATTTTTAATGATTTTATAATTATAGTTATAAAAACAATGGAAAAAATATCATCATTAATTATAAAAATAATCTACCATTAACTACATATAACAATATATTTATATTCCTTTACAGAAAAATGTTTAATATTTTGTTTTTATTGAAACTGTGAAAATATAATATTAATTTTTTTTAATGTATGACACTTATTATTCTTTAAAAACTGTAATACCCCATAATTTTGTGACCATTTTGGATAATATTATTATGATCAACTGAGTTCTGGTGTACTCTGAGCAATTATTGGATAAAGTAATTAGAGTAAACTGACGAACTCGGAATTGATTAGATTAATATTATTTAACTTAGAGTTTTATTAATTGGTGAAATTGAGATAATTTGGATAATTAGTAGTATTACCAATTAATGTTTCTATGTCTATTTTCTTTTCCTTTTCCTTATTTGAAAAAGATAGTAACTTGGAGATAGAATAGGAAGAGAAGGAAAAAGGAAGGGAAAAGGAGAGGAAATTCTCAAGAGCTCAAGAGATTGATTCATCAACCCATCTCCAATCTTTTCATCTCAGCTTCGTCATCCTCATCTTGTAATCCAGGTGGGTTTCAGTTAGACACTTTAGAGTAGAGTTTTATTGAGTTTTAGAGTTAGTTTGATATTGTTAGAAAATGAGAAATTTTGCACTAAAATCATGTTTTGGTATTCCTTATGATTGATACATGTTAGGTATGTGTTGTTGTGTATCCAATTGGTATTTTTCTGGTGTTTAGAAGTGAATTGGAAGGGAAAATGGAGCATTTTCGCATAACCAATTATGCAGGAAAATTCTGGGTTTCACGCTGCCCACACGCGTATCACTCAAGGCAATACGTGTATTGGTTAAGGCAATACGTGTATGGCCATGAAGAAATATGGGCAATACGCGTATGGGGTTCCATTTTCTCGGCCATCTGCTCATTTGCGTAATGGTACGCGTAAGGTTTTGGGCAATACGCGTATGAAGTGAGGCGATACGCATATTGGGGTTTTAAAAGGAATTTTTGGGAAAAATCAGTCTCTGTCCATACGCGTATCGCTTTGGGCAATACGCGTATGTATGGGGGAGTGAGCAAGGCAATACGCGTATGGCTTAGGGCAATACGCGTACGGCCAGGAAGGTGCAGAATTGTGTTTTTTCGCGATACCATTTCTTGTTATTTCCATAACTTTTGACTCGATTACCCGATGTGAGCATTCTTGATGTCGTTATGAAGCTATGAATATCCTCTAACTAATGGTAGTGAGAAACATTTGTTTATTGGCCAATTAAATAAATCGGAGGGAACCGTGAATTGGTGTAGTGTGTGATGTGTTGAATTATGTGTTTCCATTATGCGATTGGTGATTATGTGCCTATACTCTTATTGTTAAACATGTTTGAATATGTATGCATGTTAAAATATGAAATAGGTAGAGTGAGGACTTACCGTAAACAGTGTCGGAAGTGTGAAATGTCATAGTGACAACGCTCGCGCATGATAGGCCGAGGCGTGTGTCTAGTAATCATAACCAGTTTATCTTACGGTGTAGTTTCATGAGACTCGAGCAACTCCTCTGAAACGTATGCACAATTACTTAGCAGGTTTGATTCCCGCATGTAGTACGAATGAAAGTGATGGTTCACGGCTAACAGGCCGATGATCCCGAATCCATTTCCTATGCCAAGTTACTTTAAGGATCCATGACTCGGGTCATCTTCTAGGCGTAGAAGCGGACGGGAAAAGGGGATGCCTTGGTATGGTTATTGATTAGTGAGATTCTTGAGTTAACAGGCTTAGGACGTACTTTGGTACTAGTGTGAGTTAGCAGGCTCACGAGTGTGGATACATATTTAGAACCTTGTAAAGCCGAGAGGACTTTAAGATAGGGAACTCACTGAGATTTGATGTATCTCACCCCACTGTTGTTGTTTACATCACAGGTACTGCAGGTTCCGCGAAGGGTAAGGATAAAGCTGTGTGATTATCCTTACTTATCTGATGGCTTTGCTTCCGTTGTGGAGTTTTTGAGATCATTATTTGATCTAGTTCTTAGTATTTGTCTTTGGAATATCTTGTAGATATACTATGCCGTAGTTTTTTTGTATTAGGTTTTTTTTGGGCATGTATATGTATAATGTGTTTACTAGGAACTTATTGTATATTTCAGTACCAAAAGTGGAATTCATGTATAATATATGCTTTGATGTATATATATATATATGGGCTTTACAGTTGGTATCAGAGCAGGTCGTATCCTCGACCTAGCCATGAAATAGAATAAGTTTTCTTTCCGTTTCATATGCGGCGTGTCGCCATTGGTCTTTCGTGTTATATTTATGGTATTGAGTCTGATCAACTTAATCCTATCTGTATGAAATTCAGGAACATGGTTGACAGGCACAGAAACAACCGTGGTAGACCGAGAACCACTCCAGCAGGGACTAATCCGCCAGGTGACGAGGGGAATGCCCCTTTATACCAATTTATGCAACATATGCAGCAACAGCAGAATCAGTTTGTGCAGCAAATGGTACAGCAAATGGCTGGTCGCGTGCATCCTCTAGTGGTGGTCCCTGAAGCTGTAGGGGGAACCTTTAGGGATTTCATTCGTATGAATCCTCCGGAATTTCAGGGAGGGTTAGATCCAGTAAAGGCTCATGAATGAATATCAGGTATGGAACGAATTTTCCTAATAGTTTAGTGCAGTGAGGAAAACAAGGTGGTCTTCGCTTCTCACTTGTTGAAGGGTCCTGCCATGAGGTGGTGGGAGAGCGCTTCAGCCTTAATGACAATTGAAGAGGTACCAAAGGTATGGGAGCAGTTTAAGATAACTTTTATGGAGAACTATTTTCCAAGTTCCTTGAGGTCTCAGAAGGAATTCGAGTTTCAACAATTGAGACAAGACAACTTGACTATGGCTTCTTATGCGAAAAAGTTCGAGGTTATGGCTGCTTATTCTAGACAGGCTATGTATGCTCCTGATGAGAGGTGGAAGATTGATAAGTTTCTGTTTGGTTTAAGGGCTGAAATTTCACATAGCGTATCTCAGAGAGAATTCACTAGCTATGCCGAATTGTTAAGACAGTGTTATGTGGTGGAGCATAGTTTGAAGAAGGTACAAATGGAAGGAGATTTGATTGTGGGGCAATACATTCTATTGTGTCAACGCGATGTGTGAAGCAACTTGGGATGCAAGCTGTTCCTTTGTTTCCTCCTATGGTGGTTACTACCGCCATGGATGAGATTGTTGAAACACCGTTGAAGTGTGAAAATTGTGTATTATTGGTGAATGAAAGTGTTTTCCAGATTGATCTTATCTGTTTACCGCTTAAGAAAGTGGATGTTGTTCTGGGAATGCATTGGCTTTCCGCTAATTCAGTGTATATTGGGTGTGAGGAAAAGCTGATCATTATTCCATCCGATGTGGCTACTCTGAAGGATGTGTTAACTACTATTTTAGAAGGTACGGTTGGAATGATTAATTTCTTATTTGAGGAGGAAAAGTCTGTTCTTTTGATTCTTACTAAGGAGGAGAGTAGTAACATCCAAGTTTTGAGTATTCCAGTAGTTTGTGACTTTCCTGAAGTTTTCCCCGAGGATATCACTTCTCTTACTCCGGAGCGGGAAGTGGAATTCTCTATTGACCTGATACCGGGAACGGCTCCAATATCTATTTCTCAGTATCGGATGGCACCACTTAAATTAAGAGAATTAAAGGATCAATTGGAAGAATTGTTGGCTAAGCATTTCGTTCGACCTAGTGTTTCGCCCTGGGGAGCTCCAGTGTTGTTGGTAAAGAAAAAGGATGGTGGAATGCGGTTGTGTATTGATTACCGTCAGTTGAATAAGGTCACCATCAAGAACAAATACCCATTACCAAGGATAGACGACCTGTTAGATCAATTAAAAGGAGCCTGTGTGTTCTCGAAGATTGATTTACGGTCGGGTTATCATCAGATTCATGTGAAGAGTTCAGATGTACCAAAGACCGCGTTTAGAACCCGTTATGGTCATTATGAATTTTTGGTGATGCCTTTCGGTGTGACGAATGCACCGTCAGTTTTCATGGATTATATGAATCGGATATTCCAACCTTACTTGGACCAATTTGTGGTGATTTTCATTGATGACATTCTTATTTATTCTCGTGATCCTCAAGAGCACGGAGAACACCTAAGAATTGTTTTATCCATCTTACAAGAGAAGCAACTTTTTTCTAAGTTAAGTAAGTGTGTGTTTTGGATGTCTGAGGTTAATTTTCTCGGTCATGTCATATCCTAGGGAGGTGTAGCGGTCGATCCATCAAAAGTTGAAGCAGTGATTAATTGGGAGAGACCGAAGAATGCTTCTGAAGTTAGAAGTTTCTTGGGATTGGCAGGGTACTACCGAAGGTTTATCAAAGGATTTTCGCAACTGGCTTTACCATTGACAAGACTTACTCGGAAGGATTATTCGTATGAGTGGGATTCGGCTTGTGAAAGAAGTTTTAGGAGTTTGAAGGAGAGATTGACGACCACTCCTGTTTTGGTTATTCCTGATTCTAGCAAGTCGTATGAGGTATATTATGATGCATCGAAGAAAGGATTAGGCGGTGTGTTAATGCAGGAGGGACATGTAGTGGCTTATGCTTCACGACAGTTGAAAGTCCATGAAGAGAATTACCCAACGCATGATTTGGGGTTGGCGGCAGTTGTATTTACTTTGAAAGTGTGGTGTCACTATTTGTATGGTGTACGTTTTGAGATGTTTAGCGACCACAAGAGCTTAAAGTACTTATTTGATCAAAAAGAGTTGAACATGCGTCAGAGGAGATGGATGGAATATTTGAAGGATTATGACTTGGAGTTAAAACACCATCCGGGTAAAGCAAATAAGGTGGTGGATGATTTGAGTAGGAAGGTGTTGCATAATGACGAGTTGATGATGTTAGAGTATACCTTAATGGAAAAGTTTAGAGATCTAAATCTTCAATTTAACTGGACTACAAATTGTGTAATTATGGGGAATTTGAATGTCTCTTCTACTCTTAGGGAAGAAATCCAGCAAGATCAAGGGTTAGAAGAGAAGTTACAGGAAGTGTTATTGCAACCGGGTTTTGTGCGAGCTACCGACGGAACTATTTTGTTTAACCAAAGGATTTGTGTTCCGGATAACACGGAGTTGAAATGAAGGATTTTGGAAGAAGCGCATAAGGGTGCTTTTACTATACATCCGGGGTCTTCAAAGATGTATCAAGATTTAAAGAGGGATTATTGGTGGCCCGGGATGAAAAAGGATATTGCGGTGCATGTGTCGGAATGTGCGGTGTGCCAACAAGTGAAGATTGAGCACCAAAGGCCAGGTGGCTTCTTGCAACCTTTAGAAATTCCGATGTGGAAATGGGATAGTATTTCGATGGACTTCGCAGTGGGATTACCCTGTGCGCAAGGTGGTTATGATTCGATTTGGGTAATTGTGGACCGGTTAACGAAATCCGCGCATTTCTTAGCTGTGAAGACTACCTACAAGGCAAGTCATCTCGCAAGGTTGTTCATTTCAGAAATAGTGAGATTGCATGGTATTCCTACTAGTATCGTTTCGGATAGAGATCCAAAGTTTACTTCCAGATTTTGGGGAGCTTTTCAACAAGCCTCGGGGACAAGGTTATGTTTGAGCACGTCGAATCATCCGCAAATGGACGGTCAGACGGAACAGACAATACAAACTATGGAGGACATGTTGAGAGCGTGTTTACTTGAAAGTGGAGGAAATTGGATAGAACTTTTGCCGTTGATCGAATTCTCTTATAATAACAGTTATCATGCAAGTATTGGTATGGCACCTTATGAGGCGTTATATGGTAGGAAGTGTAGAACGCCATTGTGTTGGGCGGAGGTTTGCGACGATAGAATTTTGGGACCCGAGATTATTCACGAGACCATGGAAAAGATTAGAATGATTCGTGGAAAAGTTAAACAAGCCCAAGATCATCAGAAAAGCTATGCGGACAACCGTAGGAGACCGTTGGAGTTTGATGAGGGGGATCATGTATTTTTGAAGGTTACTCCGAGGTTGAGATTGAAATGACCATTTAAATCGCGGAAGTTAAGTCCAAGATACGTTGGACCGTATCAAGTCTTAGAAAGAATTGGAGAAGTAGCTTACAAATTAGCCTTACCGCCTTCTCTGTCAGAGATGCACGACGTTTTTCATGTGTCTCAGCTTCGGATAGTTGTCCCAGATCCTCTTCAGCCAATTTTACCAGATATAATTGAGATAGAAGCTGATTTGACGTTTGAGCCTCAACCGAGTCGTATCACAGGAAGAGAAACTAAAGTGTTAAGAAATAAATAGTTTCCTCTTGTTAAGGTCCAGTGGGATGAGACGCATCTGGGCGATGCAACTTGGGAATTGGAATCGGAAATGCAGGAGGCCTACCCTCATCTGTTCGGGTAATCTTTTAAATTCGAGGGCGAATTTCTATTTAAGGGGGGGAGGATGTAATACCCCATAATTTTGTGACCATTTTGGATAATATTATTATGATCAACTGGGTTCCGGTGTACTCAGAGCAATTATTGGATAAAGTAATTAGAGTAAACTGACGAACTTGGAATTGATTAGATTAATGTTATTTAACTTGGAGTTTTATTAATTGGTGCATTTGAGATAATTTGGATAATTAGTAGTATTACCAATTAATGTTTCCTATGTCTATTTTCTTTTCCTTTTCCTTATTTGAAAAAGATAGTAACTTGGAGAAAGAATAGGAAGAGAAGGAAAAAGGAAGGGAAAAGGAGAGGAAATTCTCAAGAGTTCAAGAGATTGATTCATCTACCCATCTCCAATCTTTTCATCTCAGCTTCGTCATCCTCATCTTGTAATCTAGGTGGGTTCTAGTTAGACACTTTAGAGTAAAGTTTTATTGAGTTTTAGAGTTTGTTTGATATTGTTAGAAAATGAGAAATTTTGCACTAAAATCATGTTTTGGTATTCCTTATGATTGATACATGTTAGGTATGTGTTGTTGTGTATCCAATTGGTATTTTTCTGGTGTTTAGAAGTGAATTGGAATTGAAAATGGAGCATTTTCGCAGAACCAATTATGCAGGAAAATTCTGGGCTTCACGCTGCCCATACGCGTATCACTCAAGGCAATATGCGTATTGGTTAAGGCAATACGCGTATGGCCATGAAGAAATGTGGGCAATACGCGTATGGGGTTCCATTTTCTTGGCCATCTGCTCATTTGCGTAATGGTACGCGTAGGGTTTTGGGCAATACGCGTATGAAGTGAGGCAATACGCGTATTGGAGTTTTAAAAGGAATTTTTGGGAAAAATCAGTCTCTGTCCATACGCGTATCACTTTGGGCAATACGCGTATGGATGGACGAGTGAGAAAGGCAATACGCGTATGGCTTAGGGCAATACGCGTACGGCCAGGAGGGTGCAGAATTGTGTTTTTTCCCGATACCATTTCTTGTTATTTCCATAACTTTTGACTCGTTTACCCGATGTGAGCATTCTTGGTGTCGTTATGAAGCTATGAATATCCTCTAACTAATGGTAGTGAGAAATATCTATTTATTGCCCGATTAAATAAATCGGAGGGAACCGTGAATTGGTGTAGTGTGTGATGTGTTAAATTATATGTTTCCATTATGTGATTGGAGATTATGTGCCTATACTCTTATTGTTAAACATGTTTGAATATGTATGCATGTTAAAATACAAAATAGGTAGAGTAAGGACTTACCGTAAACAGTGTCGGAAGTGTGAAATGTCATAGTGACAACGTTCACGCATGAAAGGCCGAGGCGTGTGTCTAGTAATCATAACCAGTTTATCTTACGGTGTAGTTTCACGAGACTCGAGCACCTCCTCTGAAACGTATGCATAATTACTTGGCAGGTTTGATTCCTGCGTGTAGTACGAATGGAACCTATATGGTAAAGAGACTTGTGATGGTTAACAGGCTATGAGAAGTGAGGGTTCACGGCTAACAGGCCGATGATCCCGAATCCATTTCGTATGCCAAGTAACTTCAAGGATCCATGACTCGGGTCGTCTTCTAGATGTAGAAGCGGACGGGAAAAGGGGATGCCTTGGTACGGTATTGATTAGTGAGATTCTTTAGTTAACAGGCTCAGGACGTACTTTGGTACTAGTGTGAGTTAGCAGGCTCACGAGTGTGGATACATATTTAGTGTGTGTACTCATAGTCACTTCCCTTCCCTTTGACTTGAGTTAGGTTTATTAGAACCTTGTAAACCCGAGAGGACTTTAAGATAGGGAACTCACTGAGATTTGATGTATCTCACCCCACTGTTGTTGTTTACATCACAGCTACTGCAGGTTCCGCGAAGGGTAAGGATAAGGTTGTGTGATTATCCTTACTTATCTGATGGCTTTGCTTCTGTTGTGGAGTTTTTGAGATCATTATTTGATCTAGTTCTTAGTATTTGTCTTTGGAACATCTTGTAGATATACTATGTGTAGCGAGCAATTTTTGGATGTGGTTGCGAAGCACTACCGCTCTTTGGTATCTACAGCTCGATTCATTTTTTATCCTATTAAAGCTGATGAAGGAAGGGAAATAGATGTCTCAAATTAACCCTGCTTGCAAACTGAGGTTAAACAGCGGTCTGTTAGGTTACAGATGCTACAAATATTCGGGGTCTCTATTGGGTGTATTTTGTTAAAAGTGGTGTTTGGTCGATTGGTGGGAGGTTTAGATATTAGAGAGTGGTTTGTATCTCATACGAAGCCCGAGATGGAGGCTGAAATTTGTTTGGCTCAATAAGAACCTTTTTGTATCTCGTATAAAGCCCAAGATAGAGGCGGAAGGGTGATTGACTCAACGAGGGAGTCTCTTATGTGTCTCGTACAAAGCCCGGGAGAGAGGCTAAATGTTGTTTGACTCCGCTGGGGAGAATCATTGTACAAAGCCCAAGAGGAGGCTATAGTGCTGTTTCAGTTGAGTGACAGGTTCAGTATGCTGATTTAAAGAGAAAATCAGTTCTTATAGGAGTAATGTTGGCCCTCAAGGATTTTGATTCGAGGATCAGGGACATTTCCTGTTCTTTAAGGAAGTGGGAAATCCGAAGGGTATTGAGACTGTCCGGGTCTACGAGTTTCCTTCCTATTTTTGAAGGGGTCACTTAAGAATGTCTTTGAGACTCAAGGATATTAGAATGTCCGTGTCTAGAGTTTCATCTTTTGTACTATGCTTTGAGAAACAATAGTAGACTCGTTGAAAGTACTGTTCTATGAAGATGACTAAGTTCTGTTCCTATACCTCTAGGAGGTCGTCGGGACAATTTGTACAAAGCCCAAGAGGAGGCTGGAAGCTTTTAAGAAGCCAACGGGTCCTTGTACGAAGCCCAAGAGGAGGCTATCATTCCCGGAGGAAGAGATCATTATACGAAGCCTAAGAGGAGGCTGTGAATACTTCTAAGAAGCCGGCGGGTCCTTGTACTAAGCCCAAGAGGAGGCGGGGTTGCTTTTAGGAAGTCTGTGGGTCCTTGTACGATGCCCAAAAGGAGGTCGATGCTTTTAAGAAGCCCATGGGTCCCCAAACCTCGAGAAATTCAAGACAGGCTATTCCCAAGGAATAGATCAAGCCAGGAAAGTTCGAGAATTTGGAAGAAACTCAAAGATGCCATTCACGGAGAATACATTCATCTCTGGGAGTAGAGTTTCTTGACAATTCCTAATGAGGAAAACCGAAGAGAAGACTGTATCTGGTGATCCTATTGGGGATCTAGCTGTCTATTTCTACGAATAAACGAAATGGCTTTACCTAGTTCTAGACGTGGTTGCCGGGAAACTCCAAATATCTATACTCTTATTACACAGTTGATATGAGTTTATGAAAGAAGACTTACAACAAAACAGCCCCACAATACAGTTATATGTATATGAAAGCGGTAAATGAAAGCGTATAAACACTTACTCGGTTGTAGAGCTTCCATGCTATTTGGTTAGTTGTTCAACAAAGACAGATTGAAAACAACAGTATATTCAAAATCAAAGGAGAAAGTTCTTTGAAAAAGAAAGATTTGGGGCTTACAGCTCAAGGAGAGGCCCAGGGTTTTATCAGTGATTGCACTGTTGAGTTTGTATAGAGGGACTTATACAAGTGACTGAGGCCCAAAAATTGTCTGATGTACAAAGGGATGGGTCTTACACTCTCTCAAGAGGCCCAAAAAGTTTGTAAAGAAAAAGAGTGGGGCTTATAACACGAGGGTAGGCCCAGATGACTTTTCGTTAAAAATAGCGATAGCGCCGAGGTTTTCTTTTAACGTAGAGGGACTTATACAATAAGTGAGGCCCAAAATGGTTTTGGTTAAAAGGGGGTCGGGTCTTACATTCTATTATAGGCCCGTAAGTTTTGAATGGGTCTTATAGCTCAAGGAGAGGCCCAGATGGTTTATTTTTAAACTGGCGACGATCGTGCCGAATTTAAAAATGTACAGAGGGACTTATACAATAAGTGAGACCCAAAATTGTTTCTGTACAAGTGAGTTGGGTCTTACACTCTAATAGAGGCCCAAAAAGTTTTGAAAATGATTTGTGAGAGTTGAATTAATCAAAAACGCTAATTTATTTCCAAAATGTATTTTAATTGAATAAAAATTCAATTAAAATGATCAAAAATTGTTTAACATTTGGGAAACAAATTATGATCTTGGATTAATGCTTCAAAAATCAAGTATTGACCTACAAAATAATTAGAAGTCATTAATTTTTTCAAAATCAATAGGGAAAAAATATTTTAAATGTCAAAGACAATTAAAATATTAATTCTTTGCAAAAATATCAATTATACGAAATAAATAATATTTTTGGAATTTTTTGGGAAAATAAAATATTTCAACATTTTTGTATTATTAAAAAAATAATCAACTCAAAATCATTAAAACTCAGAGAGAAATTAATTTTTGAATCAATTAAATAAAAATCACAAAATTCAAATAATCAAATGTTGGAAAATGGCGCCAAGAACAAGGGCAAGAACACGCGCGTGTTCTGAGTTTATCAGATTTGCATTTTCTATCCAATCTCACTGAATACTTAATCATATCATGCAATCCACATACCAATCAACTCGTTTCAACCTCACGATCATGTCAATGACAATTAATTTCATTTAAATTAAACATAAGACAAGAAATCATGAACAATCCTCAAGAACCCTAGATTCTGCATGAAGGCTGGGATTTTTGATACACGATTCAAATAATGCAATTAATTGAGGGGAAACATTCCATGCATGATTATGAACATATGGCCAAATTATTGTGCAGCAAAACTTGCATGGATCATAGAGTTAGAAGAGCTCATGCTTACCACTTGCAGCTGGTGATCGTGATTTGTGTTGGAGGTATTACAGATGAGTTGTGATGATCTGAACAGCTTCCCTACACCCTATGGAGTGTGTTTGAATGTTTGGACTTGATTGAAATTGGCTGGATCACTTCATGGCATCTCAACTGCAACTTGGTTAAAACCTTGAGCAATTGACTGGTGATCCTGAGAAATCAGTGTTCCAGTTGTTGTTTAAGTGTTTGTTCAACTCATATGTGATGTATATGAGGTGTGTGTGTGATTGGTTTGATTGGAAAAGCTCTCAAACTCAAAACCCGATAGTGACTTGCCTTAGAAGGCAAAATTGGAGTGAAAGAAGAGATTTTGAGGAAAGCATCTGTTTGATGGCTTTGGTGTACTCAAACTGATCACAATTGAGCTCTATTTATAGTAGAGCAAGTTTGTTTTGCAAGGAATAGTGAATGGCAACTGCTGAGTAGGTTTGGCCAATGTTGGCAAATGAAAATCCAAGTCTCCTCTAACCATTGACTAGAGGTTAGGGCACAGGCTGCTGGTTCCCTTGGTCTTGGATAAGTCTTCACTGAATTCAGTTGAGAATGGCTCAGTCCATGCCACCTTGATGCTTCCATTGAATGCTCCAATCCAAAATTGGAGTCTTGTCCCTATTTTGGCAATTCTAGGTTCAACATGCTATTTCTTGTTCCAAAGACTTTGGAGGCTTGGCTCAGTGATTGTCCCCTTTAGATTCAATCCTTAGATGTGTCCAAAGTGATGACAAGGCTTGGAATTGGCTGATTTTGGCAAATCGACCAAAAGTACAAAAATCTGCCTTGCTTTGGCAGATTTCATGCAGTTAAAATTTTCACAATGGCACAACAAAGAACAAATTTAGGAAGAACAATTCATTGATAGAAGAAATTATTAGGTTTTGTAAAAGGAATTGAAAAATTAATTTTAAAGACTAAATTAATATTTATTAGTAAACAATACACTACTTTTAAAGATCACGGGCTTTATGAGTTTAAGAGAAGTTTTTGTTAAAAACACAAGTGATTGGATTTTAAACCAATCATTTAGTTCAGGATATCACATTTTGGAAAAATAGCAGAAAAATAAATTTTAAAATATTTTATTTAGTATTTATTAATTAAGATATAAAATGATTGTTTTTTAACCTTTGAGTATCTTTTTACTTTGTTTTTACCGATGTTCATATAATAGAGAAAAATCCAAGTGTTGCCCAATATTTTTTATAAAAATAATACTTAAAAGTTAAAATTGTTGTTTAAGTTACAAAATATCTCAAAAAAATTATCAATCAAATAAAGTAAAAATTATTTATGCAGAATTAATATATATATATATTTATTTAATATGTTAATTAGAAGATTGTTTTTATTCTTAAAATATTTAACCGATTAATATTAAAAGATAGTGGCTATTTTCTATTTGAAATATATTTCCTTATATTTAAAATTTTCTATAACGATATATCAAAAAACAAATTTAACGAAATACAATTTATTTATAGATGAAATTATTAAAGTTTTATAAATTAAGTTATAAATTAGTTGCTAAAATATTAAAAAATAGTTAAATCTTCCAATAGTGTTGTATTGCATTTTTTTAATGTTGGATATGAAAGACATTGTAACTATGTAATGTAGAAAAATATAAATAATATTTTTAAACTACTCATAAATTTTTTTTATTTTATTTTGTAACATTGGTTGTGGAAGAGATTGTGGCCAAAATATGTAATAAAAATTGGGAAATGCTAACGAGTGTCCCGATGAACTAGTTGAATTCTCTGTATTTTTATATTAATTATGGGATCTATAAAGCAAATGGAAAATAAAATTTCATTTTTAAAAGATATTAAGAAAATAAAATTATCATTATTTTTTCTCGTATGCTTCAAAATTTGTTTAATCTTATTGACAATTTAATAAATGTCTAAAACATGATTTACAAATAAAAGATATGTTATTAAAACATATTAAAGTTGACATTTAAGAGGTTTTTTTACAAAAATATTTAATTTAATATATTATGTCGTATAAAAATGATTTGTCCCGCCATTATTTGTTTTTAATAATAACTTAAAACAATCCCAACAAGAATTTCATATTTGAGGAATTAAATAATTAAAATAATATTTTGAAATTTTATCTATTATTTATGGGATTGATTTAAAAAAAGTATAAAAATAAGTGAAAAGATTTAAATTGAAAGATATAATTTTTAAAATCTTAATAATATCTTATTTCCTAATTCAATTATGTCCTTTTACTCACTTCTTAACCAAATGTAATAATTTAACTCGCAAAGCCACTATAAATAGGCTCTTGCAAGATGCCTAGTTCAAAATTTGAAAACGAAATGGCATTTTACAAGACTTTTCTTTTAACAATTTTGATCATTTGCATTGCTTCAGGCACGGTTGTCGGTAATAACCTATTTTTAATACTCAATTTTCATTGCTTCATATTCATTTTTATGTTTTTAATTAAAGTACTTTGATGGTAGTATACTATAGTGTAAGTTAAAAGAAATATGTTTTTGTTTAAAAAATAATAATCTTATGAACGAATATACAAGATGTTTTAAAAGTTAGAAGATCACAACTTTATATAATATTTCTAATGAAATTAATATGAGTGTTTCAGGAGAAACCAAAGGACCATGCTTCATTTCGCAATACTGTCCAACGGCACCAGAACAGTGTGACCATTTTTGTATAGCATCATTGGGCAAAAAAGGTGGCTCATGTGAAAAGGGTGAATGTTGTTGCGATTCGAAAAATCTTAATATAACATAAATAGTTTCTTAGTTTGTTTGAATACATTTATCTACAAACCCTATCTTTGAAAGTTACATAAAATAAGTTGAACAATCAATAATGTTATGTTATGTTAAATATTTATTTTTTATAATTTCTACTGATTAATTGGAATAAAGATTTAACAATTCTCAACACTAAAATTATATTTATTTATTGTATTTACATTTTATTTAATTAATATTTTTAATGATTTTATAATTATAGGTATAAAAATAATGGAAAAAATATCATCATTAATTATAAAAATAATCTACCATTATCTACATATAACAATATATTTATATTCCTTTACAGAAAAATGTTTGATATTTTGATTTTATTGAGACAGTGAAAATATAATATTAATTTAGTTTTTTTTTAATGTATGGCACTTATTATTCTTTAAAAACATTTATCAAATAAATTTTTATCTAGTGACGGTATGTTTTGCCAATAGTTAATAAAAAATAATTCAAGTGACACCAATATTTTTGTAAAAATAATAATTAAAAGCTAATATTCTGGTTTAAATTATAATTAAATCTTAAGAAATTATTTGATCAAGTGGTTTAATTTATTATAAAATCCCATCAAATTATTTGATCAAATATAATAAAATAATTTATTTTTAACTAATATTTAATTATTTCATTAATAAAATAGACGGATGTTCTCAACCTCAAGATATTTATGCAATGGTACCACAAAAAATAATTTAAGAGATACAATTCATTTATAGATTAAGTAGTCTGTTAAAAAAAACCAATGATTGGATTTAAAAAAACCAATTGTTAGCCTCAAGATATTACATTGTGTAAAAATAGTTTAAATGTTTTTAATAAATAACATTCAGTGTTATTTAGTAAAGTATAAAATGGTTTTTTTAACCTCGGTGTATTTTTTATTATTATTTTTACCCTTGTTTATGAATTAGAGCAAAACTCAAGTGTTGCCCAATATTTTAATAAAAATATTACTTAAAAGATAATATTGTGGTTTAAGTTGCAAGAAAATTTCAACAAGTTAATAAAAAAATAAAATAAACGTAATTTAATTAAAATTAATATTTCTTTATTTTATATTTTGCTTAAAAACTTGTTTTCTTCCTCACAATATCAAAAATAAAAAATATTAAAATAAGAGGGACTATTTCCAATTAGAAATATGTTTCCATCGATTTAAGATTTTCCATAATGGTTACAAAAAACTAATTTAAGAAATACAATTTTTATTGAATCATAAAACTTTAAAAAAAAATAACTAAAAATTAATTGAAAAAGACTAAATAATAAAAAATAAAAATAAATAAAACTACCAATAATTTTGTACTAAACTTTAGGACAACTCAAAAATATTTTATATAACTTTTATTACGTTGGATATCAAAGACATTGTAACCAAATGTAGTAAAATATAAACAATATTTTAACACCATCCCTAAATATTTTTATTTTATTTTGTAACATTGATTATGAAAGATATTTTATAAAATAAAAATATTACCGAGAATATATTATGTACACATATAGAAGAATTATGGGATCTGTAGATGTTAATTTAAAAAAATATTCGTTTTAAAAGAAATCGAAAAGGAAAACTATAATAATTTTAAATCAAGAGTTGGTAAATATTTGATATTATTAACGGTTACTAATAAAAGAGATCTAAATTAAACATATACAAGTTGGCATTTAATATGATATGTCAAATAAAATTTGTATATTTATATATATTAAACCAAATTTTATGATAAAAAATATAATGTCTACGATTTATTTCAAATTAATATTTATTTATTCCATAAATTAGTCAGATGTTCTCATCCTCGTAATATTAAAGACAATAACATTATATAAGATTTTAAAAAGGATGGAGAGGGAAAATTTGAAGATTGCTACTGCTGAAACAATCTTTGAGATATGGAGAGCAAGAAATAAAAAATGTTTCACTCAAACTGATATCTGCCCCAGCTAGTGTTCCATTTTGTTTGTTATTGTTATGAGATGCACTGCTCATATAGAGGTCTAAAGGCAGATGTAAACACTAGTAGGAACATACCCATAGAATAATCATTTAGTAAATCTTGGCAGATTTAATATTCCAACTATTGTATTCTTATGATTTGCAAATAAAGATTTCCCATTTGAAATATATTGCCATGTTGTTAAAATTTTAACAATGGCACAACAAAGAACAAATTTAGGAAATATAATTCATTGGTAGAAAAAATTTGTAAGTTTTGTAAAAGTAATTCAAGAATTAATTTTAATGAATAAATTGATATTTATTGGTAAACAATATACTGCTTTTAAGATCTCGGGCTTTATGAAATTAAGATGAGTTTTTATTATAATACACTCCAGAGTTGAAAAATGCCACGAATAATAGAGAGCTCAAGAGTGTAAAACGGCCTTCTCGTGTTCGGGAATGCAACCCGTGTACTCCCAGGGCATTTAAGACTCTGGTATGGCTTGTCCGTGTCACATGACACGACCCGTATCAGCTTCAGGGGCCCTTTCAATAGTAAAATCCGGGAAGAACATGGTCTGCTGTTGCTTAACACAACCTATGTTTCTTCGAGAGTTTTGGGGCTTCTAATATGTGCAATCTCATACACTATTGATCGTTTAAAACCTACATCAAATTTAAGATTACAGCCAGCCAATGTACGAATTAGCTTATCAATCATTTAAAGGATCAATAAATCGGTTCATGCATATACAAGTAACAATAATCTAACTTTTTAGCTTTATAATGTTCACATATTTCTTTGGCAAGAATACTCAAGAGTCCAAGAACATGCATCATCAAAAGAATCATTCCTGCTATGGTCAGTTTGCACACAATTGATTGTAGGACATCACACAACATATATGCATTAATCAACCCTAAAACTAGCAAGCATATCATGCAAGAAAGTTTCAGAATTTAAAACCCCTTTTCCCACATGGATTTCCAACCTAGCATGTTTCTACCCCAAGAGAGACTAGACTATGAACCCATCTAAAGAGAGACATCTGAATGGAAGAAGAAGATGCAGAGGAATTGTTGCTTGAATCTTGGTTTAAAGAAATTGATTCAGAAAAGACACCCTTGGTTGTTCATAGAAGAAAGATGATGAGAAAGCTCAACTTTTCCTCCTTTTCTCCTCTCAAACTCGTGCCATCCCTTTCTCTCTCACTCTCTACTTCAATTTTTTGATTTGCAAAGAGGAAAAGAGATTGAGAATGAGGTTTTCTTCTACGAATGAGTTTAAGTAATGGTTTTGGAAAAGATCCTAATACCCATTGGTTTTAATGTATAATACCAATAATGCCATTAACATCAATTTCTAATCTTTCATTAATCAAAATAATATACTATTGATTGATTATGAGAAGTTTTAGAAACTTTAGGATATTACATGTTTTTTTTGCAATATATAATAATAAAAAATGCAAGTGTTATCCAATATTTTTGAAAAAATAATAATTAAAAGATAATATTGTGGTTTAAATTATGAGAAAATATCATCAAATTGTTTGATCAAATATAACGAAACATAATTTAGGAGATAGTTCATTTATGGAGGGCAAGAAATGAAAAAAGTTTCACTTAAACTGATATCTACCCCTGCTAGAGTTCAATTTTGTTTGCTACTGTTATGAGATGCATGCTCATATAGAGGTCTCAAGGTGCGTGTAAACACTAGCAACATAGTCATAGAATAGTCATTTAGAAAATCTTGGCAGATTTAATACTGTATTCTTATGTTTTGTTAATACAAGTATTTGTTTTTGAAAAAAAATTTAGATTTCCTGTAATGCCCTGTATAATATATATCTAGAATAATACAATACACGCATTTTATTTGGTACTGACGCATCAAAAGTGCCTAATGGCATAGTTCACATACTTGTTCATTCTAAAAACACAAATACAATCTATGGCACAAGTCATGGAAACTAGTCAAAGAAAATAAAATCTAAGAAAGTACAATATCCCTCATTGTACAAGAACAATAAAATACACAGCGGAAAAAATAAAACTGAGCTTCTCTTGAAACATCCAAGCATAGCTCCATTTGTAAATCAACCTGCAATTCGAACCTGAAATATAGCAACTATAGTGGGGTGAGATACATCAAATCTCAGTGAGTTCCCTATCCTATAGTCCTCTCGGCTTTACAAGGTTCTAAAATAAACCTAACTCATGTCAAAGGGAAAGGGGAGTGACCATGAGTACACACACACAAGTAACCACCACGGTGAGCCTGTAAACTCACACTAGTACCGAAGTACCTCCTGAGCCTGTAAACTCAAGGATTCACAATCAATAACCAATACCAAGGCATCCCCTTTTCCCGTACCCTTCTACGTCTAGAAGGCGATCCGAGTCATGGATCCTTGTAGCTACTTGGCATACGAATTGGATTCGGGATCACCGGTCCGTACACCGTGATCCGTCACTTCACACGGCCCGTACATCGTCACAAGTCTCTTTACCCGTAGGGTCCAATCGTACTTAACACGGGACTCAAACCTGCCAAGTAGTTGTGCATAACGTTTCAGAGGAGGTGCTCGAGTCTCATGAAACTACACCGCAAGAAACAGTGGTTATGATTGAAATACACACGCCTCGGCCTTTCATGCACGAGCGTTGTCACATATA
This sequence comes from Lathyrus tuberosus, assembly GCA_022829125.1. Classification (NCBI taxonomy): domain Eukaryota; kingdom Viridiplantae; phylum Streptophyta; class Magnoliopsida; order Fabales; family Fabaceae; genus Lathyrus; species Lathyrus tuberosus. The sequence continues at coordinate 11,808,176 of JALAZF010000166.1, forward strand.
ATAATTCAAATTCTGACACAGTTATGGTAATAATCCTCACCCTACCTATTTCATATTTCAAGATACATATATATCTTTTATTCACAATTCACAATTAGATAAACATGATAAAAGCACAAATATTACAAGTAACACATATACTAACATAACACATAAAACACCCCTTTCGGGTTCCCTCCGATTCATTTAATCGGGTATCAAAGCCATTATTTTTCACTTTCATAGCGTAGGATATTTCCATAGCTTTACAATGACTATTACCATGCCTCGATCAGAGTTACGATCCAAAAGATATGGATCTTTAAACATTTCTCACAAATTACACTTTTAAACATTTGTGCATTTTTGTAAACATTACATATCTATATTTTTCTTATCAATCCATGGCATATAACCATCTTTCAAATCCATTAACATATAGAGAATAAAATTAGCTTCCCGACGCTTCGAACGGGGATCAAAACGGACTTACGGTTCAAAAGATACGCCCGTTTCAATTTTCATTTTTCTGCCAACAGCAGTGGTAATCGATTACTCACATTTAGGTAATCGATTACTTGCCCAAAAATAGCCCAGAAACGTCATTTTTCAAAGGGTAATCGATTACTCACTTGTGGGTAATCGATTACTGTCGTAACAGAGCCTAAAAATCATGTTTTTCTTCACTCTAAACCATTCCAACTCATACCAAAACATATTGGGACATCAAAACAATTATCGACAGATGATTCTACACATATAGTGATCATACTACACAATTTATATCGCGTTTCATCCGTTAGATTCTTTGATTAGCAAATTAAGCATTTTCTCTCAATCTAACCTAAGTTCTAAAACAACTTATTTCTAGAACTTAAAGTGTCTAACTAGAACCCACCTGATAACCGAAGAGGAGTTTGAAGAAGATGATGAACATTAATGATGATCCATGGGTTTTTCTCTTCTTCCTCTTTTCTCCATTTTCCTCTTTTCCTTTTCTTCCCACGTTTTCTTCTTCTGCTTCTTTTCTTCTTCTTTTCTAACTTCTTCTTCTTCTTTTTATATATATATATAATCCTTATTATATAATATAAATCCAACCGGGCAGAATATCTCCAATTGATATTTTGTCGTCTCAACCCAATTGATCAATTATTAAAGTTATCATAAAAGTCTATCTTGAACTAATAATAAATTGATCTCTTCAGAGTTCATTAGTTTCTCTATTGATCCCAAATATCGATACTTAAAGTACTTAGAGGATTCCCTAAATCCAATTAATCAAAGATAGAGCACATAGATACTCATCTGATCTCATCTGATATCCAATTGAGCATTTAAATAATACGGGGTGTTACACTCTCCCCCCCTTAAATTGAAATTCGCCCCCGAATTTCCTTCGCTCAACAATAACCACAACTTGCATTATCGTCTTAGTTCCACACTCGACTTTACTTCCGTTTGAATTTCTGACATAATCCATAGTCCAACTGGACTTCACAGACCAAATTCTTAATTTCACGAATTATCAAACTTCACGTTCTTATTTATACTCTTGTTCCAATATCAAGTTGACTTCTAACTCTTCCTTTTCCGTAATTCATCTGTTGTTTCTTACTAAAAGACTTGGTCGCAACTTACTTTGGAAAGAATGTACCATTCTACATCCCTCTACCGAGTCACAAAACGAAACCATAACACCTTATCTTGGTTCAGGGTAACAACCACTCATCAAATTCTCATAAGGTAATTCAGTGATTTCTTAACTCCATACAATTACCGACAACTATTCCTCTGTAAATCCTTCAACGTTCTAAACCACTCCACAATTAGTCAAACGACTTCTTTACCAGTTCCATCTGGTCTGATGCTGTACATGGTACTCCTTACATCTGGTATTTTATTTCCTTCGTGTCATACCAAAGGATAACACACTTAAAACAAGATTTTCTTATTTCCATCCTTGCATTGACATCTAGTATTGTTTGGACACTAACAGTTGCCAAGTAGACAGGAATGTCATTTCCATCCTTACAAGTAACAATCATTCTAATCCTTATCAGTCTGACTAAACTCTTTCACCTGTCACCTTCCACTGCGCAAACCAAATTCTAACAGTAGAACACTACGGTTTCTCAATCACTATTAAGTAGCTAACAGTCCACGGAGAAGCACACTTATCCACTGGGATCCTTACTAACCAACGGTACAAAACTTACTGACGTCCTATGGTAGAACAATTTCCTCACCGACACACAATCATAACATATACAACTCCAAATCCATTCTAAACTCGAATCCATATCCAAAATAGTTTAACAACCTTCGGTTCGGGCTACCACATCCCAAATCGATTCTTCTTACGGGGTTCTGACTCACTCAAGGTTTCTTGATGACTTCGAGATCTCAACCAATAACAACGTAACACCAACATAGGACCATAATCCTATGTGAGTCACCACTTATCAAAACTTAAACCATTCAAAGCAAAATTGTGAGTTTTCCATACCACTCACCAATTCACAACAACACTCTACACGCACATACGCTGTCGAAGTCTATACCATGCTTCCCAATTAAATCCTCATCTCTCCATCGTTTTATCCATAACGATCCAAGTTACATACTTAACTTCGGAACGCCCAATTCTTACTCGTACTTGGAAAGATAACTTTCAAATTTCCTTCTCTGGGTAAACACAACTGTACACAACTCTTACGGAGTCCAAAACCAAAACCATGAACTCATGGAAGATAACACTTATTAAATTCTGACCAACCGCTCATACCTGATTAACACCATTTTTAAACACCGAAATATTCCTTACGGGGTCAACACTTCGTGAGTATTCTCTAACTTCACCCTCAAGGATTTCTCATACTCAACACAAACTCACAAGATTACTTCCTCAAACGTCAACTCCCTTGTCGCCTAAACAAATGGCACACTATGTAACACCCTTCCAGAAGTTCAAATTTTCAACCACGACTACGTCTTTCATTTACTTGGAATTCCGCTTTACATTCACACAAAACTCTCCACTCGGATCAACATAAGGTAACAAAACGCAGATGATGGTTCCTAAGGGATTTCACAATTTACCCACACGTTAATCGATGAACCACCGGAGCTAATCGGTTAACTCCTCAAAATTCAGTGCAAAACGCCATCCTTGCACGTGTTAATCGGTTAACAGTGCTGCAAAAAATCAAAAATCAGTTTTCCTCTTAATTCAAAGCCATCCATACTCAACCATCAATCTGATTGGTTCTAACTTGAAATATCATTTTCCAACTCGCGGCTCCTTAACTTGTATAACATCACCAACCATAATCCACTTACGGTAAATCCAACAAGGTCAAAAGATTCAGACGACGCACTCTAACTAAGTGACCAGGAAAATTTCCAAATTCTGTCGCAGTTATCCTACAATTTCAGTGGAACAGTTCACTCTCTGTTGATACAACAACACTAGCAGAAAGTCAATAATGACGATATTCTAGGGTTTTAGCCACAACTCTTACTCGATTCATCCATAAGCAAAACCCAACACACAACCATTGTACGATACCACAAAAGCGATGGATGTAATACCCCGTAAATTTATAAACGCTCTGGTGAATATTATTATGATCAATTGGGTTCCGGAGTACTCTGAGTAATTATTTGATAGAATAATTAGAGTAAACTGACGAACTCAGAGTCGATTAAATTAATAGTATTTAACGTTGAGTTTTTATAATTTGATGTATTTGAGCTAATTTGGACTTTTAGTTGTATTACTAATTAGTGAGAATTTTCTATACTATTCTATTTTCTTTTCATTTCCTTGGAAACAAACAAAGTTAGTAAAGAGAAGGGAAAAGAAAGAGAAAGAAAAGAAAGGAAAAAGAGAAGGAAAGGAAGGAGGAGGAAAAGGAGAGGAAAAAATTCCCAAAAGCTCAAGATCATCAACAATCATCTGTTCTTCATCTATTCGTCTCAGTATCAACCTCCTCGTCTAGTAATCCAGGTGGGTTCTAGTTAGACTCTTTAGATTTAAGGTTTTGGTTGAGTTTTAGAGTTATTTGGGTATTGTAGAAAATGTGAAATTTTACAATAGAATCGTCATTTAATTGCTGAAATTCAATAATTGATTGTATGTTATACTGGTTGTGTGAATTATAGCATGTCTTAATGAATTTTAGACTGGAAAAATGGGATTTTGGGGTTGAATTGAATCAACCCGTAGCAGACAGATTCTGCAGGAAAAAATTCTGGGTTTAAACTGCCCATACGCGAATCACGCAGGGCCATACGCGTATTGAGTAGGGCAATACGCGTATGGGTGTTAAGGAAATGGGATGATACGCGTATGGACAAGGCAATACGCGTATGAGACATGGTAATACGCGTATTGGGCTTTTAAACAGGAATTTCAAGGGAAAAATGCCTCTGCCCATACGCGTATGGCCTTGGGCAATACGCGTATGGCTGGGCGAAAATTTTAGGCAATACGCGTATGGGATGTGCCAATACGCGTATGGCCAGGGGAAATGTAGAAATTCTGCTGTTGTGAATTATTTTCCGATCGTTTGTTTCAAATGCCGTAACTTTTTGTACGTAACTCGGATTTGAACAATTTTGGGATCGTTGGAAAGATAATAAAATGTATTTTCTTATTACAATGGTTTTAATATTGTCGGTCCATTTAATTAAGTCGGGATTTCTAAAATAGTGTCGTTTTGTCGACTTTTATCTATTAAATGTGTATAATTATCATTGACAATGTATACATGTTAAAATATGAATTAAGTAGAGTGAGGATTTACCCTAAACAATGTTGTAAGTGTGTGATGTTATGGTGGAAACGCTCGTGCAAGTAAGGCCGAGGCGTGTGTATTGTGTAATCATAACCGGTTATTATTGATAGTGCATTTCATGGGTCTCGAGCTCCTCTGAAACATATGCACCATTACTTGGCAGGTTTGATTCCCGCGGTTAGTACAAATGGGACCTACGGGTAGAGACTTGTGATGGTTAACAGGCCATGAGAAGTGACGGTTCACGGCTAACAGGCCGTTGTTCCCGAATCCATTTCGTATGCCAAGTAATTCGGGGATCCATGACTCGGGTCGTCTTCTAGACGTAGAAGCGGACGGGAAAAGGGGATACCTTGGTATGGTTATTATTTGTGAATCCTTGAGTTAACAGGCTCAGGAGGTACTTCGGTACTTTGTGAATCCTTGAGTTAACAGGCTCAAGAGGTACTTCGGTACTAGTGTGAGTTTACAAGCTCACCGTTGTGGATTACTTGTGTGTGTGTACTCATGGTCTTTCCCCTTTCCCCTCTGACATGAGTTAGGTTTATTAGAACTTTGTAAAGCCGAGAGGACTTTAAGATAGGGAACTCACTGAGATTTGATGTATCTCACCCCACTGTTGTTGTTTACATCACAGGTTCTGCAGGTTTGGCGAAGGGTAAGGACAAGGTTATTTGACTTTCTTTACGGATCGTGGTTTTGTGATGGCATGGCTTCCGCTATGGCGTTTATGTTTTGAGATCATTGTATTGATCTGGTTCTTAGTTTTTATCATTTTGGAACATCTTGTATATGTAATGCCTTAGACTTTTAGTGTTTTGTATTAGAGACATTTATGTATATAATGTGTTAACTAGGAACTTATTATATTTCAGTACCAAAAGTGAAACTCATGTATGATATATGATTTGATGCATGTATTAGTATATGGGCTTTATAGTTGGTATCAGAGCAGGTCGTATCCTCGACCTAGCCATGAAATAGAATAAGTATTTCTTTCCGTTTCAGATACGTGGTGTCGCCTTTGGTCTTACATGTTAAATTTATAGTATTGGGCTTGATCAACTTAATTCTATTTGTATGACATTCAGGAACATGGCGGACGGACGTAGAAACAATCGTGGAAGACCCAGAACTCCGAGGACTACTCCCGCTGGGACAGTTCCACAGGGTGATGAAGGGAATGCCCCTTTGTACCAATTTATACAACAGATGCAGCAGCAGCAGAATCAGTTCATGCAAGGAATGATGCAACAAATGGCTGATGGTTTGCATCCTCCAGTGGTTGTTCCGGAAGTTACGGGAGGAACCTATAGGGAATTTGTTCGCATGAATCCGCCAGAGTTTCAGGGAGGGCTAGATCCGGTGAAGGCACACGAATGGATAACAGGTATGGAACGGATTTTTCTGATAGTTCATTGCAGTGAGGAGAATAAGGTGGTCTTTGCCTCTCACTGGTTGAAGGGTCCTGCTATGAGGTGGTGGGAGAGCGCTTCAGCCTTGATGACAATTCAGGAGGTGCCAAAAGTGTGGGAACAGTTTAAAGTAATCTTTATGGAGAAATATTTTCCGAGTTCTTTAAGGTCTCAAAAGGAGTTTGAGTTCCAACAGTTGAGACAGGGCAACTTATCAGTGGCTTCCTATGCGGAGAAATTTGAGAACATGGCTGACTACTCTAGACAGGCCATGTCTGCTCCCGATGAGAGGTAGAAGATTGATCAGTTTCTGTATGGGTTAAGGGCTGAGATTTCACACAGCGTGTCTCAACGGGAATTTTCTACTTATGCTGAAATGTTAAGACAATGCTATGTGGCAGAAAATAGTTTGAAAAAGGTACAAATGGAGGTGGATTCGAACAGGGCGACTCAAGGTGACCGAGGGAGGTCGAATCAGCAGTTTAGACAAACGCAACAGTCTTCCAAAGGGAAGCAAGCTCAGAGTTCTAGAATTAGTGTGCCTCCGGTATGTCGTATTTGTGGACGGAATCATTATGGTAGGTGCAGTTTGGAAGGAATGAGATGTTATCAGTGTAATAAGGTGGGCCACATGGCTAAGGATTATCCTCAGGGTAGAAATCAGACACAAGGGAAGACTACTGGCCGAGTGTATACCTTGAATGCAAGGAAGACAAAGGGTGACAACTCCTTGATTGCGGGTACGTGTTTCGTAAATGGACATCCTTGTTTTGTTTTATTTGATTGTGGAGCAGCGCATTCTTTTGTGTCCACGCGTTGTGTGAAGCGACTTGGGTTGCAAACTATTCCTTTGTTTCCTCCTATGGTGGTTACTACTGCCATGGATGAAATGGTTGAAACACCGCTGATGTGTGAAAATTGTGTGTTGTCGGTTAACGAAAGAGTCTTCCAGATTGATCTTATTTGTTTGCCGCTTAAGAAAGTGGATGTTGTCCTGGGAATGGATTTGCTTTCAGCTAATTCGGTTTTTATCGATTGTGAGGAGAAGCTAATTATTATTCCATCTGCTGAGGCTACTCCGAAAGATGTATTATCAATGATTTTAGAAGGTACGGTGGGAATGGTAAATTTCTTGTTTGAGAAAAAGAAATCTGTGTTAATGGTTCTTACTAAGGATGAAAGTAGTGGACAGCAAGTTCTGAGTATTCCAATAGTGTGTGAGTTTCCTGAAGTGTTTCCTGAGGATGTTTCTTCTCTTCCTCCGGAGAGAGAAGTTGAGTTCTCTATTGACCTGGTACCGGGAACGGCTCCTATATCCGTTTCTCCTTATCGAATGGCACCGCTTGAACTAAGAGAGTTAAAGGACCAATTGGAAGACTTGATGTCTAAGCATTTTGTTAGACCTAGTGTTTCACCTTGGGGAGCTCCAGTGTTATTGGTAAAGAAGAAAGATGGGGGAATGCGTTTGTGCATTGATTACCGTAAGTTGAATAAAGTCACCATTAAAAACAAGTACCCCTTACCCAGGATAGACGACTTATTAGATCAATTGAAGGGAGCCTGTGTGTTCTCGAAGATTGATTTGCAGTCAGGTTATCATCAGATCCGAGTGAAGAGTTCCGATGTGCCAAAAACTGCATTTAGAACCCGTTACGGTCATTACGAATTCTTAGTGATGCCTTTCGGTGTGACTAATGCTCCAGCTGTTTTTATGGATTACATGAACCGAATATTTCAGGCTTACTTGGACCAATTTGTAGTAATCTTTATTGACGACATTCTTATTTATTCTCGTACTCCACAAGAGCATGGAGAACATCTGAGGATTATCTTATCGGTCTTGCAAGAGAAGCAATTGTTTGCTAAGTTGAGCAAGTGTGAGTTTTGGATGTCGGAAGTTAATTTTCTTAGACATGTTATATCTCGAGGTGGTGTGGCAGTGGATCCATCGAAAATAGAAGCAGTGATTAATTGGGAGAGACCGAGAAATGTTTCAGAAGTCAGAAGTTTCTTGGGATTGGTTGGTTACTATAGAAGGTTTATTAAGGGCTTTTCTCAATTGGCCTTACCAATGACGAAACTTACTCGGAAGGATGTTGCTTTTGAGTGGGATTCAGGTTGTGAACAAAGTTTTATGAAATTGAAGGAAAGTTTGACGAGTTCTCCAGTATTAATTATTCCTGATCCTAATAACTCCTATGAAGTGTTCTGTGATGCTTCTAAGAGGGGATTAGGAGGTGTTCTGATGCAGGACGGTCAAGTAGTAGCTTATGCTTCCCGACAGTTGAAAGTTCATGAGAAGAATTATCTAACTCATTACTTGGAACTGGCTGCCGTGGTGTTTGCACTGAAGGTGTGGCGTCATTACTTGTATGGTGTACGCTTTGAAATGTTCAGTGACCACAAAAGTTTAAAGTATTTATTTGACCAAAAGGAGTTGAATATGCGACAAAGAAGATGGATGAAGTACTTAAAGGATTATGACTTAGAACTGAAGTATCATCCAGGAAAGGTAAATAAAGTAGCGGATGCCTTGAGTCGAAAAATGGTTCATAGTGCGGAATTGATGATTTTGGAATATTCGTTGTTGGAAAAGTTTAGAGATCTTAATCTCCAATTTGTGTGGACTCCGAATGGTGTAATTATGGGAAATTTGAATGTCAATTCTACTTTAAGAGTTGAGATTCAACAAGAACAAACGTTAGAGGAGGAGTTACAAGAGTTGTTACTTCAACCGGGCTTTACGCGAGCAACAGATGGTATTGTTTTATTTAATCAACGGATTTGTGTTCCGAAGGATGAGACATTGAAAAGGAAGATTTTAGATGAAGCCCATAAAGGTACTTTTACGATACATCCGAGTTCTTCGAAGATGTATCAGGATTTAAAGAAGGATTATTGGTGGTCTGGGATGAAAAAGGATATAGCGGAATATGTGTCAGAATGTGCAGTATGTCAACAGGTGAAGATTGAACACCAAAGACCGGGCGGTTTGTTACAACCTTTGGATAATCCAGTTTGGAAGTGGGATAGTATTTCTATGGACTTTGCAGTGGGTTTACCCCGTACACAAGGAGGTTATGATTCTATTTGGGTAGTTGTGGATCGACTAACGAAATCTGCGCATTTCTTAGCCGTGAAGACTACTTATAAGGCAAGTCATCTTGCAAGGTTGTTTATTGCTGAGATTGTGAGATTGCATGGTATTCCTTCTAGTATTGTGTCCGATAGAGATCCGATGTTTACTTCGAGATTTTGGAAAGTGTTCCAACAAGCGATGGGTACGAATTTACGTTTGAGCACGTCGAATCATCCTCAAACGGATGGTCAGACTGAGCGAACAATACAAAGGATGGAGGATATGTTAAGAGCTTGCGTACTAGAGAGTAGAGGGAATTGGAAAGAACTTTTGCTATTAATTGAGTTTTCCTATAACAATAGTTACCATGCGAGCATCGGTATGGCTCCTTATGAAGCATTGTACGGGAGGAAGTGTAGGACACCTTTGTGTTGGGCTGAAATTGGCGAAGATAGGATTTTGGGACCGGAGATTATTCAAGAGACTACGGAAAAGATTCGAATGATCCGCGAGAAAGTTAAACAAGCACAAGATCATCAAAAGAGTTATGCGGACAATCGTAGGAGACCTTTGGAATTTGAGGAAGGTGATCATGTATTTCTGAAAGTTACTCCAAGATTGAGATTGAAAGGACCGTTTAAGTCACATAAGTTAAGTCCGAGATACATGGGACCGTATCAGATTTTAGAAAGGATTGGTGAAGTTGCTTACAGATTAGCCTTACCACCCTCTCTATCTGAAATGCATGATGTTTTTCACGTATCTCAGCTCCGTAAGTTTATTCCTGATCCTCTTCAGCCGATTTTACCGGAATCAGTGGAAATAGAAGCGGATTCGACTTTTGAACCACAACCGAGTTGTATTGTGGGAAGAGAAACAAAAGTGCTAAGGAACAAAGATATTCCACTTGTTAAGGTGCAATGGGATATGACGCATCCAGGTGATGCTACTTGGGAACTAGAATCGAAAATGTGAGATTCTTATCCACATCTGTTCAGGTAATATTCTAAATTTGAGGACGATTTCTATTTAAGGGGGAGAGGATGTAATACCCCGTAAATTTATAAACGCTCTGGTGAATATTATTATGATCAACTGGGTTCCGGAGTACTCTGAGTAATTATTTGATAGAATAATTAGAGTAAACTGACGAACTCAGAGTCGATTAAATTAATAGTATTTAACGTTGAGTTTTTATAATTTGATGTATTTGAGCTAATTTGGACTTTTAGTAGTATTACTAATTAGTGAGAATTTTCTATACTATTCTATTTTCTTTTCATTTCCTTGGAAACAAACAAAGTTAGTAAAGAGAAGGGAAAAGAAAGAGAAAGAAAAGAAAGGAAAAAGAGAAGGAAAGGAAGGAGGAGGAAAAGGAGAGGAAAAAATTCCCAAAAGCTCAAGATCATCAACAATCATCTGTTCTTCATCTATTCGTCTCAGTATCAACCTCCTCGTCTAGTAATCCAGGTGGGTTCTAGTTAGACTCTTTAGATATAAGGTTTTGGTTGAGTTTTAGAGTTATTTGGGTATTGTAGAAAATGTGAAATTTTACAATAGAATCATCATTTAATTGCTGAAATTCAATAATTGATTGTATGTTATACTGGTTGTGTGAATTATAGCATGTCTTGATGAATTTTAGACTGGAAAAATGGGATTTTGGGGTTGAATTGAATCAACCCGTAGCAGACAGATTCTACAGGAAAAAAGGAAATACGCGTATGGGTGTGAAGGAAATGGGATGATACGCGTATGGACAAGGCAATACGCGTATGAGACATGGTAATACGCGTATTGGGCTTTTAAACAGGAATTTCAAGGGAAAAATGCCTCTGCCCATACGCGTATGGCCTTGGGCAATACGCGTATGGCTGGGCGAGAATTTTAGGCAATACGCGTATGGGATGTGCCAATACGCGTATGGCCAGGGGAAATGATGAAATTCTGCTGTTGTGAATTATTTTCCGATCGTTTGTTTCAAATGCCGTAACTTTTTGTACGTAACTCGGATTTGAACAATTTTGGTATCGTTGGAAAGATAATAAAATGTAATTTCTTAATACAATGGTTTTAAGATTGTTGGCCGATTTAATTAAGTCAGGATTTCTGAAATAGTGTCGTTTTGTCGACTTTTATCTGTTAAATGTGTATAATTATCATTGACAATGTATACATGTTAAAATGTGAATTAAGTAGAGTGAGGATTTACCCTAAACAATGTTGTAAGTGTGTGATGTTATGGTGGAAACGCTCGTGCAAGTAAGGCCGAGGCGTGTGTATTGTGTAATGATAACCGGTTATTATTGATAGTGCATTTCATGGGTCTCGAGCTCCTCTGAAACATATGCACCATTACTTGGCAGGTTTGATTCTCGCGGTTAGTACGAATGGGACCTACGGGTAGAGACTTGTGATCGTTAACAGGCTATGAGAAGTGACGGTTCATGGCTAACAGGCCGTTGTTCCCGAATCCATTTCGTATGCCAAGTAATTCGGGGATCCATGACTCGGGTCGTCTTCTAGACGTAGAAGCGGACGGGAAAAGGGGATACCTTGGTATGGTTATTATTTGTGAATCCTTGAGTTAACAGGCTCAGGAGGTACTTCGATACTTTGTGAATCCTTGAGTTAACAGGCTCAAGAGGTACTTCGGTACTAGTGTGAGTTTACAGGCTCACCGTTGTGGATTACTTGTGTGTGTGTACTCATGGTCTTTCCCCTTTCCCCTTTGACATGAGTTAGGTTTATTAGAACCTTGTAAAGCCGGGAGGACTTTAAGATAGGGAACTCACTGAGATTTGATGTATCTCACCCCACTGTTGTTGTTTACATCACAGGTTCTGCAGGTTTGGCGAAGGGTAAGGACAAGGTTATTTGACTTTCCTTACGGATCGTGGTTTTATGATGGCATGGCTTCCGCTATGGCGTTTATGTTTTGAGATCATTGTATTGATCTGGTTCTTAGTTTTTATCATTTTGGAACATCTTGTATATGTAATGCCTTAGACTTTTAGTGTTTTGTATTAGAGGCATTTATGTATATAATGTGTTAACTAGGAACTTATTATATTTCAGTACCAAAAGTGAAACTCATGTATGATATATGATTTGATGCATGTATTAGTATATGGGTTTTACAATGGACATCTCATATCAAGAATACCACCTTGTCCCCTCACTTGTAATTCCTTGGAGAAATTAAAACAACAAAGTTCTTAGTTCAACAAAAGGTAGATTCCGAATATTCCGATTATTCACAAATACAGGAGTTTCTCTATACTTGAAAATAAATCGGGGTAATGCACCCTCTTGAAGAACCTTTCTATCACTACGTACACACTAACCGGGATTTCTTACCCTTCGCTATCCATGGAACATCCCACTTTCGCCAAATTACTTAATGGAAAGTTCGCAACCGACAACTCTCATCAACTATTAACAAAACCCTTCCGGTATAAATCGTTCCATGATTTACACTTAGTCCGTAATACGTCCTAAATTGCTTTTCGTTGTTTTACCACAATCTTACTTCTTAAAATACAATATTCACTGCTCCACAAAGTACGTCCCTTCATACTTGTCTCAAGAATAAGATTCCATTACGTACATTGTGACTACGGTGCTACTACTACGCTTGTTCTTAATACCAATGTGTAACTTTCTCATTCCATGTCATACTAATACGGTTCTCATGAGTAAACCATGTGTAATTACACTTCCTTAATTATAAGTTCATCATCACCTTAGAAATTCCATTGCACGTTCGTCCAGAATACATTTCCGTTGTCATTTCCTTATAATATACTGTCGATACCGTTTCCTACATCGTGCTTACCTTCGCTCTCCATGGTAACCCTATTAGGTCCAAATATAAAACCACCTTACTAAATTTTCCTTAAATCCAAGATACTTACTCGATTCCTTAACACACACCTCTTCCGGGATGTCTCACTACACTTCCCGTTACCTAATGAAGTCCAAACTTTCTCCAACCCAATAACTTATATTGTTCCTTGGGTAATTCAATAATTCCAAATTGGTCTCTTACTAAAAACAGAAATCCTGATGTATTACCTTGAACTTAATCTCCACGCATAACTGAAGATACACAACTCATTTCTTACTCTTCTTTCGGCTCACACTTGTTTCACTTGAAGCATGTAAACACACCTTGTGTTCCTTCACACACTTCTCTACTACTTTAAGTTTCCATAAAAGCCGAACGTCCTTAACTCTCAACTTTTAACCAATCGGAAGATATTGTTTCGAACACATTCCTTAAGGTACTCTCGTCCATTCAAGATACCTTAACGACCTTAGAAAGGAAGCACCAATAGTTATCTCACTTCCGGACCTTACGCCACGCGTTCCATAAAACAACTTTTCTTTTCCACGGAATGAGATTACTTGAAATCCTTATCCACACTAGTGGTCAATCCATCTCTACTTGCGATTTTACGTATTCCTTTATACCTTAACCAATCGTCCACTAAAGATCCCTAACCTTAAGACTCCATAACTTCCAAAGGATTGCTTGAGCAACACTCCACTCCTTAATTCCATGCTACCCAAGCATAACTTCTACTAAACCTTTAACTGAGCTGACCAAAACTCCACACTACTAACTCTTGGCTTGAGCCTACCCTCACAGCACAAGTTCCAACAGCACTTCGGAGTCCTCGCGGTCTCTCAACCATGATTCTACCTATCACATACATAGTATTAAGTTGATCAGGCCCAACACTACATAGTATGATATTAAGTTTCATGATGGCAAGACACACTTATGAGGCAGGAATAGATTTACTTATGATGTTTCAAGGCTAGGTCGAGGATACGACCTGCTTTGATACCAACTGTAATGCCCTGTATAATATATATCTAGAATAATACAATACACGCATTTTATTTGGTACTGACGCATCAAAAGTGCCTAATGGCATAATTCACATACTTGTCCATTCTAAAAACACAAATACAATCTATGGCACAAGTCATGGAAACTAGCCAAAGAAAATAAAATCTAAGAAAGTACAATATCCCTCATTGTACAAGAACAATAAAATACACAGCGGAAAAACTAAAACTGAGCTTCTCTTGAAACATCCAAGCATAGCTCCATTTGTAAATCAACCTGCAATCCGAACCTGAAATATAGCAACTATAGTGGGGTGAGATACATGAAATCTCAGTGAGTTCCCTATCCTATAGTCCTCTCGGCTTTACAAGGTTCTAAAATAAACCTAACTCATGTCAAAGGGAAAGGGGAGTGATCATGAGTACACACACACAAGTAACCACCACGGTGAGCCTGTAAACTCACACTAGTACCGAAGTGCCTCCTGAGCCTGTAAACTCGAGGATTCACAATCAATAACCAATACCAAGGCATCCTCTTTTCCCGTACCCTTCTACGTCTAGAAGGCGATCCGAGTCATGGATCCTTGTAGCTACTTGGCATACGAATTGGATTCAGGATCACCGGTCCGTACACCGTGATCCGTCACTTCACACGGCCCGTACACCGTCACAAGTCTCTTTACCCGTAGGCTCCAATCGTACTTAACACGGGACTCAAACCTGCCAAGTAGTTGTGCATAACGTTTCAGAGGAGGTGCTCGAGTCTCATGAAACTACACCGCAAGAAACAGTGGTTATGATTGAAATACACACGCCTCGGCCTTTCATGCACGAGCGTTGTCACATATAATAATTCACATTCCGACACAGTTATGGTAATAATCCTCACCCTACCTATTTCATATTTCAAGATACATATATATCTTTCATTCACAATTCACAATTAGATAAACATGATAAAAGCACAAATATTACAAGTAACACATATACTAACATAACACATAAAACACCCCTTTCGGGTTCCCTCCGATTCATTTAATCGGGTATCAAAGACATTATTTTTCACTTTCATAGCGTAGGATATTTCCATAGCTTTACAACGACTATTACCATGCCTCGATCGGAGTTACGATCCAAAAGATATGGATCTTTAAACATTTCTCACAAATTACACTTTTAAACATTTGTGCATTTTTGTAAACATTACATATCTATATTTTTCTTATCAATCCATGGCATATAACCATCTTTCAAATCCATTAACATATAGAGAATAAAATTAGCTTCCCGACGCTTCGAACGGGGACCAAAACGGACTTACGGTTCAAAAGATACGCCCGTTTCAATTTTCATTTTTCTGCCAACAGCAGTGGTAATCGATTACTCACATTTGGGTAATCGATTACTTGCCCAAAAATAGCCCAGAAACGTCATTTTTCAAAGGGTAATCGATTACTCACTTGTGGGTAATCGATTACTGTCGTAACAGAGCCTAAAAATCATGTTTTTCTTCACTCTAAACCATTCCAACTCATACCAAAACATATTGGGACATCAAAACAATTATCGACAGATGATTCTACACATATATTGATCATACTACACAATTTATATCGCGTTTCATCCGTTAGATTCTTTGATTAGCAAATTAAGCATTTTCTCTCAATCTAACCTAAGTTCTAAAACAACTTATTTCTAGAACTTAAAGTGTCTAACTAGAACCCACCTGATAACCGAAGAGGAGTTTGAAGAAGATGATGAACATTGATGATGATCCATGGGTTTTTCTCTTCTTCCTCTTTTCTCCATTTTCCTCTTTTCCTTTTCTTCCCACGTTTTCTTATTCTGCTTCTTTTCTTCTTCTTTTCTAACTTCTTCTTCTTCTTTTTATATATATATATATATATATATATATATATATATATATATAATCCTTATTATATAATATAAATCCAACCGGACAGAATATCTCCAATTGATATTTTGTCGTCTCAACCCAATTGATCAATTATTAAAGTTATCATAAAAGTCTATCTTGAACTAATAATAAATTGATCTCTTCAGAGTTCATTAGTTGCTCTATTGATCCCAAATATCGATACTTAAAGTACTTAGAGGATTCCCTAAATCCAATTAATCAAAGATAGAGCACATAGATACTCATCTGATCTCATCTGATATCCAATTGAGCATTTAAATAATACAGGGTGTTACATTTCCCATTTGAAATATTTTCATGCAGTTAAAGTTAAAATTTTCACAATGGCACAACAAAGAACAAATTTAGGAAGAACAATTCATTGATAGAAAAAATTATTAGGTTTTGTAAAAAGAATTCAAAAATTAATTTTAAAGACTAAATTAGTATTTATTAGTAAACAATACACTACTTTTAAAGATCACGGGCTTTATGAGTTTAAGAGAAGTTTTTGTTAAAAACACAAGTGATTGGATTTTAAACCAATCATTTAGTTCAGGATATCACATTTTGGAAAAATAGCAGTAAAATAAATTTTAAATATTTTATTTAGTATTTATTAATTAAGATATAAAATGATTGTTTTTTAACCTTTGTGTATCTTTTTACTTTGTTTTTACCGATGTTCATATAATAGAGAAAAATCCAAGTGTTGCCCAATATTTTTTATAAAAATAATACTTAAATATTAAAATTGATGTCTAAGTTACAAAATATCTCAAAAAAATTATCAATCAAATAAAGTAAAAATTATTTATGCAGAATTAATATATATATATTTATTTAATATGTTAATTAGAAGATTGTTTTTATTCTTAAAATATTTAACCGATTAATATTAAAAGATAGTGGCTATTTTCTATTTGAAATATATTTCCTTATATTTAAAATTTTCTATAACGATATATCAAAAAACAAATTTAACGAAATACAATTTATTTATAGATGAAATTATTAAAGTTTTATAAATTAAGTTATAAATTAGTTGCTAAAAAATTAAAAAATAGTTAAATCTTCCAATAGTGTTGTATTGCATTTTTTTAATGTTGGATATGAAAGACATTGTAACTATGTCATGTAGAAAAATATAAATAATATTTTAAAACTACTCATAAATTTTTTATATTTTATATTGTAACATTGGTTGTGGAAGAGATTGTCGCCAAAATATGTAATAAAAATTGGGAAATGCTAACGAGTGTCCCGATGAACTAGTTGAATTCTCTGTATTTTTATATTAATTATGGGATCTATAAAGCAAATGGAAAATAAAATTTCATTTTTAAAAGATATTAAGAAAATAAAATTATCATTATTTTTTCTCGTATGCTTCAAAATTTGTTTAATCTTATTGACGATTTAATAAATGTCTAAAACATGAATTACAAATAAAAGATATGTTATTAAAACATATTAAAGTTGACATTTAAGAGGTTTTTTTACAGAAATATTTAATTTAATATATTATGTCGTATAAAAATGATTTCTCCCACAAATATTTGTTTTTAATAATAACTTAAAACAATCCCAACAAGAATTTCATATTTGAGGAATTAAATAATTAAAATAATATTTTGAAATTTTATCTATTATTTATGGGATTGATTTAAAAAAAGTATAAAAATAAGTGAAAAGATTTAAATTGAAAGATATAATTTTTAAAATCTTAATAATATCTTATTTCCTAATTCAATTATGTCCTTTTACTCACTTCTTAACCAAATGTAATAATTTAACTCGCAAAGCCACTATAAATAGGCTCTTGCAAGATGCCTAGTTCAACAATTGAAAACGAAATGGCATTTTACAAGACTTTTCTTTTAACAATTTTGATCATTTGCATTGCTTCAGGCACGGTTGTCGGTAATAACCTATTTTTAATACTCAATTTTCATTGCTTCATATTCATTTTTATGTTTTTAATTAAAGTACTTAGATGGTAGTATACTATAGTGTACGTTAAAAGAAATATGGTTTTGTTTAAAAAATAATAATCTTATGAACGGATATACAAGATGTTTTAAAAGTTAGAAGATCACAACTTTATATAATATTTCTAATGAAATTAAAATGATTGTGTCAGGAGAAACCAAAGGACCATGCTTCATTTCGCAATACTGTCCAACGGCACCAGAACAGTGTGACCATTTTTGTATAGCATCATTGGGAAAAAAAGGTGGCTCATGTGAAAAGGGTGAATGTTGTTGCCATTCGGAAAATTTTAATATAACATAAATAGTTTCTAGGTTTGTTTGAATACATTTATCTACAAACCCTATCTTTGAAAGTTACATAAAATAAGTTGAACAATCAATAATGTTATGTTATGTTAAATATTTATTTTTTATAATTTCTACTGATTAATTGGAATAAAGATTTAACAATTCTCAACACTAAAATTATATTTATTTATTGTATTTACATTTTATTTAATTAATATTTTTAATGAATTTATAATTATAGGTATAAAAACAATGGAAAAAATATCATCATTAATTATAAAAATAATCTACCATTATCTACATATAACAATATATTTATATTCCTTTAAAGAAAAATGTTTGATATTTTGATTTTATTGAGACAGTGAAAATAAAATATTAATTTAGTTTTTTTTAATGTATGACACTTATTATTCTTTAAAAACATTTATCAAATAAATTTTTATCTATTGACGGTATGTTTTGCCAATAGTTAATAAAAAATAATTCAAGTGACACCAATATTTTTGTAAAAATAATAATTAAAAGCTAAAATTCTGGTTTAAATTATAATTAAATCTTAAGAAATTATTTGGTCACGTGGTTTAATTTATTATAAAATCCCATCAAATTATTTGATCAAATATAATAAAATAATTTATTTTTAACTAATATTTAATTATTTCATTAATAAAATAGACGGATGTTCTCAACCTCAAGATATTTATGCAATGGTACCACAAAAAATAATTTAAGAGATACAATTCATTTATAGATTAAGTAGTCTGTTAAAAAAAACCAATGATTGGATTTAAAAAAACCAATTGTTAGCCTCAAGATATTACGTTGTGTAAAAATAGTTTAAATGTTTTTAATAAATAACATTCAGTGTTATTTAGTAAAGTATAAAATGTTTTTTTTAACCTCGGTGTATTTTTTATTATTATTTTTACCCTTGTTTATGAATTAGAGCAAAACTCAAGT
This sequence comes from Lathyrus tuberosus, assembly GCA_022829125.1. Classification (NCBI taxonomy): domain Eukaryota; kingdom Viridiplantae; phylum Streptophyta; class Magnoliopsida; order Fabales; family Fabaceae; genus Lathyrus; species Lathyrus tuberosus. Next base: position 11,827,477 of record JALAZF010000166.1, read on the forward strand.
GTTGCCCAATATTTTTATAAAAATATTACTTAAAAGATAATATTGTGGTTTAAGTTGCAAGAAAATTTCAACAAGTTAATAAAAAAATAAAATAAACATAATTTAATTAAAATTAATTTTTCTTTATTTTATATTTTGCTTAAAAACTTGTTTTCTTCCTCACAATATCAAAAATAAAAAATATTAAAATAAGAGGGACTATTTCCAATTAGAAATATGTTTCCATCGATTTAAGATTTTCCATAATGGTTACAAAAAACTAATTTAAGAAATACAATTTTTATTGAATCATAAAACTTTAAACAAAAAATAACTAAAAATTAATTGAAAAAGACTAAATAATAAAAAATAAAAATAAATAAAACTACCAATAATTTTGTACTAAACTTTAGGACAACTCAAAAATATTTTATATAACTTTTATTACGTTGGATATCAAAGACATTGTAACCAAATGTAGTAAAATATAAACAATATTTTAACACCATCCCTAAATATTTTTATTTTATTTTGTAACATTGATTATGAAAGATATTTTATAAAATAAAAATATTACCGAGAATATATTATGTGCACATATAGAAGAACTATGGGATTTGTAGATATTAATTTAAAAAAATATTCGTTTTAAAAGAAATCGAAAAGGAAAACTATAATAATTTTAAATTAAGAGTTGGTAAATATTTGATATTATTAACGATTACTAATAAAAGAGATCTAAATTAAACATATAAAAGTTGGCATTTAATAAGATATGTCATATAAAATTTGTATATTTATATATATTAAACCAAATTTTATGATAAAAAAATATAATGTATATGATTTATTTCAAATTAATATTTATTTATTCCATAAATTAGTCAGATGTTCTCATCCTCGTAATATTAAAGACAATAACATTATATAAGATTTTAAAAAGGATGGAGAGGGAAAATTTGAAGATTGCTACTGCTGAAACAATCTTTTAGATTTGGAGAGCAAGAAATAAAAAAAGTTTCACTCAAACTGATATCTGCCCCAGCTAGTGTTCCATTTTGTTTGTTATTGTTATGAGATGCACTGCTCATATAGAGGTCTAAAGGCAGATGTAAACACTAGTAGCAACATAGCCATAGAATAATCATTTAGTAAATCTTTGCAGATTTAATATTCCAACTATTGTATTCTTATGATTTGCAAATAAAGATTTCCCATTTGAAATATATTGCCATGTTGTTAAAATTTTAACAAGTCACAACAAAGAACAAATTTAGGAAATATAATTCATTGGTAGAAAAAATTTGTAAGTTTTGTAAAAATAATTCAAGAATTAATTTTAATGAATAAATTGATATTTATTGGTAAACAATATACTGCTTTTAAGATCTCGGGCTTTATGAAATTAAGATGAGTTTTCGTTATAATACACTCCAGAGTTGAAAAATGCCACGAATAATAGAGAGCTCAAGAGTGTAAAACGGCCATCTCGTGTTCGGGAATGCAACCCGTGTACTCCAAGGGCATCTAAGACTCTGGTATGGCTTGTCCGTGTCACATGACACGACCCGTATCAGCTTCAGGGGCCCTTTCAATAGTAAAATCCGGGAAGAACATGGTCTGCTGTTGCTTAACACAACCTATGTTTCTTCCAGAGTTTTGGGGCTTCTAATATGTGCAATCTCATACACTATTGACCGTTAAAAACCTACATCAAATTTAAGATTACAGCGAGCCAATGTACGAATTAGCTTATCAATCATTTAAAGGATCAATAAATCGGTTCATGCATATACAAGTAACAATAATCTAACTTTTTAGCTTAATAATGTTCACATATTTCTTTAGCAAGAATACTCAAGAGTCCAAGAACATGCATCATCAAAAGAATCATTCCTGCTATGGTCAGTTTGCACACAATTGATTGTAGGACATCACACAACATATTTGCATTAATCAACCCTAAAACTAGCAAGCATATCATGCAAGAATGTTTCAGAATTTAAAACCCCTTTTCCCACATGGATTTCCAACGTAGCATGTTTCTATCCCAAGAGAGACTAGACTATGAACCCATCTAAAGAGAGACATCTGAATGGAAGAAGAAGATGCAGAGGAATTGTTGCTTGAATCTTGGTTTAAAGAAATAGATTCAGAAAAGACACCCTTGATTGTTCATAGAAGAAAGATGATGATGAAAGCTCAACTTTTCCTCCTTTTCTCCTCTCAAACTCGTGCCCTCCCTTTCTCTCTCACTCTCTACTTCAAATTTCTGATTTGCAAAGAGGAAAAGAGATTGAGAATGAGGTTTTCTTCTACGAATGAGTTTAAGTAATGGTTTTGGAAAAGATCCTAATACCCATTGGTTTTAATGTATAATACCAATAATGCCATTAACATCAATTTCTAATCTTTCATTAATCAAAATAATTTACTATTGATTGATTATGAGAAGTTTTAGAAACTTTAGGATATTACATGTTTTTTTTGCAATATATAATAATAAAAAATGCAAGTGTTATCCAATATTTTTGAAAAAATAATAATTAAAAGATAATATTGTGGTTTAAATTATAAGAAAATATCATCAAATTGTTTGATCAAATATAACGAAAATAATTTGTTTTAAATTAATATTTAATCATTTCATTAATAAATTAGACTTATCATCCTCATGATATTAATCACAATGGCACAACAAAACATAATTTAGGAGATAGTTCATTTATGGAGGGCAAGAAATGAAAAATGTTTCACTTAAACTGATATCTACCCCTGCTAGAGTTCAATTTTGTTTGCTACTGTTATGAGATGCATGCTCATATAGAGGTGTCAAGGTGCGTGTAAACACTAGCAACATAGTCATAGAATAGTCATTTAGAAAATCTTGGCAGATTTAATACTATATTCTTATGTTTTGTTAATACAAGTATTTGTTTTTGAAAAAAAATTTAGATTTCCCATTTGAAATATTTTCATGCAGTTAAAATTTTCACAATGGCACAACAAAGAACAAATTTAGGAAGAACAATTCATTGATAGAAGAAATTATTAGGTTTTGTAAAAGGAATTCAAAAATTAATTTTAAAGACTAAATTAATATTTATTAGTAACCAATACACTACTTTTAAAGATCACGGGCTTTATGAGTTTAAGAGAAGTTTTTGTTAAAAACACAAGTGATTGGATTTTAAACCAATCATTTAGTTCAGGATATCACATTTTGGAAAAATAGCAGAAAAATAAATTTTAAAATATTTTATTTAGTATTTATTAATTAAGATATAAAATGATTGTTTTTTAACCTTTGAGTATCTTTTTACTTTGTTTTTACCGATGTTCATATAATAGAGAAAAATCCAAGTGTTGCCCAATATTTTTTATAAAAATAATACTTAAAAGTTAAAATTGTTGTTTAAGTTACAAAATATCTCAAAAAAATTATCAATCAAATAAAGTAAAAATTATTTATGCAGAATTAATATATATATATTTATTTAATATGTTAATTAGAAGATTGTTTTTATTCTTAAAATATTTAACCGATTAATATTAAAAGATAGTGGCTATTTTCTATTTGAAATATATTTCCTTATATTTAAAATTTTCTATAACGATATATCAAAAAACAAATTTAACGAAATACAATTTATTTATAGATGAAATTATTAAAGTTTTATAAATTAAGTTATAAATTAGTTGCTAAAAAATTAAAAAATAGTTAAATCTTCCAATAGTGTTGTATTGCATTTTTTTAATGTTGGATATGAAAGACATTGTAACTATGTAATGTAGAAAAATATAAATAATATTTTAAAACTACACATAAATTTTTTTTATTTTATTTTGTAACATTGGTTGTGGAAGAGATTGTCGCCAAAATATGTAATAAAAATTGGGAAATGCTAACGAGTGTCCCGATGAACTAGTTGAATTCTCTGTATTTTTATATTAATTATGGGATCTATAAAGCAAATGGAAAATAAAATTTCATTTTTAAAAGATATTAAGAAAATAAAATTATCATTATTTTTTCTCGTATGCTTCAAAATTTGTTTAATCTTATTGACGATTTAATAAATGTCTAAAACATGAATTACAAATAAAAGATATGTTATTAAAACATATTAAAGTTGACATTTAAGAGGTTTTTTTACAGAAATATTTAATTTAATATATTATGTCGTATAAAAATGATTTCTCCCACAAATATTTGTTTTTAATAATAACTTAAAACAATCCCAACAAGAATTTCATATTTGAGGAATTAAATAATTAAAATAATATTATGAAATTTTATCTATTATTTATGGGATTGATTTAAAAAAAGTATAAAAATAAGTGAAAAGATTTAAATTGAAAGATATAATTTTTAAAATCTTAATAATATCTTATTTCCTAATTCAATTATGTCCTTTTACTCACTTCTTAACCAAATGTAATAATTTAACTCGCAAAGCCACTATAAATAGGCTCTTGCAAGATGCCTAGTTCAACAATTGAAAACGAAATGGCATTTTACAAGACTTTTCTTTTAACAATTTTGATCATTTGCATTGCTTCAGGCACGGTTGTCGGTAATAACCTATTTTTAATACTCAATTTTCATTGCTTCATATTCATTTTTATGTTTTTAATTAAAGTACTTAGATGGTAGTATACTATAGTGTACGTTAAAAGAAATATGGTTTTGTTTAAAAAATAATAATCTTATGAACGGATATACAAGATGTTTTAAAAGTTAGAAGATCACAACTTTATATAATATTTCTAATGAAATTAAAATGATTGTGTCAGGAGAAACCAAAGGACCATGCTTCATTTCGCAATACTGTCCAACGGCACCAGAACAGTGTGACCATTTTTGTATAGCATCATTGGGAAAAAAAGGTGGCTCATGTGAAAAGGGTGAATGTTGTTGCCATTCGGAAAATTTTAATATAACATAAATAGTTTCTAGGTTTGTTTGAATACATTTATCTACAAACCCTATCTTTGAAAGTTACATAAAATAAGTTGAACAATCAATAATGTTATGTTATGTTAAATATTTATTTTTTATAATTTCTACTGATTAATTGGAATAAAGATTTAAGAATTCTCAACACTAAAATTATATTTATTTATTGTATTTACATTTTATTTAATTAATATTTTTAATGAATTTATAATTATAGGTATAAAAACAATGGAAAAAATATCATCATTAATTATAAAAATAATCTACCATTATCTACATATAACAATATATTTATATTCCTTTAAAGAAAAATGTTTGATATTTTGATTTTATTGAGACAGTGAAAATAAAATATTAATTTAGTTTTTTTTAATGTATGACACTTATTATTCTTTAAAAACATTTATCAAATAAATTTTTATCTATTGACGGTATGTTTTGCCAATAGTTAATAAAAAATAATTCAAGTGACACCAATATTTTTGTAAAAATAATAATTAAAAGCTAAAATTCTGGTTTAAATTATAATTAAATCTTAAGAAATTATTTGGTCACGTGGTTTAATTTATTATAAAATCCCATCAAATTATTTGATCAAATATAATAAAATAATTTATTTTTAACTAATATTTAATTATTTCATTAATAAAATAGACGGATGTTCTCAACCTCAAGATATTTATGCAATGGTACCACAAAAAATAATTTAAGAGATACAATTCATTTATAGATTAAGTAGTCTGTTAAAAAAAACCAATGATTGGATTTAAAAAAACCAATTGTTAGCCTCAAGATATTACGTTGTGTAAAAATAGTTTAAATGTTTTTAATAAATAACATTCAGTGTTATTTAGTAAAGTATAAAATGTTTTTTTTAACCTCGGTGTATTTTTTATTATTATTTTTACCCTTGTTTATGAATTAGAGCAAAACTCAAGTGTTGCCCAATATTTTTATAAAAATATTACTTAAAAGATAATATTGTGGTTTAAGTTGCAAGAAAATTTCAACAAGTTAATAAAAAAATAAAATAAACATAATTTAATTAAAATTAATTTTTCTTTATTTTATATTTTGCTTAAAAACTTGTTTTCTTCCTCACAATATCAAAAATAAAAAATATTAAAATAAGAGGGACTATTTCCAATTAGAAATATGTTTCCATCGATTTAAGATTTTCCATAATGGTTACAAAAAACTAATTTAAGAAATACAATTTTTATTGAATCATAAAACTTTAAAAAAAAAATAACTAAAAATTAATTGAAAAAGACTAAATAATAAAAAATAAAAATAAATAAAACTACCAATAATTTTGTACTAAACTTTAGGACAACTCAAAAATATTTTATATAACTTTTATTACGTTGGATATCAAAGACATTGTAACCAAATGTAGTAAAATATAAACAATATTTTAACACGATCCCTAAATATTTTTATTTTATTTTGTAACATTGATTATGAAAGATATTTTATAAAATAAAAATATTACCGAGAATATATTATGTACACATATAGAAGAACTATGGGATTTGTAGATATTAATTTAAAAAAATATTCGTTTTAAAAGAAATCGAAAAGGAAAACTATAATAATTTTAAATTAAGAGTTGGTAAATATTTGATATTATTAACGGTTACTAATAAAAGAGATCTAAATTAAACATATAAAAGTTGGCATTTAATAAGATATGTCATATAAAATTTGTATATTTATATATATTAAACCAAATTTTATGATAAAAAAATATAATGTAAATGATTTATTTCAAATTAATATTTATTTATTCCATAAATTAGTCAGATGTTCTCATCCTCGTAATATTAAAGACAATAACATTATATAAGATTTTAAAAAGGATGGAGAGGGAAAATTTGAAGATTGCTACTGTTGAAACAATCTTTTAGATATGGAGAGCAAGAAATAAAAAAAGTTTCACTCAAACTGATATCTGCCCCAGCTAGTGTTCCATTTTGTTTGTTATTGTTATGAGATGCACTGCTCATATAGAGGTCTAAAGGCAGATGTAAACACTAGTAGCAACATAGCCATAGAATAATCATTTAGTAAATCTTTGCAGATTTAATATTCCAACTATTGTATTCTTATGATTTGCAAATAAAGATTTCCCATTTGAAATATATTGCCATGTTGTTAAAATTTTAACAAGGCACAACAAAGAACAAATATAGGAAATATAATTCATTGGTAGAAAAAATTTGTAAGTTTTGTAAAAATAATTCAAGAATTAATTTTAATGAATAAATTGATATTTATTGGTAAACAATATACTGCTTTTAAGATCTCGGGCTTTATGAAATTAAGATGAGTTTTCGTTATAATACACTCCAGAGTTGAAAAATGCCACGAATAATAGAGAGCTCAAGAGTGTAAAACGGCCATCTCGTGTTCGGGAATGCAACCCGTGTACTCCCAGGGCATCTAAGACTCTGGTATGGCTTGTCCGTGTCACATGACACGACCCGTATCAGCTTCAGGGGCCCTTTCAATAGTAAAATCCGGGAAGAACATGGTCTGCTGTTGCTTAACACAACCTATGTTTCTTCCAGAGTTTTGGGGCTTCTAATATGTGCAATCTCATACACTATTGACCGTTAAAAACCTACATCAAATTTAAGATTACAGCCAGCCAATGTACGAATTAGCTTATCAATCATTTAAAGGATCAATAAATCGGTTCATGCATATACAAGTAACAATAATCTAACTTTTTAGCTTAATAATGTTCACATATTTCTTTAGCAAGAATACTCAAGAGTCCAAGAACATGCATCATCAAAAGAATCATTCCTGCTATGGTCAGTTTGCACACAATTGATTGTAGGACATCACACAACATATATGCATTAATCAACCCTAAAACTAGCAAGCATATCATGCAAGAATGTTTCAGAATTTAAAACCCCTTTTCCCACATGGATTTCCAACGTAGCATGTTTCTATCCCAAGAGAGACTAGACTATGAACCCATCTAAAGAGAGACATCTGAATGGAAGAAGAAGATGCAGAGGAATTGTTGCTTGAATCTTGGTTTAAAGAAATTGATTCAGAAAAGACACCCTTGATTGTTCATAGAAGAAAGATGATGATGAAAGCTCAACTTTTCCTCCTTTTCTCCTCTCAAACTCGTGCCCTCCCTTTCTCTCTCACTCTCTACTTCAAATTTCTGATTTGCAAAGAGGAAAAGAGATTGAGAATGAGGTTTTCTTCTACGAATGAGTTTAAGTAATGGTTTTGGAAAAGATCCTAATACCCATTGGTTTTAATGTATAATACCAATAATGCCATTAACATCAATTTCTAATCTTTCATTAATCAAAATAATTTACTATTGATTGATTATGAGAAGTTTTAGAAACTTTAGGATATTACATGTTTTTTTTGCAATATATAATAATAAAAAATGCAAGTGTTATCCAATATTTTTGAAAAAATAATAATTAAAAGATAATATTGTGGTTTAAATTATAAGAAAATATCATCAAATTGTTTGATCAAATATAACGAAAATAATTTGTTTTTAATTAATATTTAATCATTTCATTAATAAATTAGACTTATCATCCTCATGATATTAATCACAATGGCACAACAAAACATAATTTAGGAGATAGTTCATTTATGGAGGGCAAGAAATGAAAAATGTTTCACTTAAACTGATATCTACCCCTGCTAGAGTTCAATTTTGTTTGCTACTGTTATGAGATGCATGCTCATATAGAGGTCTCAAGGTGCGTGTAAACACTAGCAACATAGTCATAGAATAGTCATTTAGAAAATCTTGGCAGATTTAATACTATATTCTTATGTTTTGTTAATACAAGTATTTGTTTTTGAAAAAAAATTTAGATTTCCCATTTGAAATATTTTCATGCAGTTAAAATTTTCACAATGGCACAACAAAGAACAAATTTAGGAAGAACAATTCATTGATAGAAGAAATTATTAGGTTTTGTAAAAGGAATTCAAAAATTAATTTTAAAGACTAAATTAATATTTATTAGTAACCAATACACTACTTTTAAAGATCACGGGCTTTATGAGTTTAAGAGAAGTTTTTGTTAAAAACACAAGTGATTGGATTTTAAACCAATCATTTAGTTCAAGATATCACATTTTGGAAAAATAGCAGAAAAATAAATTTTAAAATATTTTATTTAGTATTTATTAATTAAGATATAAAATGATTGTTTTTTAACCTTTGAGTATCTTTTTACTTTGTTTTTACCGATGTTCATATAATAGAGAAAAATCCAAGTGTTGCCCAATATTTTTTATAAAAATAATACTTAAAAGTTAAAATTGTTGTTTAAGTTACAAAATATCTCAAAAAAATTATCAATCAAATAAAGTAAAAATTATTTATGCAGAATTAATATATATATATTTATTTAATATGTTAAATAGAAGATTGTTTTTATTCTTAAAATATTTAACCGATTAATATTAAAAGATAGTGGCTATTTTCTATTTGAAATATATTTCCTTATATTTAAAATTTTCTATAACGATATATCAAAAAACAAATTTAACGAAATAAAATTTATTTATAGATGAAATTATTAAAGTTTTATAAATTAAGTTATAAATTAGTTGCTAAAAAATTAAAAAATAGTTAAATCTTCCAATAGTGTTGTATTGCATTTTTTTAATGTTGGATATGAAAGACATTGTAACTATGTAATGTAGAAAAATATAAATAATATTTTAAAACTACACATAAATTTTTTTTATTTTATTTTGTAACATTGGTTGTGGAAGAGATTGTCGCCAAAATATGTAATAAAAATTGGGAAATGCTAACGAGTGTGCCGATGAACTAGTTGAATTCTCTGTATTTTTATATTAATTATGGGATCTATAAAGCAAATGGAAAATAAAATTTCATTTTTAAAAGATATTAAGAAAATAAAATTATCATTATTTTTTCTCGTATGCTTCAAAATTTGTTTAATCTTATTGACGATTTAATAAATGTCTAAAACATGAATTACAAATAAAAGATATGTTGTTAAAACATATTAAAGTTGACATTTAAGAGGTTTTTTTACAGAAATATTTAATTTAATATATTATGTCGTATAAAAATGATTTGTCCCACCATTATTTGTTTTTAATAATAACTTAAAACAATCCCAACAAGAATTTCATATTTGAGGAATTAAATAATTAAAATAATATTTTGAAATTTTATCTATTATTTATGGGATTGATTTAAAAAAAGTATAAAAATAAGTGAAAAGATTTAAATTGAAAGATATAATTTTTAAAATCTTAATAATATCTTATTTCCTAATTCAATTATGTCCTTTTACTCACTTCTTAACCAAATGTAATAATTTAACTCGCAAAGCCACTATAAATAGACTCTTGCAAGATGCCTAGTTCAACAATTGAAAACGAAATGGCATTTTACAAGACTTTTCTTTTAAGAATTTTGATCATTTGCATTGCTTTAGGCACGGTTGTCGGTAATAACCTATTTTTAATACTCAATTTTCATTGCTTCATATTCATTTTTATGTTTTTAATTAAAGTACTTAGATGGTAGTATACTATAGTGTACGTTAAAAGAAATATGGTTTTGTTTAAAAAATAATAATCTTATGAATGGATATACAAGATGTTTTAAAAGTTAGAAGATCACAACTTTATATAATATTTTTAATGAAATTAAAATGATTGTGTCAGGAGAAACCAAAGGACCATGCTTCATTTCGCAATACTGTCCAACGGCACCAGAACAGTGTGACCATTTTTGTATAGCATCATTGGGAAAAAAAGGTGGCTCATGTGAAAAGGGTGAATGTTGTTGCCATTCGGAAAATTTTAATATAACATAAATAGTTTCTAGGTTTGTTTGAATACATTTATCTACAAACCCTATCTTTGAAAGTTACATAAAATAAGTTGAACAATCAATAATGTTATGTTATGTTAAATATTTATTTTTTATAATTTCTACTGATTAATTGGAATAAAGATTTAACAATTCTCAACACTAAAATTATATTTATTTATTGTATTTACATTTTATTTAATTAATATTTTTAATGAATTTATAATTATAGGTATAAAAACAATGGAAAAAATATCATCATTAATTATAAAAATAATCTACCATTATCTACATATAACAATATATTTATATTCCTTTAAAGAAAAATGTTTGATATTTTGATTTTATTGAGACAGTGAAAATAAAATATTAATTTAGTTTTTTTTAATGTATGACACTTATTATTCTTTAAAAACATTTATCAAATAAATTTTTATCTATTGACGGTATGTTTTGCCAATAGTTAATAAAAAATAATTCAAGTGACACCAATATTTTTGTAAAAATAATAATTAAAAGCTAAAATTCTGGTTTAAATTATAATTAAATCTTAAGAAATTATTTGGTCACGTGGTTTAATTTATTATAAAATCCCATCAAATTATTTGATCAAATATAATAAAATAATTTATTTTTAACTAATATTTAATTATTTCATTAATAAAATAGACGGATGTTCTCAACCTCAAGATATTAATGCAATGGTACCACAAAAAATAATTTAAGAGATACAATTCATTTATAGATTAAGTAGTCTGTTAAAAAAAACCAATGATTGGATTTAAAAAAACCAATTGTTAGCCTCAAGATATTACGTTGTGTAAAAATAGTTTAAATGTTTTTAATAAATAACATTCAGTGTTATTTAGTAAAGTATAAAATGTTTTTTTTAACCTCGGTGTATTTTTTATTATTATTTTTACCCTTGTTTATGAATTAGAGCAAAACTCAAGTGTTGCCCAATATTTTTATAAAAATATTACTTAAAAGATAATATTGTGGTTTAAGTTGCAAGAAAATTTCAACAAGTTAATAAAAAAATAAAATAAACATAATTTAATTAAAATTAATTTTTCTTTATTTTATATTTTGCTTAAAAACTTGTTTTCTTCCTCACAATATCAAAAATAAAAAATATTAAAATAAGAGGGACTATTTCCAATTAGAAATATGTTTCCATCGATTTAAGATTTTCCATAATGGTTACAAAAAACTAATTTAAGAAATACAATTTTTATTGAATCATAAAACTTTAAAAAAAAAATAACTAAAAATTAATTGAAAAAGACTAAATAATAAAAAATAAAAATAAATAAAACTACCAATAATTTTGTACTAAACTTTAGGACAACTCAAAAATATTTTATATAACTTTTATTACGTTGGATATCAAAGACATTGTAACCAAATGTAGTAAAATATAAACAATATTTTAACACCATCCCTAAATATTTTTATTTTATTTTGTAACATTGATTATGAAAGATATTTTATAAAATAAAAATATTACCGAGAATATATTATGTACACATATAGAAGAACTATGGGATTTGTAGATATTAATTTAAAAAAATATTCGTTTTAAAAGAAATCGAAAAGGAAAACTATAATAATTTTAAATTAAGAGTTGGTAAATATTTGATATTATTAACGGTTACTAATAAAAGAGATCTAAATTAAACATATAAAAATTGGCATTTAATAAGATATGTCATATAAAATTTGTATATTTATATATATTAAACCAAATCTTATGATAAAAAAATATAATGTAAATGATTTATTTCAAATTAATATTTATTTATTCCATAAATTAGTCAGATGTTCTCATCCTCGTAATATTAAAGACAATAACATTATATAAGATTTTAAAAAGGATAGAGAGGGAAAATTTGAAGATTGCTACTGTTGAAACAATCTTTTAGATATGGAGAGCAAGAAATAAAAAAAGTTTCACTCAAACTGATATCTGCCCCAGCTAGTGTTCCATTTTGTTTGTTATTGTTATGAGATGCACTGCTCATATAGAGGTCTAAAGGCAGATGTAAACACTAGTAGCAACATAGCCATAGAATAATCATTTAGTAAATCTTTGCAGATTTAATATTCCAACTATTGTATTCTTATGATTTGCAAATAAAGATTTCCCATTTGAAATATATTGCCATGTTGTTAAAATTTTAACAAGGCACAACAAAGAACAAATTTAGGAAATATAATTAATTGGTAGAAAAAATTTGTAAGTTTTGTAAAAATAATTCAAGAATTAATTTTAATGAATAAATTGATATTTATTGGTAAACAATATACTGCTTTTAAGATCTCGGGCTTTATGAAATTAAGATGAGTTTTCGTTATAATACACTCTAGAGTTGAAAAATGCCACGAATAATAGAGAGCTCAAGAGTGTAAAACGGCCATCTCGTGTTCGGGAATGCAACCCGTGTACTCCCAGGGCATATAAGACTCTGGTATGGCTTGTCCGTGTCACATGACACGACCCGTATCAGCTTCAGGGGCCCTTTCAATAGTAAAATCCGGGAAGAACATGGTCTGCTGTTGCTTAACATAACCTATGTTTCTTCCAGAGTTTTGGGGCTTCTAATATGTGCAATCTCATACACTATTGACCGTTAAAAACCTACATCAAATTTAAGATTACAGCCAGCCAATGTACGAATTAGCTTATCAATCATTTAAAGGATCAATAAATCGGTTCATGCATATACAAGTAACAATAATCTAACTTTTTAGCTTAATAATGTTCACATATTTCTTTAGCAAGAATACTCAAGAGTCCAAGAACATGCATCATCAAAAAAATCATTCCTGCTATGGTCAGTTTGCACACAATTGATTGTAGGACATCACACAACATATATGCATTAATCAACCCTAAAACTAGCAAGCATATCATGCAAGAATGTTTCAGAATTTAAAACCCCTTTTCCCACATGGATTTCCAACGTAGCATGTTTCTATCCCAAGAGAGACTAGACTATGAACCCATCTAAAGAGAGACATCTGAATGGAAGAAGAAGATGCAGAGGAATTGTTGCTTGAATCTTGGTTTAAAGAAATTGATTCAGAAAAGACACCCTTGATTGTTCATAGAAGAAAGACGATGATGAAAGCTCAACTTTTCCTCCTTTTCTCCTCTCAAACTCGTGCCCTCCCTTTCTCTCTCACTCTCTACTTCAAATTTCTGATTTGCAAAGAGGAAAAGAGATTGAGAATGAGGTTTTCTTCTACGAATGAGTTTAAGTAATGGTTTTGGAAAAGATCCTAATACCCATTGGTTTTAATGTATAATACCAATAATGCCATTAACATCAATTTCTAATCTTTCATTAATCAAAATAATTTACTATTGATTGATTATGAGAAGTTTTAGAAACTTTAGGATATTACATGTTTTTTTTGCAATATATAATAATAAAAAATGCAAGTGTTATCCAATATTTTTGAAAAAATAATAATTAAAAGATAATATTGTGGTTTAAATTATAAGAAAATATCATCAAATTGTTTGATCAAATATAACGAAAATAATTTGTTTTTAATTAATATTTAATCATTTCATTAATAAATTAGACTTATCATCCTCATGATATTAATCACAATGGCACAACAAAACATAATTTAGGAGATAGTTCATTTATGGAGGGCAAGAAATGAAAAATGTTTCACTTAAACTGATATCTACCCCTGCTAGAGTTCAATTTTGTTTGCTACTGTTATGAGATGCATGCTCATATAGAGGTCTCAAGGTGCGTGTAAACACTAGCAACATAGTCATAGAATAGTCATTTAGAAAATCTTGGCAGATTTAATACTATATTCTTATGTTTTGTTAATACAAGTATTTGTTTTTGAAAAAAAATTTAGATTTCCCATTTGAAATATTTTCATGCAGTTAAAATTTTCACAATGGCACAACAAAGAACAAATTTAGGAAGAACAATTCATTGATAGAAGAAATTATTAGGTTTTGTAAAAGGAATTCAAAAATTAATTTTAAAGACTAAATTAATATTTATTAGTAACCAATACACTACTTTTAAAGATCACGGGCTTTATGAGTTTAAGAGAAGTTTTTGTTAAAAACACAAGTGATTGGATTTTAAACCAATCATTTAGTTCAGGATATCACATTTTGGAAAAATAGCAGAAAAATAAATTTTAAAATATTTTATTTAGTATTTATTAATTAAGATATAAAATGATTGTTTTTTAACCTTTGAGTATCTTTTTACTTTGTTTTTACCGATGTTCATATAATAGAGAAAAATCCAAGTGTTGCCCAATATTTTTTATAAAAATAATACTTAAAAGTTAAAATTGTTGTTTAAGTTACAAAATATCTCAAAAAAATTATCAATCAAATAAAGTAAAAATTATTTATGCAGAATTAATATATATATATTTATTTAATATGTTAATTAGAAGATTGTTTTTATTCTTAAAATATTTAACCGATTAATATTAAAAGATAGTGGCTATTTTCTATTTGAAATATATTTCCTTATATTTAAAATTTTCTATAACGATATATCAAAAAACAAATTTAACGAAATAAAATTTATTTATAGATGAAATTATTAAAGTTTTATAAATTAAGTTATAAATTAGTTGCTAAAAAATTAAAAAATAGTTAAATCTTCCAATAGTGTTGTATTGCATTTTTTTAATGTTGGATATGAAAGACATTGTAACTATGTAATGTAGAAAAATATAAATAATATTTTAAAACTACACATAAATTTTTTTTATTTTATTTTGTAACATTGGTTGTGGAAGAGATTGTCGCCAAAATATGTAATAAAAATTGGGAAATGCTAACGAGTGTGCCGATGAACTAGTTGAATTCTCTGTATTTTTATATTAATTATGGGATCTATAAAGCAAATGGAAAATAAAATTTCATTTTTAAAAGATATTAAGAAAATAAAATTATCATTATTTTTTCTCGTATGCTTCAAAATTTGTTTAATCTTATTGACGATTTAATAAATGTCTAAAACATGAATTACAAATAAAAGATATGTTATTAAAACATATTAAAGTTGACATTTAAGAGGTTTTTTTACAGAAATATTTAATTTAATATATTATGTCGTATAAAAATGATTTGTCCCACCATTATTTGTTTTTAATAATAACTTAAAACAATCCCAACAAGAATTTCATATTTGAGGAATTAAATAATTAAAATAATATTTTGAAATTTTATCTATTATTTATGGGATTGATTTAAAAAAAGTATAAAAATAAGTGAAAAGATTTAAATTGAAAGATATAATTTTTAAAATCTTAATAATATCTTATTTCCTAATTCAATTATGTCCTTTTACTCACTTCTTAACCAAATGTAATAATTTAACTCGCAAAGCCACTATAAATAGACTCTTGCAAGATGCCTAGTTCAACAATTGAAAACGAAATGGCATTTTACAAGACTTTTCTTTTAAGAATTTTGATCATTTGCATTGCTTTAGGCACGGTTGTCGGTAATAACCTATTTTTAATACTCAATTTTCATTGCTTCATATTCATTTTTATGTTTTTAATTAAAGTACTTAGATGGTAGTATACTATAGTGTACGTTAAAAGAAATATGGTTTTGTTTAAAAAATAATAATCTTATGAACGGATATACAAGATGTTTTAAAAGTTAGAAGATCACAACTTTATATAATATTTCTAATGAAATTAAAATGATTGTGTCAGGAGAAACCAAAGGACCATGCTTCATTTCGCAATACTGTCCAACGGCACCAGAACAGTGTGACCATTTTTGTATAGCATCATTGGGAAAAAAAGGTGGCTCATGTGAAAAGGGTGAATGTTGTTGCCATTCGGAAAATTTTAATATAACATAAATAGTTTCTAGGTTTGTTTGAATACATTTATCTACAAACCCTATCTTTGAAAGTTACATAAAATAAGTTGAACAATCAATAATGTTATGTTATGTTAAATATTTATTTTTTATAATTTCTACTGATTAATTGGAATAAAGATTTAACAATTCTCAACACTAAAATTATATTTATTTATTGTATTTACATTTTATTTAATTAATATTTTTAATGAATTTATAATTATAGGTATAAAAACAATGGAAAAAATATCATCATTAATTATAAAAATAATCTACCATTATCTACATATAACAATATATTTATATTCCTTTAAAGAAAAATGTTTGATATTTTGATTTTATTGAGACAGTGAAAATAAAATATTAATTTAGTTTTTTTTAATGTATGACACTTATTATTCTTTAAAAACATTTATCAAATAAATTTTTATCTATTGACGGTATGTTTTGCCAATAGTTAATAAAAAATAATTCAAGTGACACCAATATTTTTGTAAAAATAATAATTAAAAGCTAAAATTCTGGTTTAAATTATAATTAAATCTTAAGAAATTATTTGGTCACGTGGTTTAATTTATTATAAAATCCCATCAAATTATTTGATCAAATATAATAAAATAATTTATTTTTAACTAATATTTAATTATTTCATTAATAAAATAGACGGATGTTCTCAACCTCAAGATATTTATGCAATGGTACCACAAAAAATAATTTAAGAGATACAATTCATTTATAGATTAAGTAGTCTGTTAAAAAAAACCAATGATTGGATTTAAAAAAACCAATTGTTAGCCTCAAGATATTACGTTGTGTAAAAATAGTTTAAATGTTTTTAATAAATAACATTCAGTGTTATTTAGTAAAGTATAAAATGTTTTTTTTAACCTCGGTGTATTTTTTATTATTATTTTTACCCTTGTTTATGAATTAGAGCAAAACTCAAGTGTTGCCCAATATTTTTATAAAAATATTACTTAAAAGATAATATTGTGGTTTAAGTTGCAAGAAAATTTCAACAAGTTAATAAAAAAATAAAATAAACATAATTTAATTAAAATTAATTTTTCTTTATTTTATATTTTGCTTAAAAACTTGTTTTCTTCCTCACAATATCAAAAATAAAAAATATTAAAATAAGAGGGACTATTTCCAATTAGAAATATGTTTCCATCGATTTAAGATTTTCCATAATGGTTACAAAAAACTAATTTAAGAAATACAATTTTTATTGAATCATAAAACTTTAAAAAAAAAATAACTAAAAATTAATTGAAAAAGACTAAATAATAAAAAATAAAAATAAATAAAACTACCAATAATTTTGTACTAAACTTTAGGGCAACTCAAAAATATTTTATATAACTTTTATTACGTTGGATATCAAAGACATTGTAACCAAATGTAGTAAAATATAAACAATATTTTAACACCATCCCTAAATATTTTTATTTTATTTTGTAACATTGATTATGAAAGATATTTTATAAAATAAAAATATTACCGAGAATATATTATGTACACATATAGAAGAACTATGGGATTTGTAGATATTAATTTAAAAAAATATTCGTTTTAAAAGAAATCGAAAAGGAAAACTATAATAATTTTAAATTAAGAGTTGGTAAATATTTGATATTATTAACGGTTACTAATAAAAGAGATCTAAATTAAACATATAAAAATTGGCATTTAATAAGATATGTCATATAAAATTTGTATATTTATATATATTAAACCAAATTTTATGATAAAAAAATATAATGTAAATGATTTATTTCAAATTAATATTTATTTATTCCATAAATTAGTCAGATGTTCTCATCCTCGTAATATTAAAGACAATAACATTATATAAGATTTTAAAAAGGATAGAGAGGGAAAATTTGAAGATTGCTACTGTTGAAACAATCTTTTAGATATGGAGAGCAAGAAATAAAAAAAATTTCACTCAAACTGATATCTGCCCCAGCTAGTGTTCCATTTTGTTTGTTATTGTTATGAGATGCACTGCTCATATAGAGGTCTAAAGGCAGATGTAAACACTAGTAGCAACATAGCCATAGAATAATCATTTAGTAAATCTTTGCAGATTTAATATTCCAACTATTGTATTCTTATGATTTGCAAATAAAGATTTCCCATTTGAAATATATTGCCATGTTGTTAAAATTTTAACAAGGCACAACAAAGAACAAATTTAGGAAATATAATTAATTGGTAGAAAAAATTTGTAAGTTTTGTAAAAATAATTCAAGAATTAATTTTAATGAATAAATTGATATTTATTGGTAAACAATATACTGCTTTTAAGATCTCGGGCTTTATGAAATTAAGATGAGTTTTCGTTATAATACACTCTAGAGTTGAAAAATGCCACGAATAATAGAGAGCTCAAGAGTGTAAAACGGCCATCTCGTGTTCGGGAATGCAACCCGTGTACTCCCAGGGCATATAAGACTCTGGTATGGCTTGTCCGTGTCACATGACACGACCCGTATCAGCTTCAGGGGCCCTTTCAATAGTAAAATCCGGGAAGAACATGGTCTGCTGTTGCTTAACATAACCTATGTTTCTTCCAGAGTTTTGGGGCTTCTAATATGTGCAATCTCATACACTATTGACCGTTAAAAACCTACATCAAATTTAAGATTACAGCCAGCCAATGTACGAATTAGCTTATCAATCATTTAAAGGATCAATAAATCGGTTCATGCATATACAAGTAACAATAATCTAACTTTTTAGCTTAATAATGTTCACATATTTCTTTAGCAAGAATACTCAAGAGTCCAAGAACATGCATCATCAAAAAAATCATTCCTGCTATGGTCAGTTTGCACACAATTGATTGTAGGACATCACACAACATATATGCATTAATCAACCCTAAAACTAGCAAGCATATCATGCAAGAATGTTTCAGAATTTAAAACCCCTTTTCCCACATGGATTTCCAACGTAGCATGTTTCTATCCCAAGAGAGACTAGACTATGAACCCATCTAAAGAGAGACATCTGAATGGAAGAAGAAGATGCAGAGGAATTGTTGCTTGAATCTTGGTTTAAAGAAATTGATTCAGAAAAGACACCCTTGATTGTTCATAGAAGAAAGATGATGATGAAAGCTCAACTTTTCCTCCTTTTCTCCTCTCAAACTCGTGCCCTCCCTTTCTCTCTCACTCTCTACTTCAAATTTCTGATTTGCAAAGAGGAAAAGAGATTGAGAATGAGGTTTTCTTCTACGAATGAGTTTAAGTAATGGTTTTGGAAAAGATCCTAATACCCATTGGTTTTAATGTATAATACCAATAATGCCATTAACATCAATTTCTAATCTTTCATTAATCAAAATAATTTACTATTGATTGATTATGAGAAGTTTTAGAAACTTTAGGATATTACATGTTTTTTTTGCAATATATAATAATAAAAAATGCAAGTGTTATCCAATATTTTTGAAAAAATAATAATTAAAAGATAATATTGTGGTTTAAATTATAAGAAAATATCATCAAATTGTTTGATCAAATATAACGAAAATAATTTGTTTTTAATTAATATTTAATCATTTCATTAATAAATTAGACTTATCATCCTCATGATATTAATCACAATGGCACAACAAAACATAATTTAGGAAATAGTTCATTTATGGAGGGCAAGAAATGAAAAATGTTTCACTTAAACTGATATCTACCCCTGCTAGAGTTCAATTTTGTTTGCTACTGTTATGAGATGCATGCTCATATAGAGGTCTCAAGGTGCGTGTAAACACTAGCAACATAGTCATAGAATAGTCATTTAGAAAATCTTGGCAGATTTAATACTATATTCTTATGTTTTGTTAATACAAGTATTTGTTTTTGAAAAAAAATTTAGATTTCCCATTTGAAATATTTTCATGCAGTTAAAATTTTCACAATGGCACAACAAAGAACAAATTTAGGAAGAACAATTCATTGATAGAAGAAATTATTAGGTTTTGTAAAAGGAATTCAAAAATTAATTTTAAAGACTAAATTAATATTTATTAGTAACCAATACACTACTTTTAAAGATCACGGGCTTTATGAGTTTAAGAGAAGTTTTTGTTAAAAACACAAGTGATTGGATTTTAAACCAATCATTTAGTTCAGGATATCACATTTTGGAAAAATAGCAGAAAAATAAATTTTAAAATATTTTATTTAGTATTTATTAATTAAGATATAAAATGATTGTTTTTTAACCTTTGAGTATCTTTTTACTTTGTTTTTACCGATGTTCATATAATAGAGAAAAATCCAAGTGTTGCCCAATATTTTTTATAAAAATAATACTTAAAAGTTAAAATTGTTGTTTAAGTTACAAAATATCTCAAAAAAATTATCAATCAAATAAAGTAAAAATTATTTATGCAGAATTAATATATATATATTTATTTAATATGTTAATTAGAAGATTGTTTTTATTCTTAAAATATTTAACCGATTAATATTAAAAGATAGTGGCTATTTTCTATTTGAAATATATTTCCTTATATTTAAAATTTTCTATAACGATATATCAAAAAACAAATTTAACGAAATAAAATTTATTTATAGATGAAATTATTAAAGTTTTATAAATTAAGTTATAAATTAGTTGCTAAAAAATTAAAAAATAGTTAAATCTTCCAATAGTGTTGTATTGCATTTTTTTAATGTTGGATATGAAAGACATTGTAACTATGTAATGTAGAAAAATATAAATAATATTTTAAAACTACACATAAATTTTTTTTATTTTATTTTGTAACATTGGTTGTGGAAGAGATTGTCGCCAAAATATGTAATAAAAATTGGGAAATGCTAACGAGTGTGCCGATGAACTAGTTGAATTCTCTGTATTTTTATATTAATTATGGGATCTATAAAGCAAATGGAAAATAAAATTTCATTTTTAAAAGATATTAAGAAAATAAAATTATCATTATTTTTTCTCGTATGCTTCAAAATTTGTTTAATCTTATTGACGATTTAATAAATGTCTAAAACATGAATTACAAATAAAAGATATGTTATTAAAACATATTAAAGTTGACATTTAAGAGGTTTTTTTACAGAAATATTTAATTTAATATATTATGTCGTATAAAAATGATTTGTCCCACCATTATTTGTTTTTAATAATAACTTAAAACAATCCCAACAAGAATTTCATATTTGAGGAATTAAATAATTAAAATAATATTTTGAAATTTTATCTATTATTTATGGGATTGATTTAAAAAAAGTATAAAAATAAGTGAAAAGATTTAAATTGAAAGATATAATTTTTAAAATCTTAATAATATCTTATTTCCTAATTCAATTATGTCCTTTTACTCACTTCTTAACCAAATGTAATAATTTAACTCGCAAAGCCACTATAAATAGACTCTTGCAAGATGCCTAGTTCAACAATTGAAAACGAAATGGCATTTTACAAGACTTTTCTTTTAAGAATTTTGATCATTTGCATTGCTTTAGGCACGGTTGTCGGTAATAACCTATTTTTAATACTCAATTTTCATTGCTTCATATTCATTTTTATGTTTTTAATTAAAGTACTTAGATGGTAGTATACTATAGTGTACGTTAAAAGAAATATGGTTTTGTTTAAAAAATAATAATCTTATGAACGGATATACAAGATGTTTTAAAAGTTAGAAGATCACAACTTTATATAATATTTCTAATGAAATTAAAATGATTGTGTCAGGAGAAACCAAAGGACCATGCTTCATTTCGCAATACTGTCCAACGGCACCAGAACAGAGTGACCATTTTTGTATAGCATCATTGGGAAAAAAAGGTGGCTCATGTGAAAAGGGTGAATGTTGTTGCCATTCGGAAAATTTTAATATAACATAAATAGTTTCTAGGTTTGTTTGAATACATTTATCTACAAACCCTATCTTTGAAAGTTACATAAAATAAGTTGAACAATCAATAATGTTATGTTATGTTAAATATTTATTTTTTATAATTTCTACTGATTAATTGGAATAAAGATTTAACAATTCTCAACACTAAAATTATATTTATTTATTGTATTTACATTTTATTTAATTAATATTTTTAATGAATTTATAATTATAGGTATAAAAACAATGGAAAAAATATCATCATTAATTATAAAAATAATCTACCATTATCTACATATAACAATATATTTATATTCCTTTAAAGAAAAATGTTTGATATTTTGATTTTATTGAGACAGTGAAAATAAAATATTAATTTAGTTTTTTTTTAATGTATGACACTTATTATTCTTTAAAAACATTTATCAAATAAATTTTTATCTATTGACGGTATGTTTTGCCAATAGTTAATAAAAAATAATTCAAGTGACACCAATATTTTTGTAAAAATAATAATTAAAAGCTAAAATTCTGGTTTAAATTATAATTAAATCTTAAGAAATTATTTGGTCACGTGGTTTAATTTATTATAAAATCCCATCAAATTATTTGATCAAATATAATAAAATAATTTATTTTTAACTAATATTTAATTATTTCATTAATAAAATAGACGGATGTTCTCAACCTCAAGATATTTATGCAATGGTACCACAAAAAATAATTTAAGAGATACAATTCATTTATAGATTAAGTAGTCTGTTAAAAAAAACCAATGATTGGATTTAAAAAAACCAATTGTTAGCCTCAAGATATTACGTTGTGTAAAAATAGTTTAAATGTTTTTAATAAATAACATTCAGTGTTATTTAGTAAAGTATAAAATGTTTTTTTTAACCTCGGTGTATTTTTTATTATTATTTTTACCCTTGTTTATGAATTAGAGCAAAACTCAAGTGTTGCCCAATATTTTTATAAAAATATTACTTAAAAGATAATATTGTGGTTTAAGTTGCAAGAAAATTTCAACAAGTTAATAAAAAAATAAAATAAACATAATTTAATTAAAATTAATTTTTCTTTATTTTATATTTTGCTTAAAAACTTGTTTTCTTCCTCACAATATCAAAAATAAAAAATATTAAAATAAGAGGGACTATTTCCAATTAGAAATATGTTTCCATCGATTTAAGATTTTCCATAATGGTTACAAAAAACTAATTTAAGAAATACAATTTTTATTGAATCATAAAACTTTAAAAAAAAAATAACTAAAAATTAATTGAAAAAGACTAAATAATAAAAAATAAAAATAAATAAAACTACCAATAATTTTGTACTAAACTTTAGGGCAACTCAAAAATATTTTATATAACTTTTATTACGTTGGATATCAAAGACATTGTAACCAAATGTAGTAAAATATAAACAATATTTTAACACCATCCCTAAATATTTTTATTTTATTTTGTAACATTGATTATGAAAGATATTTTATAAAATAAAAATATTACCGAGAATATATTATGTACACATATAGAAGAACTATGGGATTTGTAGATATTAATTTAAAAAAATATTCGTTTTAAAAGAAATCGAAAAGGAAAACTATAATAATTTTAAATTAAGAGTTGGTAAATATTTGATATTATTAACGGTTACTAATAAAAGAGATCTAAATTAAACATATAAAAATTGGCATTTAATAAGATATGTCATATAAAATTTGTATATTTATATATATTAAACCAAATTTTATGATAAAAAAATATAATGTAAATGATTTATTTCAAATTAATATTTATTTATTCCATAAATTAGTCAGATGTTCTCATCCTCGTAATATTAAAGACAATAACATTATATAAGATTTTAAAAAGGATAGAGAGGGAAAATTTGAAGATTGCTACTGTTGAAACAATCTTTTAGATATGGAGAGCAAGAAATAAAAAAAGTTTCACTCAAACTGATATCTGCCCCAGCTAGTGTTCCATTTTGTTTGTTATTGTTATGAGATGCACTGCTCATATAGAGGTCTAAAGGCAGATGTAAACACTAGTAGCAACATAGCCATAGAATAATCATTTAGTAAATCTTTGCAGATTTAATATTCCAACTATTGTATTCTTATGATTTGCAAATAAAGATTTCCCATTTGAAATATATTGCCATGTTGTTAAAATTTTAACAAGGCACAACAAAGAACAAATTTAGGAAATATAATTAATTGGTAGAAAAAATTTGTAAGTTTTGTAAAAATAATTCAAGAATTAATTTTAATGAATAAATTGATATTTATTGGTAAACAATATACTGCTTTTAAGATCTCGGGCTTTATGAAATTAAGATGAGTTTTCGTTATAATACACTCTAGAGTTGAAAAATGCCACGAATAATAGAGAGCTCAAGAGTGTAAAACGGCCATCTCGTGTTCGGGAATGCAACCCGTGTACTCCCAGGGCATATAAGACTCTGGTATGGCTTGTCCGTGTCACATGACACGACCCGTATCAGCTTCAGGGGCCCTTTCAATAGTAAAATCCGGGAAGAACATGGTCTGCTGTTGCTTAACATAACCTATGTTTCTTCCAGAGTTTTGGGGCTTCTAATATGTGCAATCTCATACACTATTGACCGTTAAAAACCTACATCAAATTTAAGATTACAGCCAGCCAATGTACGAATTAGCTTATCAATCATTTAAAGGATCAATAAATCGGTTCATGCATATACAAGTAACAATAATCTAACTTTTTAGCTTAATAATGTTCACATATTTCTTTAGCAAGAATACTCAAGAGTCCAAGAACATGCATCATCAAAAAAATCATTCCTACTATGGTCAGTTTGCACACAATTGATTGTAGGACATCACACAACATATATGCATTAATCAACCCTAAAACTAGCAAGCATATCATGCAAGAATGTTTCAGAATTTAAAACCCCTTTTCCCACATGGATTTCCAACGTAGCATGTTTCTATCCCAAGAGAGACTAGACTATGAACCCATCTAAAGAGAGACATCTGAATGGAAGAAGAAGATGCAGAGGAATTGTTGCTTGAATCTTGGTTTAAAGAAATTGATTCAGAAAAGACACCCTTGATTGTTCATAGAAGAAAGATGATGATGAAAGCTCAACTTTTCCTCCTTTTCTCCTCTCAAACTCGTGCCCTCCCTTTCTCTCTCACTCTCTACTTCAAATTTCTGATTTGCAAAGAGGAAAAGAGATTGAGAATGAGGTTTTCTTCTACGAATGAGTTTAAGTAATGGTTTTGGAAAAGATCCTAATACCCATTGGTTTTAATGTATAATACCAATAATGCCATTAACATCAATTTCTAATCTTTCATTAATCAAAATAATTTACTATTGATTGATTATGAGAAGTTTTAGAAACTTTAGGATATTACATGTTTTTTTTTGCAATATATAATAATAAAAAATGCAAGTGTTATCCAATATTTTTGAAAAAATAATAATTAAAAGATAATATTGTGGTTTAAATTATAAGAAAATATCATCAAATTGTTTGATCAAATATAACGAAAATAATTTGTTTTTAATTAATATTTAATCATTTCATTAATAAATTAGACTTATCATCCTCATGATATTAATCACAATGGCACAACAAAACATAATTTAGGAGATAGTTCATTTATGGAGGGCAAGAAATGAAAAAAGTTTCACTTAAACTGATATCTACCCCTGCTAGAGTTCAATTTTGTTTGCTACTGTTATGAGATGCATGCTCATATAGAGGTCTCAAGGTGCGTGTAAACACTAGCAACATAGTCATAGAATAGTCATTTAGAAAATCTTGGCAGATTTAATACTATATTCTTATGTTTTGTTAATACAAGTATTTATTTTTGAAAAAAAATTTAGATTTCCCATTTGAAATATTTTCATGCAGTTAAAATTTTCACAATGGCACAACAAAGAACAAATTTAGGAAGAACAATTCATTGATAGAAGAAATTATTAGGTTTTGTAAAAGGAATTCAAAAATTAATTTTAAAGACTAAATTAATATTTATTAGTAACCAATACACTACTTTTAAAGATCACGGGCTTTATGAGTTTAAGAGAAGTTTTTGTTAAAAACACAAGTGATTGGATTTTAAACCAATCATTTAGTTCAGGATATCACATTTTGGAAAAATAGCAGAAAAATAAATTTTAAAATATTTTATTTAGTATTTATTAATTAAGATATAAAATGATTGTTTTTTAACCTTTGAGTATCTTTTTACTTTGTTTTTACCGATGTTCATATAATAGAGAAAAATCCAAGTGTTGCCCAATATTTTTTATAAAAATAATACTTAAAAGTTAAAATTGTTGTTTAAGTTACAAAATATCTCAAAAAAATTATCAATCAAATAAAGAAAAAATTATTTATGCAGAATTAATATATATATATTTATTTAATATGTTAATTAGAAGATTGTTTTTATTCTTAAAATATTTAACCGATTAATATTAAAAGATAGTGGCTACTTTCTATTTGAAATATATTTCCTTATATTTAAAATTTTCTATAACGATATATCAAAAAACAAATTTAACGAAATACAATTTATTTATAGATGAAATTATTAAAGTTTTATAAATTAAGTTATAAATTTGTTGCTAAAAAATTAAAAAATAGTTAAATCTTCCAATAGTGTTGTATTGCATTTTTTTAATGTTGGATATGAAAGACATTGTAACTATGTAATGTAGAAAAATATAAATAATATTTTAAAACTACACATAAATTTTTTTTATTTTATTTTGTAACATTGGTTGTAGAAGAGATTGTCGCCAAAATATGTAATAAAAATTGGGAAATGCTAACGAGTGTCCCGATGAACTAGTTGAATTCTCTGTATTTTTATATTAATTATGGGATCTATAAAGCAAATGGAAAATAAAATTTCATTTTTAAAAGATATTAAGAAAATAAAATTATCATTATTTTTTCTCGTATGCTTCAAAATTTGTTTAATCTTATTGACGATTTAATAAATGTCTAAAAAATGATTTACAAATAAAAGATATGTTATTAAAACATATTAAAGTTGACATTTAAGAGGTTTTTTTACAGAAATATTTAATTTAATATATTATGTCGTATAAAAATGATTTGTCCCGCCATTATTTGTTTTTAATAATAACTTAAAACAATCCCAACAAGAATTTCATATTTGAGGAATTAAATAATTAAAATAATATTTTGAAATTTTATCTATTATTTATGGGATTGATTTAAAAAAAGTATAAAAATAAGTGAAAAGATTTAAATTGAAAGATATAATTTTTAAAATCTTAATAATATCTTATTTCCTAATTCAATTATGTCCTTTTACTCACTTCTTAACCAAATGTAATAATTTAACTCGCAAAGCCACTATAAATAGGCTTTTGCAAGATGCCTAGTTCAATATTTGAAAACGAAATGGCATTTTACAAGACTTTTCTTTTAACAATTTTGATCATTTATATTGCTTCAGGCACGGTTGTCGGTAATAACCTATTTTTAATACTCAATTTTCATTGCTTCATATTCATTTTTATGTTTTTAATTAAAGTACTTTGATGGTAGTATACTATAGTGTATGTTAAAATAAATATGTTTTTGTTTAAAAAATAATAATCTTATGAACGAATATACAAGATGTTTTAAAAGTTAGAAGATCACAACTTTATATAATATTTCTAATGAAATTAAAATGATTGTTTCAGGAGAAACCAAAGGACCATGCTTCATTTCGCAATACTGTCCAACGGCACCAGAACTGTAATACCCCGTATTTTTTTATTTCACCGAATAATATTACATTGTGATCAACTGAGTCCGGTTGCTCTGAGAAATTATTTGAATAAATAATTTGAGTAACTTCGGTACTTAGAATTAATCCAATTAGTATTATTCGTTTCGGAGACATTTACTTTATTGGACTCTAGAGAACAAGGTGTTGTTCACTTCTCATTCACTAAAGGGTCCCACTATGAGATGGTGGGAGAGCGCTTCGGCTTTGATGACTGTTCAGGAAGTGCCTAAGGTTTGGGAACAGTTCAAAGTTATCTTCATGGAGAAATATTTTCCGAGCTCATTAAGGACTCAGAAGGAATTTGAATTTCAGCAGTTAAGGCAAGGTAGTATGACTGTGGCCAGTTATGTAATGCCCTGTATAATATATACCTAGAATAATACAATACAAGCATTTTTTTTTGGTACGGACACCATCATAAGTGCCTAATGGCGTAATTCACATACTTGACCATTCTAAAACATCATACAACTATGGTACAAGCTATGGAAATTAGCCAAAAATAAAATAAAACTAAGATCAATATACAATATTCCTCATTGTACAAGAACAATAAAATACACAGCGGAAATAAGCTTAACTAAGCTTCTCTTGAAACATCCCAGCATCGCTCCACTTGTAAATCAAACCTGCAAGTACCTGAAATATAGTAACTATAGTGGGGTGAGATACATCAAATCTCAGTGAGTTCCCTATCCTATAGATCCTCTCGGCTGTACAAGGTTCTATCAATCCTAACTCAAGTCAAGGGGAAAGGGGAATGACCTTGAGTTTACATATTCATTCTTGCCCTATATGGAAACATGCTCACGAGTTCTCTAACTCTAGTATCATCAAATGATATCTCTCACGAAGGCATCTTTCCCCGGCCAACCCTACAAGAGGATTCAACACGGGTCACGGATCCTTAAATTCGTAGCCAACCATTCTTGGCCAACCCTTCCAAAGAGTTTTCGACACGAGTCTTGGATGCTAAGGTAAATAACTTTCCCCGGCCATCCACAAAGGGCTCTTCAACACGGGTCACGGTTATCTACACATAGTACTTTCCCCGGCCAGCCCACACCAGGGGCCCTTCAACACGGGTCACTAATACCATCTTCTAAGCAACCTACCCAGTCATCCACAAAGAGGATCGAAACGCGGGTCACAGTTACTTAGGTGACGATTACCCATCGCAATCCCTCATGTTCCATACTAGGGTCTTTCACTCCTCTAGGCCAATCTCATCACAGATGCAGCTTCCTACATCAGGTGCCCGAACCTTGCCATCTAGAGTTATCTATCACAATTCTATTCACAATCTAGAATTATAACATCTTAAATATGACATTTGCATTGGGATAAAGTTTCCTCACTCTACCTAATTCATATTTTAAGCATGCATATTCTCTCATTTTCAATTCACAAATAGATGGACATGGTATACTCACAAATATTACAAGTAAACACATGTAATCACACATCACATAAAACATCACTTTTCACATTTACATAGTTAACACAAATCATAGGTTTCCTCCGATTCATCAATCGGGTATCATATCAATAGGTCTCACTCTTATCCCATAGGATATTACACCGCTTACATCGGCTATAAAACATGCCACGGTCGGATTTACGATACAAAAGATGTCAATTCCGACATTTCACAAAACATTACTTGCCTCGATCGGAGTTACGATCCAAAGGATATGGATTCACACATATCACATATCATGGTTCCCATCATTCCACTTAAATTTAAAATCCCACATCATACCCAATAGCTTTCTAATGACACCAAGAACGTCCCGATCCGAGTTACGGATCAAAAGTTATGAAGGAAAGAAAACTGCACAAACTGTCACATTCGCTAGGCGAACACCCAGCGAGCATTCGCTCCAGCCTTCGCTAGGCGAAGCCCCTGGCGAATGAACAAACAACTCAGCGAAGCAAGTCAGAACCAAACAGAACTGAAAACCCACAAAGTTCGCTAGGCGAACGTCTCTGGCGAACATTCGCTGACCTTCGCAGGCGGGTTCGCTAGGCGAACCCTCAAAATCCGTTCGCTGCGCTTCGCCCCAGGTTCGCTAGGCGAACCATGCGAAACCCAGAAATCTCAGTAGCATCACAGCTGGGCCTTTGGGGTCCAAAACCCACTCCAAACACCACCCAATGCACAAACAAGCATAAATAAATGATTCTACACACGTATTGATCATACAACACAGTTTATAACTCATTTTATCTGTTAGATTCCATTGATTTATCCGATTAATCATTTTCTCTCAAATCTAACCTAAGTTCAAATCATTGATTTCTAGAACTTAGAGTTTCTATCTAGAACCCACCTGATATACGGAGAGGAGTTTGAAGAAGATGGTCCAAGCTTTTCTCTCTTTTCCTCCTTTCTCTTCTTCCCTTCCTTTTCTTCTTTCTTCTTCTTCTAACTTTTCTTTTTCTTTTAACATATATATATATATATATATATATATATATATATATATATATATATATATATATATATATATATATATATATATATAAAATACCAATATTATATAATATAATCCGATAGAGTAAAATATCTCCAATTGATCTTTTATCGTCTCAACCCAATTGATCAATTATTACAGTTACCTTAAAATACTTTCTTGAATTAGTCAATATTAATTCGTCTCTTTAATAAAATAATTGATCTCTTCAGAGTTCATTAGTTGCTCTATTGATCCCAATAGATAATACTTAAAGTACTTATAGGATTCCATTAATCTAATTTACTAAAGATAGAGCACACAAAAGCTCATCTGATCTCATCTGATATCCAATTGAGCAATTAAATAATACAGGGTATTACATGTTATGCTGAGAAGTTTGAAGACATGGCTGCTTATTCTAGGCAGGCTATGTATTCTCCTGATGAAAAATGGAAAATAGACCAGTTTCTGTTTGGACTAAAAGCTGAAATATCTCATAGTGTATCTCAGAGAGAGTTCACTACTTATGCTGAAGTGTTAAGACAATGCTATGTGGCAGAACATAGTTTGAAAAAGGTTCGAGATGAAAGTGTAGCAAGTCGGATAACTCAAGGTGATCGTGGAAGGTCTAATCAATCATTTAGACCTAGGCCACAATCCTTCAAGGGGAAGCAGATACAAGATACAAGGGCGAGTGCATTTCCGGTGTGTCGCACTTGTGGAAAGATGCATTATGGGAGGTGTGGCATAGACAATGTGAAGTGTTACCAATGTCAGAAGATGGGTCATCTGAAGAAAGATTGTCCTCAAAATAGGATTTCACCACAAGGAAGGGTTTACACCTTAGATG
The DNA here is from genome assembly GCA_022829125.1 of Lathyrus tuberosus. NCBI lineage: Eukaryota > Viridiplantae > Streptophyta > Magnoliopsida > Fabales > Fabaceae > Lathyrus > Lathyrus tuberosus. The sequence continues at coordinate 11,859,165 of JALAZF010000166.1, forward strand.
CAAGGAAGAAGAAGAGTGACAATTCATTAATTGCTGGTACGTGCCTAGTTAACGGATTTCCTTGTTTTGTTCTATTTGATTGTGGAGCTACGCATTCTTTTATATCAATGCAATGTATGAAGCGACTTGGGTTACGGTCTGTTCCTTTGTCTCCTCCTATGGTGGTCACTACCGCCATGGATGAAACAGTTGAGACGCCATTGATGTGTGAAAACTGTGTGCTGTCTGTGAATGGTAGAGTCTTTCAGATTAACCTTATTTGTCTACAGCTTAAGAAAGTGGATGTCATTTTGGGAATGGATTGGCTTTCTGCTAATTCGGTATTTATTGGGTGTGAGGAAAAGCTTATCATTATTCCGTCTGTTGAGGCTACACCAAAGGATGTTTTAACAACTATTCTAGAAGGTACGGTTGGTATGATAAATCTCTTGTTTGAAGAAGAGAAATCGGTTCTGTTGGTTCTCACTAAGGAAGGGAGTAGCGACCTTCAGGTTATGGATATCCAGTAGTTTGTGAATTTTCTGAAGTTTTCCCCGAAGATGTCACTTCTCTTCCTCCGGAGAGGGAAGTGGAATTTTCTATTGACCTGGTACCGGGAACGGCTCCTATATCCGTTTCTCCGTATCGGATGGCACTGAAGGAGTTAAGGGAATTAAAGGATCAATTAGAAGAACTCATGGCGAAACATTTTGTGCGGCCTAGTGTTTCTCCGTGGGGAGCCCCTGTTTTGCTGGTGAAGAAGAAGGACGGTGGGATGCGGATGTGCATCAATTATCGTCAGCTGAATAAAGTCACCATTAAGAACAAGTATCCCTTGCCCAGGATAGATGACCTTTTGGATCAATTGAAAGCAGCCTGTGTGTTCTCGAAGAATGATTTGAGGTCAGGTTATCACCAAATCCGAGTGAAGAGTTCCGATGTACCGAAGACTGCATTTAGGACCCGTTATGGCCATTACGAATTCTTAGTGATGCCTTTCGGTGTGACAAATGCTCCATCCGTCTTTATGGACTACATGAACCGTATATTTCAAGCTTACTTGGACCAGTTTGTTGTAATCTTCATTGACGACATTCTTATTTATTCTCGTACTTCACAAGAGCACGAGGAACACCTGAGAATTGTGTTATCTGTGTTGCAAGAGAAGCAACTGTTTGCTAAACTGAGTAAGTGTGAATTTTGGATGGCAGAAGTTAAGTTTCTTGGTCACGTTATATCCCAGGGTGGTGTAGCGGTGGATCCGTCGAAGGTGGAAGCAGTGATAAATTGGGAGAGTCCGAGAAATGCCTCAGAAGTCAGAAGTTTCTTGGGGCTGGCAGGTTACTATAGGAGGTTTATCAAAGGTTTCTCTCAGTTGGCTTCACCGATGACGAAGCTTACTCGTAAAGATTTTGCTTTTGAGTGGGATTCGGGTTGTGAGCAAAGTTTCATGAAGTTGAAGGAGAGATTGACAACGGCTCCGGTGTTAATCATTCCTGACCCTAACAACTCTTATGAAGTGTTTTGTGATGCTTCTAAAATGGGATTGGGAGGTGTTCTGATGCAAGGTGGTCAAGTAGTAGCTTATGCCTCCCGACAATTGAAAATTCATGAACAGAATTATCCAACTCACGATTTGGAATTGGCGGCGGTTGTTTTTACACTAAAGGTATGGCGGCATTATTTGTATGGTGTACGTTTTGAAATGTTCAGTGACCATACGAGTTTGAAATATTTATTTGACCAAAAGGAGTTGAATATGCGACAACGAAGATGGATGAAGTACTTAAAGGATTATGATTTAGAATTGAAGTATCATCCCGGAAGAGCGAATAAGGTAGCAGATGCGTTAAGTCGGAAATTAGTTCATGGCGCGAAATTGATGAGTTTGGAGTATGCCTTGTTGGAGAATTTTAGAGATCTTAATCTTCAGTTTGTGTGGACCCAAGATGGTGTGATTATGGGAAATTTGAATGTTAGTTCTACTCTGAGAGTTGAGATTCACCAAGGTCAAATGGCAGATGAGAAGTTGCAAGAAGTATTACTTCTACCAGGTTTTAGTCAGGCTACCGATGGAATTATTATGTTCGACCAAAGAATTTGTGTTCCGAATGATGCAATGTTAAGAAGAAAGATTTTGGATGAAGCTCATAAAGGTACTTTTACGATACATCCTGGTTCTTCGAAGATGTATCAGGATTTGAAGAATGACTATTGGTGGGCCGGAATGAAAAAGGATGTTGCGAGGTATGTGTCAGAATGTGTAGTGTGCCAGCAGGTTAAGATTGAACACCAAAGACCGGGCGGTATGTTGCAACCTTTAGAAATTCCAGTTTGGAAATGGGATAGCATTTCTATGGACTTTGCAGTAGGATTGCCCCGTACGCAGGGTGGTTATGATTCAATTTGGGTGATTGTAGATCGACTAACGAAATCTGCGCATTTCTTGGCCGTAAAGACTACTTTCAAGGCAAGTCATCTTGCGAGGTTATTCATTGCGGAAATTGTAAGATTGCACGGGTATTCCTTCTAATATGGTGTCGGACCGAGATCCGAAGTTTACTTCAAGGTTTTGGAAAATCTTTCAACAAGCTATGGGGACGGAGTTGCATTTGAGCACATCTAATCATCCTCAGACGGATGGTCAGACTGAGCGAACGATACAAAAAATGGAGGATATGTTGAGAGCGTGTGTGTTAGAAAGTAAAGGGAATTGGAAAGAACTTCTACCATTGATTGAGTTCTCCTATAATAATAGTTATCATGCTAGCATCGGTATGGCTCCGTATGAAGCTTTATATGGGCGGAAATGTAGAACACCTTTGTGTTGGGCGGAAGTTGGAGAGGATAGGATATTAGGACCCGAAATCATCCAAGAGACTACGGAAAAGATTCGAATGATCCGTGAGAAAATTAAGCAAGCACAAGATCGTCAAAAGAGTTATGCGGATAATCGAAGGAGACCTTTAGAATTTGAAGAAGGTGACCATGTGTTCTTGAAAGTTACTCCTAGATTGAGATTGAAAGGACCGTTTAAGTCACGCAAGTTAAACCCGAGATACGTAGGACCGTATCAGATCTTAGAAAGAATTGGTGAAGTAGCTTACAGGTTGGCCTTACCGCCTTCTCTGTCGGAAATGCATGATGTCTTCCATGTATCTCAGCTTCGGAGATTTATTTCAGATCCTCTTCAGCCGATTCTACCGGATACTATTGAAATAGAAGCGGATTTGACGTTTGAACCTCAACCGAGCCGCATTGTGGGAAGAGAAACTAAGGTATTAAGAAACAAGGATATTCCTCTCGTTAAGGTAAAGTGGGATGTAACGCATCCGGGTGATGCAACTTGGGAGCTTGAATCGGAAATGCGAGGTGCTTACCCTCACCTGTTCAGGTAATCTTTGAATTCGAGGGCGAATTCCTATTTAAGGGGGGGAGGATGTAATACCCCGTATTTTTTTATTTCACCGAATAATATTACATTGTGATCAACTGAGTCCGGTTGCTCTGAGAAATTATTTGAATAAATAATTTGAGTAACTTCGGTACTTAGAATTAATCCAATTAATATTATTCATTTCGGAGACATTTACTTAATTGGACTCTAGAGACATTTTTGGACATTTAGTAGTATTGTTTTAATAATACTTACTATATATATGTATTTTCTCTCATTTGGATCAAAAAGAAAAAGATAGAAAGAAAGAGAAAGTTGGTAAAAGAAAGAAGAGAAGAGGAGAGAAAAGAGGAAGAAGGGAAAAGAAGAGAAAAACAAGGTTTTGGAAGAGAAGCTTCAAGATCATCACCAATCTTCATCCAAGCTTCACCAAACTTCTTGAGTTTCATCATCTTGATCATCTCTAGAGGTGGGTTTATCTAGAAACCATTTTTCTTTGGGTTTTAGTGTTATGAGTTTTAGGTCGAAATCGTGGAAATCGATGTTTTAACGGATAGAATCGGTTAGAAATTGAAATGAATGTTGGGTATGTTCATAGAATCATGTGGGGATGATTATTTTCATGTTTCTATATAATGTTTGATGATTTTGAAATGTTAGGGGTTTAGAATAATTGGGTTTTATGAAATAAGATGTTTTGATGATAGTGGAAATCAAAGCTTGTTATAATGTGATGTTGAAACCTCTGTTGACTTTTAAATGTGCCCCAAAGTGGATTTGGAGGGTGGAGGAAGTTCTGTTATCGCAGGGAATTTTTCTGAGTTTTGCAGATCGCGCTGAGCGCACAGGTGCTCGCTGAGCGCGGTGTTTAATTCATGGAACCTCTCGTGGCAGGGAATTGCGCGCTGAGCGCGGACCAGGGCGCGCTGAGCGCTACCTGGGAGTTGAAAAATTATACTTTTGACGGAAAAATTCATAACTTTAGTTTCATTTATCGGTTTCGATTGTTCTTTATATCGATGTAAAGACGATGAAATATTCTACGTAATGGAAGAAAAACATGTTGATTTTACCGACCGATTAAATAATCGGGAAGGTTCGAAATGATGAAAATTGTGTTTTAAATTGTGTTAAACTATTCTATTATTGTACCATGATGTATTTGGCCTGTCCTATTATTGTTTAGCATGATTGTAATTGAAAACGCATGTTAATATGGAAAAAGACGTAGGAAGAGTGAGGAAACCCCTTATGAACTATAGGAGAATTTAGAAGTTGGAAACACTAGTATGGAACATGTGGTTAACCTTGTGGGTTTGAACCGGCATGTGAGGCCGGGAGGCATTATAGCCTTGTGATTGTCGAATACAATCGTGTTGTTGTTTTGATCGCGTAATCATAACCGGTTATATTGTGAGTGCGTTTCAAGGGTCTTGAGTTCCTCTGAAACAGATGCACAACTACTTGACAGGTTTGATTCCCCGTACTGTACGAATGGCGCCCATGGAGCGTAGGCTTGTGACGGTATAAGGCCCGTGAGAAGTGACGGTTCATAACGGTATAAGGCCCGTAGAACCCGAATCCATTCGTATGTCAAGTAGGTTACAGGGATCTATGACTCGGATCGCCTTCTAGACGTAGAAGTGGGCGGGAACAGGAGATGCCTTGGTATGGTTATCGATTAGTGATACTTTGAGTTGATAAACTCATGGCATGTTTCCATATAGTGTGAGGATTGTAATGTGAACTCAATAGTCCTTTCCCTTTTTCCCCGGACTTGAGTTAGGATTATTAGAACCCCTTTAATCTGAGAGAATCTATAAGATAGGAACCCACTGAGATTTGATGCATCTCACCCCACGTTGTTGATATTTCAGGTGCTTCAGGTACAGAGAAGGGTAAGGACAAGGTCGTTTGATCTTTCCTTGCATGTTGATGGCTAGCTTCCGCTATGTTGTTATTTTGAGATCATTATGATGATCTAGTTCTTAGATTTTATCGTTTTGGAACATCTTGTATATGTAATGCCTTAGACTTAGGTGTTTTGTATTAGAGGCATTTATGTGTATAATGTGTTATCTAGGAACTTATTGTATTTCAATACCAAATACTTGGATTCATATATATAATTTATGCTTTGATGTATGGATTTTATATATGGGTGTTACAGTTGGTATCAGAGCAGGTCGTATCCTCGACCTAGCCATGAAATAGTATAAGTATTTCTTTCCGTTTCATATACGTTGTGTCGCCATTGGTCTTAAGCGTTATATTTATGGCATTGAGCCTGATCAACTTAATTCCATTTGTATGACCTTTAGGAACATGGCTGATGGACGTAGAAACCCTCGTGGTAGGCCCCGCACCACTCCTCAAGGGACGACTCCTTCGGTTGGCGATGGTAATGCTCCGTTGTATCAGTTCATGCAGCAGATGCAACAACAACATAATCTATTCATGCAGCAAATGAATGGAGGTCCACATCCTCAGGTAGTTGTTCCCGAAGCTGTAGGTGGGAATTTCCGGGACTTTATCCGCATGAATCCTCCGGAATTTCAGGGTGGATTAGATCCCGTGAAGGCTCACGAATGGATTTCAGGTATGGAAAGGATTTTCTTGATAATCCATTGCAGCGAAGAGAACAAGGTGTTGTTCGCTTCTCATTCACTAAAGGGTCTCGCTATGAGATGGTGGGAGAGCGCTTCGGCTTTGATGACTGTTCAGGAAGTGCCTAAGGTTTGGGAATAGTTCAAAGTTATCTTCATGGAGAAATATTTTCCGAGCTCATTAAGGACTCAGAAGGAATTTGAATTTCAGCAGTTAAGGCAAGGTAGTATGACTGTGGCCAGTTATGCTGAGAAGTTTGAAGACATGGCTGCTTATTCTAGGCAGGCTATGTATGCTCCTGATGAAAAATGGAAAATAGACCAGTTTCTGTTTGGACTAAAAGCTGAAATATCTCATAGTGTATCTCAGAGAGAGTTCACTACTTATGCTGAAGTGTTAAGACAATGCTATGTGGCAGAACATAGTTTGAAAAAGGTTCGAGATGAAAGTGTAGCAAGTCGGATAACTCAAGGTGATCGTGGAAGGTCTAATCAATCATTTAGACCTAGGCCACAATCCTTCAAGGGGAAGCAGATACAAGATACAAGGGCGAGTGCATTTTCGGTGTGTCGCACTTGTGGAAAGATGCATTATGGGAAGTGTGGCATAGACAATGTGAAGTGTTACCAATGTCATAAGATGGGTCATCTGAAGAAAGATTGTCCTCAAAATAGGATTTCACCACAAGGAAGGGTTTACACCTTAGATGCAAGGAAGAAGAAGAGTGACAATTCATTAATTGCTGGTACGTGCCTAGTTAACGGATTTCCTTGTTTTGTTCTATTTGATTGCGGAGCTACGCATTCTTTTATATCAATGCAATGTATGAAGCGACTTGGGTTACGGTCTGTTCCTTTGTCTCCTCCTATGGTGGTCACTACCGCCATGGATGAAATAGTTGAGACGCCATTGATGTGTGAAAACTGTGTGCTGTCTGTGAATGGTAGAGTCTTTCAGATTAACCTTATTTGTCTACAGCTTAAGAAAGTGGATGTCGTTTTGGGAATGGACTGGCTTTCTGCTAATTCGGTATTTATTGGGTGTGAGGAAAAGCTTATCATTATTCCGTCTGCTGAGGCTACACCAAAGGATGTTTTAACAACTATTCTAGAAGGTACGGTTGGTATGATAAATCTCTTGTTTGAAGAAGAGAAATCGGTTCTGTTGGTTCTCACTAAGGAAGGGAGTAGCGACCTTCAGGTTATGGATATTCCAGTAGTTTGTGAATTTTCTGAAGTTTTCCCCGAAGATGTCACTTCTCTTCCTCCGGAGAGGGAAGTGGAATTTTTTATTGACCTGGTACCGGGAGCGGCTCCTATATCCGTTTCTCTGTATCGGATGGCACCGAAGGAGTTAAGGGAATTAAAGGATCAGTTAGAAGAACTCATGGCGAAACATTTTGTGCGGCCTAGTGTTTCTCCGTGGGGAGCCCCTGTTTTGCTGGTGAAGAAGAAGGACGGTGGGATGCGGATGTGCATCGATTATCGTCAGCTGAATAAAGTCACCATTAAGAACAAGTATCCCTTGCCCAGGATAGATGACCTTTTGGATCAATTGAAAGGAGCCTGTGTGTTCTCGAAGATTGATTTGAGGTCAGGTTATCACCAAATCCGAGTGAAGAGTTCCGATGTACCGAAGACTGCATTTAGGACCCGTTATGGCCATTACGAATTCTTAGTGATGCCTTTCGGTGTGGCAAATGCTCCAGCCGTCTTTATGGACTACATGAACCGTATATTTCAAGCTTACTTGGACCAGTTTGTTGTAATCTTCATTGACGACATTCTTATTTATTCTCGTACTTCACAAGAGCACGAGGAACACCTGAGAATTGTGTTATCTGTGTTGCAAGAGAAGCAACTGTTTGCTAAACTGAGTAAGTGTGAATTTTGGATGGCAGAAGTTAAGTTTCTTGGTCACGTTATATCCCAGGGTGGTGTAGCGGTGGATCCGTCGAAGGTGGAAGCAGTGATAAATTGGGAGAGGCCGAGAAATGCCTCAGAAGTCAGAAGTTTCTTGGGGCTGGCAGGTTACTATAGGAGGTTTATCGAAGGTTTCTCTCAGTTGGCTTCACCGATGACGAAGCTTACTCGTAAAGATTTTGCTTTTGAGTGGGATTCGGGTTGTGAGCAAAGTTTCATGAAGTTGAAGGAGAGATTGACAACGGCTCCGGTGTTAATCATTCCTGACCCTAACAACTCTTATGAAGTGTTTTGTGATGCTTCTAAAATGGGATTGGGAGGTGTTCTGATGCAAGGTGGTCAAGTAGTAGCTTATGCCTCCCGACAATTGAAAATTCATGAACAGAATTATCCAACTCACGATTTGGAATTGGCGGCGGTTGTTTTTACATTAAAGGTGTGGCGGCATTATTTGTATGGTGTACGTTTTGAAATGTTCAGTGACCATAAGAGTTTGAAATATTTATTTGACCAAAAGGAGTTGAATATGCGACAACGAAGATGGATGGAGTACTTAAAGGATTATGCTTTAGAATTGAAGTATCATTCCGGAAGAGCGAATAAGGTAGCAGATGCGTTAAGTCAGAAATTAGTTCATGGCGCGAAATTGATGAGTTTGGAGTATGCCTTGTTGGAGAATTTTAGAGATCTTAATCTTCAGTTTGTGTGGACCCAAGATGGTGTGATTATGGGAAATTTGAATGTTAGTTCTACTCTGAGAAATGAGATTCACCAAGGTCAAATGGCAGATGAGAAGTTGCAAGAAGTATTACTTCTACCAGGTTTTAGTCAGGCTACCGACGGAATTATTATGTTCGACCAAAGAATTTGTGTTCCGAATGATGCAATGTTAAGAAGAAAGATTTTGGATGAAGCTCATAAAGGTACTTTTACGATACATCCTGGTTCTTCGAAGATGTATCAGGATTTGAAGAAGGACTATTGGTGGGCCGGAATGAAAAAGGATGTTGCGAGGTATGTGTCAGAATGTGTAGTGTGCCAGCAGGTTAAGATTGAACACCAAAGACCGGGCGGTATGTTGCAACCTTTAGAAATTCCAGTTTGGAAATGGGATGGCATTTCTATGGACTTTGCAGTAGGATTGCCCCGTACGCAGGGTGGTTATTATTCAATTTGGGTGATTGTAGATCGACTAACGAAATCTGCGCATTTCTTGGCTGTAAAGACTACTTTCAAGGCAAGTCATCTTGCGAGGTTATTCATTGCGAAAATTGTAAGATTGCACGGTATTCCTTCTAATATGGTGTCGGACCGAGATCCGAAGTTTACTTCAAGGTTTTGGAAAGTCTTTCAACAAGCTATGGGGATGGAGTTGCGTTTGAGCACATCTAATCATCCTCAGACGGATGGTCAGACTGAGCGAACGATACAAACAATGGAGGATATGTTGAGAGCGTGTGTGTTAGAAAGTAAAGGGAATTGGAAAGAACTTCTACCATTGATTGAGTTCTCCTATAATAATAGTTATCATGCTAGCATCGGTATGGCTCCTTATGAAGCTTTATATGGGCGGAAATGTAGAACACCTTTGTGTTGGGCGGAAGTTGGAGAGGATAGGATATTAGTACCCGAAATCATCCAAGAGACTACGGAAAAGATTCGAATGATCCGTGAGAAAATTAAGCAAGCACAAGATCGTCAAAAGAGTTATGCGGACAATCGAAGGAGACCTTTAGAATTTGAAGAAGGTGACCATGTGTTCTTGAAAGTTACTCCTAGATTGAGATTGAAAGGACCGTTTAAGTCACGCAAGTTAAACCCGAGATACGTAGGACCGTATCAGATCTTAGAAAGAATTGGTGAAGTAGCTTACAGGTTGGCCTTACCGCCTTCTCTGTCGGAAATGCATGATGTCTTCCATGTATCTCAGCTTCGGAGATTTATTTCAGATCCTCTTCAGCCGATTCTACCGGATACTATTGAAATAGAAGCGGATTTGACGTTTGAACCTCAACCGAGCCGCATTGTGGGAAGAGAAACTAAGGTATTAAGAAACAAGGATATTCCTCTCGTTAAGGTACAGTGGGATGTAACGCATCCGGGTGATGCAACTTGGGAGCTTGAATCGGAAATGCGAGGTGCTTACCCTCACCTGTTCAGGTAATCTTTGAATTCGAGGGCGAATTCCTATTTAAAGGGAGGAGGATGTAATACCCCGTATTTTTTTATTTCACCGAATAATATTACATTGTGATCAACTGAGTCCGGTTGCTCTGAGAAATTATTTGAATAAATAATTTGAGTAACTTCGGTACTTAGAATTAATCCAATTAATATTATTCGTTTCGGAGACATTTACTTAATTGGACTCTAGAGACATTTTTGGACATTTAGTAGTATTGTTTTAATAATACTTACTATATATATGTATTTTCTCTCATTTGGATCAAAAAGAAAAAGATAGAAAGAAAGAGAAAGTTGGTAAAAGAAAGAAGAGAAGAGGAGAGAAAAGAGGAAGAAGGGAAAAGAAGAGAAAAACAAGGTTTTGGAAGAGAAGCTTCAAGATCATCACCAATCTTCATCCAAGCTTCACCAAACTTCTTGAGTTTCATCATCTTGATCATCTCTAGAGGTGGGTTTAGCTAGAAACTATTTTTCTTTGGGTTTTAGTGTTATGAGTTTTAGGTCAAAATCGTGGAAATCGATGTTTTAACGGATAGAATCGGTTAGAAATTGAAATGAATGTTGGGTATGTTCATAGAATCATGTGGGGATGATTATTTTCATGTTTTTATATAATGTTTGATGATTTTGAAATGTTAGGATTTTAGAATAATTGGGTTTTATGAAATAAGATGTTTTGATGATAGTGGAAATCAAAGCTTGTTATAATGTGATGTTGAAACCTCTGTTGACTTTTAAATGTGCCCCAAAGTGGATTTGGAGGGTGGAGGAAGTTCTGTTATCGCAGGGAATTTTTCTGAGTTTCGCAGAGCCGCTGAGCGCGCAGGTGCTCGCTGAGCGCGGTGTTTAATTCTTGGAACCTCTCGTGGCAGGGAGTTGCGCGCTGAGCGCGGACCAGGGCGTGCTGAGCGCGACCTGGGAGTTGAAAAATTATACTTTTGACGGAAAAATTCATAACTTTAGTTTCGTTTATCGGTTTCGATTGTTCTTTATATCGATGTAAAGCCGATGAAATATTCTACGTAATGGAAGAAAAACATGTTGATTTTACCGACCGATTAAATAATCGGGAAAGTTCGAAATGATGAAAATTGTGTTTTAAATTGTGTTTAACTATTCTATTATTGTACCATGATGTATTTGGCCTGTCCTATTATTGTTTAGCATGATTGTAATTGAAAACGCATGTTAATATGGAAAAAGACGTAGGAAGAGTGAGGAAACCCCTTATGAACTATAGGAGAATTTAGAAGTTGGAAACACTAGTATGGAACATGTGGTTAACCTTGTGGGTTTGAACAGGCATGTGAGGCCGAGAGGCATTATAGCCTTGTGATTGTCGAATACAATCGTGTTGTTGTTTTGATCGCGTAATCTTAACCGGTTATATTGTGAGTGCATTTCAAGGGTCTCGAGCAGCTCTGAAACAGATGCACAACTACTTGACAGGTTTGATTCCCCGTACTATACGAATGGCGCCCATGGAGCGTAGGCTTGTGACGGTATAAGGCCCGTGAGAAGTGACGGTTCATAACGGTATAAGGCCCGTAGAACCCGAATCCATTCGTATGTCAAGTAGGTTACAGGGATCTATGACTCGGATCGCCTTCTAGACGTAGAAGCGGGCGGGAACAGGAGATACCTTGGTATGGTTATCGATTAGTGATACTTTGAGTTGATAAACTCATGGCATGTTTCCATATAGTGTGAGGATTGTAATGTGAACTCAATAGTCCTTTCCCTTTTTCCCCGGACTTGAGTTAGGATTATTAGAACCCCTTTAATCCGAGAGAATCTATAAGATAGGAACCCACTGAGATTTGATGTATCTCACCCCACGTTGTTGATATTTCAGGTGCTTCAGGTACAGAGAAGGGTAAGGACAAGGTCGTTTGATCTTTTCTTGCATGTTGATGGCTAGCTTCCGCTATGTTGTTATTTTGAGATCATTATGATGATCTAGTTCTTAGATTTTATCGTTTTGGAACATCTTGTATATGTAATGCCTTAGACTTAGGTGTTTTGTATTAGAGGCATTTATGTGTATAATGTGTTATCTAGGAACTTATTGTATTTCAATACCAAATACTTGGATTCATATATATAATTTATGCTTTGATGTATGGATTTTATATATGGGTGTTACAAGAACAGTGTGACCATTTTTGTATAGCATCATTGGGCAAAAAAGGTGGCTCATGTGAAAAGGGTGAATGTTGTTGCCATTCGGAAAATTTTAATATAACATAAATAGTTTCTTAGTTTGTTTGAATACATTTATCTACAAACCCTATCTTTGAAAGTTACATAAAATAAGTTGAACAATCAATAATGTTATGTTATGTTAAATATTTATTTTTTATAATTTCTACTGATTAATTGGAATAAAGATTTAACAATTCTCAACACTAAAATTATATTTATTTATTGTATTTACATTTTATTTAATTAATATTTTTAATGATTTTATAATTATAGGTATAAAAAAATGGAAAAAATATCATCATTAATTATAAAAATAATCTACCATTATCTACATATAACAATATATTTATATTCCTTTACAGAAAAATGTTTGATAGTTTGATTTTATTGAGACAGTGAAAATATAATATTAATTTAGTTTTTTTTAATGTATGACACTTATTATTCTTTAAAAACATTTATCAAATAAATTTTTATCTATTGACGGTATGTTTTGCCAATAGTTAATAAAAAATAATTCAAGTGACACCAATATTTTTGTAAAAATAATAATTAAAAGCTAAAATTCTGGTTTAAATTATAATTAAATCTTAAGAAATTATTTGGTCACGTGGTTTAATTTATTATAAAATCCCATTAAATTATTTGATCAAATATAATAAAATAATTTATTTTTAACTAATATTTAATTATTTCATTAATAAAATAGACGGATGTTCTCAACCTCAAGATATTTATGCAATGGTACCACAAAAAATAATTTAAGAGATACAATTCATTTATAGATTAAGTAGTCTGTTAAAAAAAACCAATGATTGGATTTAAAAAAACCAATTGTTAGCCTCAAGATATTACGTTGTGTAAAAATAGTTTAAATGTTTTTAATAAATAACATTCAGTGTTATTTAGTAAAGTATAAAATGGTTTTTTTAACCTCGGTGTATTTTTTATTATTATTTTTACCCTTGTTTATGAATTAGAGCAAAACTCAAGTGTTGCCCAATATTTTTATAAAAATATTACTTAAAAGATAATATTGTGGTTTAAGTTGCAAGAAAATTTCAACAAGTTAATAAAAAAATAAAATAAACATAATTTAATTAAAATTAATTTTCTTTATTTTATATTTTGCTTAAAAACTTGTTTTCTTCCTCACAATATCAAAAATAAAAAATATTAAAATAAGAGGGACTATTTCCAATTAGAAATATGTTTCCATCGATTTAAGATTTTCCATAATGGTTACAAAAAACTAATTTAAGAAATACAATTTTTATTGAATCATAAAACTTTAAAAAAAAAACTAAAAATTAATTGAAAAAGACTAAATAATAAAAAATAAAAATAAATAAAACTACCAATAATTTTGTACTAAACTTTAGGACAACTCAAAAATATTTTATATAACTTTTATTACGTTGGATATCAAAGACATTGTAACCAAATGTAGTAAAATATAAACAATATTTTAACACCATCCCTAAATATTTTTATTTTATTTTGTAACATTGATTATGAAAGATATTTTATAAAATAAAAATATTACCGAGAATATATTATGTACACATATAGAAGAACTATGGGATTTGTAGATATTAATTTAAAAAAATATTCGTTTTAAAAGAAATCGAAAAGGAAAACTATAATAATTTTAAATTAAGAGTTGGTAAATATTTGATATTATTAACGGTTACTAATAAAAGAGATCTAAATTAAACATATAAAAGTTGGCATTTAATAAGATATGTCATATAAAATTTGTATATTTATATATATTAAACCAAATTTTATGATAAAAAATATAATGTATATGATTTATTTCAAATTAATATTTATTTATTCCATAAATTAGTCAGATGTTCTCATCCTCGTAATATTAAAGACAATAACATTATATAAGATTTTAAAAAGGATGGAGAGGGAAAACTTGAAAATTGCTACTGCTGAAACAATCTTTGAGATATGGAGAGCAAGAAATAAAAAAAAGTTTCACTCAAACTGATATCTGCCCCAGCTAGTGTTCCATTTTGTTTGTTATTGTTATGAGATGCACTGCTCATATAGAGGTCTAAAGGTAGATGTAAACACTAGTAGCAACATAGCCATAGAATAATCATTTAGTAAATCTTGGCAGATTTAATATTTCAACTATTGTATTCTTATGATTTGCAAATAAAGATTTCCCATTTGAAATATATTGCAATGTTGTTAAAATTTTAACAATGGCACAACAAAGAACAAATTTAGGAAATATAATTCATTGGTAGAAAAAATTTGTAAGTTTTGTAAAAATAATTCAAGAATTAATTTTAATGAATAAATTGATATTTATTGGTAAACAATATACTGCTTTTAAGATCTCGGGCTTTATGAAATTAAGATGAGTTTTCGTTATAATACACTCTAGAGTTGAAAAATGCCACGAATAATAAAGAGCTCAAGAGTGTAAAACGGCCTTCTCGTGTTCGGGAATACAACCCGTGTACTCCCAGGGCATCTAAGACTCTGGTATGGCTTGTCCGTGTCACATGACACGACCCGTATCAGCTTCAGGGGCCCTTTCAATAGTAAAATCCGGGAAGAACATGGTCTGCTGTTGCTTAACACAACCTATGTTTCTTCCAGAGTTTTGGGGCTTCTAATATGTGCAATCTCATACACTATTGACCGTTTAAAACCTACATCAAATTTAAGATTACAGCCAGCCAATGTACTAATTAGCTTATCAATCATTTAAAGGATCAATAAATCGGTTCATGCATATACAAGTAACAATAATCTAACTTTTTAGCTTAATAATGTTCACATATTTCTTTAGCAAGAATACTCAAGAGTCCAAGAACATGCATCATCAAAAGAATCATTCCTGCTATGGTTAGTTTGCACACAATTGATTGTAGGACATCACACAACATATATGCATTAATCAACCCTAAAACTAGCAAGCATATCATGCAAGAATGTTTCAGAATTTAAAACCCCTTTTCCCACATAGCATGTTTCTACCCCAAGAGAGACTAGACTATGAACCCATCTAAAGAGAGACATCTGAATGGAAGAAGAAGATGCAGAGGAATTGTTGCTTGAATCTTGGTTTAAAGAAATTGATTCAGAAAAGACACCCTTGGTTGTTCATAGAAGAAAAATGATGATGAAAGCTCAACTTTTCCTCCTTTTCTCCTCTCAAACTCGTGCCCTCCCTTTCTCTCTCACTCTCTGCTTCAATTTTCTGATTTGCAAAGAGGAAAAGAGATTGAGAATGAGGTTTTCTTCTACGAATGAGTTTAAGTAATGGTTTTGGAAAAGATCCTAATACCCATTGGTTTTAATGTATAATACCAATAATGCCATTAACATCAATTTCTAATCTTTCATTAATCAAAATAATTTACTATTGATTGATTATGAGAAGTTTTAGAAACTTTAGGATATTTGTAATACCCCGTATTTTTATGACACCGAATAATATTGCATTGTGATTAATTGAGTCCGGTTGCTCTGAGAAATTATTTGATAAAATAATTAGAGTAACTTCGGTACTTAGAATTGATCCAATTAATATTATCTGACTCTGAGATATTTTACTAATTTGTACTAAAGAGACTTTTTGGACATTTAGTAGTATTATTTACTAATACTAGTTTACTACTTATTCCTTTTCCTCCCATTTTCAAAACAAAAAGAAAAAGATAGAAAGAAAGAAGATTAGAAGAAAGAAAAGGGGAAGAAGGGAAAAGAAGAGAAAAACAAGAAATTGAAGAAAAAGCTCAAGAACATCATCCAATCTTCATCCAAACTTCTCAATCATCTTCATCTTGCTCATTTTGAAGGTGGGTTCTAGTTAGTACCATTGTTAGAGAGCTCTAGGAGTTTTTGGATTTAGGTTAGATTATGAAAATATGGAATTTTATGGTGGAATCTTGTTATAAATGTTGTTGAATGCTTGTTATCATGTCTATACTGAGTTTAGATCATGTGGGTATTATTGGGTTGTGATTTGATGGAGAAAAATGTGGATTTAATGGAGTTACAGCAGCTGGGAGAAGTTCTGGTTCGCAGGGTTCGCCTAGCGAACCTGGGACGAGGCCCAGCGAACAGCAATCGAGGGCTCGCCTAGCGAACCCGAACGTTCGCCTAGCGAAGGTTCGCGGGCATGTTCGCCTAGCGAACTTAGTGTGTTTTGAATATGGGAACTTACTGCCTAGGTGTTCGCTGGCACACTCGCCTAGCGAAGGTGAAGGCGAAGGTTCGCCAGACGTTCGCCTAGCGAACTGATGGTGTTTTGGGTCTGGGAGTATTCTGTTTAATTACTCGCCAGCTTGCTCGCGAAGCGAAGGGGGAGGCGAAGGTTCGCCAGGGCGTTCGCGAAGCGAACTTTATGTCTGTTTTGTTCTGTTTGTTCATTCGCCAGAGGCTTCGCCTAGCGAAGGAGGAAGCGAACGCTCGCTGGGAGGTTCGCCTAGCGAACATGTCAGTTTGTGCAGTTTTGTTTCCTTCATAACTTTTGATCCGTAACTCGGATCGGGGCGTTCTTGGTACCGTTAGAAATCTGCAGTGGGTTTACCCCGTACACAAGGAGGTTATGATTCTATGGACTTTGCAGTGTGTTTACCCCGTACACAAGGAGGTTATGATTCTATTTGGGTAGTTGTGGATCGACTAACGAAATCTGCGCATTTCTTAGCCGTGAAGACTACTTATAAGGCAAGTCATCTTGCAAGGTTGTTTATTGCTGAGATTGTGAGATTGCATGGTATTCCTTCTAGTATTGTGTCCGATAGAGATCCGAAGTTTACTTCGAGATTTTGGAAAGTGTTCCAACAACCGATGGGTACGAATTTACGTTTGAGCACGTCGAATCATCCTCAAACGGATGGTCAGACTAAGCGAACAATACAAACGATGGAGGATATGTTAAGAGCTTGCGTACTAGAGAGTAGAGGGAATTGGAAAGAACTTTTGCTATTAATTGAGTTTTCCTATAACAATAGTTACCATGCGAGCATCGGTATGGCTCCTTATGAAGCATTGTACGGGAGGAAGTGTAGGACACCTTTGTGTTGGGCTGAAATTGGCGAAGATAGGATTTTGGGACCGGAGATTATTCAAGAGACTACGGAAAAGATTCGAATGATCCGCGAGAAAGTTAAACAAGCACAAGATCGTCAAAAGAGTTATGCAGACAATCGTAGGAGACCTTTGGAATTTGAGGAAGGTGATCATGTATTTCTGAAAGTTACTCCAAGATTGAGATTGAAAGGACCGTTTAAGTCACATAAGTTAAGTCCGAGATACGTGGGACCGTATCAGATTTTAGAAAGGATTGGTGAAGTTGCTTACAGATTAGCCTTACCACCCTCTCTATCTGAAATGCATGATGTTTTTCACGTATCTCAGCTCCGTAAGTTTATTCCTGATCCTCTTCAGCCGATTTTACCGAATCAGTGGAAATAGAAGCGGATTCGACTTTTGAACCACAACCGAGTTGTATTGTGGGAAGAGAAACAAAAGTGCTAAGGAACAAAGACATTCCACTTGTTAAGGTGCAATGGGATATGACGCATCCAGGTGATGCTACTTGGGAACTAGAATCGGAAATACGAGATTCTTATCCACATCTGTTCAGGTAATATTCTAAATTCGAGGACGAATTTCTATTTAAGGGGGAGAGGATGTAATACCCCGTAAATTTATAAACGCTCTGGTGAATATTATTATGATCAACTGGGTTCCGGAGTACTCTGAGTAATTATTTAATAGAATAATTAGAGTAAACTGACGAACTCAGAGTCGATTAAATTAATAGTATTTAACGTTGAGTTTTTATAATTTGATGTATTTGAGCTAATTTGGACTTTTAGTAGTATTACTAATTAGTGAGAATTTTCTATACTATTCTATTTTCTTTTCATTTCCTTGGAAACAAACAAAGTTAGTAAAGAGAAGGGAAAAGAAAGAGAAAGAAAAGAAAGGAAAAAGAGAAGGAAAGGAAGGAGGAGGAAAAGGAGAGGAAAAAATTCCCAAAAGCTCATGATCATCAACAATCATCTGTTCTTCATCTATTCGTCTCAGTATCAACCTCCTCGTCTAGTAATCCAGGTGGGTTCTAGTTAGACTCTTTAGATATAAGGTTTTGGTTGAGTTTTAGAGTTATTTGGGTATTGTAGAAAATGTGAAATTTTACAATAGAATCATCATTTAATTGCTGAAATTCAATAATTGATTGTATGTTATACTGGTTGTGTGAATTATAGCATGTCTTGATGAATTTTAGACTGGAAAAATGGGATTTTGGGGTTGAATTGAATCAACCCGTAGCAGACAGATTCTGCAGGAAAAAAGGAAATACGCGTATGGGTGTGAAGGAAATGGGATGATACGCGTATGGACAAGGCAATACGCGTATGAGACATGGTAATACGCGTATTGGGCTTTTAAACAGGAATTTCAAGGGAAAAATGCCTCTGCCCATACGCGTATGGCCTTGGGCAATACGCATATGGCTGGGCGAGAATTTTAGGCAATACGCGTATGGGATGTGCCAATACGCGTATGGCCAGGGGAAATGATGAAATTCTGCTGTTGTGAATTATTTTCCGATCGTTTGTTTCAAATGCCGTAACTTTTTGTACGTAACTCGGATTTGAACAATTTTGGTATCGTTGGAAAGATAATAAAATGTAATTTCTTATTACAATGGTTTTAAGATTGTCGGCCGATTTAATTAAGTCAGGATTTCTGAAATAGTGTCGTTTTGTCGACTTTTATCTGTTAAATGTGTATAATTATCATTGACAATGTATACATGTTAAAATATGAATTAAGTAGAGTGAGGATTTACCCTAAACAATGTTGTAAGTGTGTGATGTTATGGTGGAAACGCTCATGCAAGTAAGTCCGAGGCGTGTGTATTGTGTAATGATAACCGGTTATTATTGATAGTGCGTTTCATGGGTCTCGAGCTCCTCTGAAACATATGCACCATTACTTGGCAGGTTTGATTCCCGCGGTTGGTACGAATGGGACCTACGGGTAGAGACTTGTGATGGTTAACAGGCCATGAGAAGTGATGGTTCACGGCTAACAGGCCGTTGTTCCCGAATCCATTTCGAATGCCAAGTAATTCGGGGATCCATGACTCGGGTCGTCTTCTAGACGTAGAAGCGGACGGGAAAAGGGGATACCTTGGTATGGTTATTATTTGTGAATCCTTGAGTTAACAGGCTCAGGAGGTACTTCGGTACTTTGTGAATCCTTGAGTTAACAGGCTCAAGAGGTACTTCGGTACTAGTGTGAGTTTACAGGCTCACCGTTGTGGATTACTTGTGTGTGTGTACTCATGGTCTTTCCCCTTTCCCCTTTGACATGAGTTAGGTTTATTAGAACCTTGTAATGCCGAGAGGAGTTTAAGATAGGGAACTCACTGAGATTTGATGTATCTCACCCCACTGTTGTTGTTTACATCACAGGTTCTGCAGGTTTGGCGAAGGGTAAGGACAAGGTTATTTGACTTTCCTTACGGATAGTGGTTTTGTGATGCCATGGCTTCCGCTATGGCGTTTATGTTTTGAGATCATTGTATTGATCTGGTTCTTAGTTTTTATCATTTTGGAACATCTTGTATATGTAATGCCTTAGACTTTTAGTGTTTTGTATTAGAGGCATTTATGTATATAATGTGTTAACTAGGAACTTATTATATTTCAGTACCAAAAGTGAAACTCATGTATGATATATGATTTGATGCATGTATTAGTATATGGGTTTTACAATGGACATCTCATATCAAGAATACCACCTTGTCCCCTCACTTGTAACTCCTTGGAGAAATTAAAACAACAAAGTTCTTAGTTCAACAAAAGGTAGATTCCGAATATTCCGATTATTCACAAATACAGGAGTTTCTCTATACTTGAAAATAAATCGGGGTAATGCACCCTCTTGAAGAACCTTTCTATCACTACGTACACACTAACCGGGATTTCTTACCCTTCGCTATCCATGGAACATCCCACTTTCGCCAAATTACTTAATGGAAAGTTCGCAACCGACAACTCTCATCAACTATTAACAAAACCCTTCCGGTATAAATCGTTCCATGATTTACACTTAGTCCGTAATACGTCCTAAATTGGTTTTCGTTGTTTTACCACAATCTTACTTCTTAAAATACAATATTCACTGCTCCACAAAGTACGTCCCTTCATACTTGTCTCAAGAATAAGATTCCATTACGTACATTGTGACTACGGTGCTACTACTACGCTTGTTCTTAATACCAAGGTGTAACTTTCTCATTCCATGTCATACTAATACGGTTCTCATGAGTAAACCATGTGTAATTACACTTCCTTAATTATAAGTTCATCAACACCTTAGAAATTCCATTGCACGTTCGTCCAGAATACATTTCCGTTGTCATTTCCTTATAATATACTGTCGATACCGTTTCCTACATCGTGCTTACCTTCGCTCTCCATGGTAACCCTATTAGGTCCAAATATAAAACCACCTTACTAAATTTTCCTTAAATCCAAGATACTTACTCGATTCCTTAACACAGACCTCTTCCGGGATGTCTCGCTACACTTCCCGTTACCAAATGAAGTCCAAACTTTCTCCAACCCAATAACTTATATTGTTCCTTGGGTAATTCAACAATTCCAAATTGGTCTCTTACTAAAAACAGAAATCCTGATGTATTACCTTGAACTTAATCTCCACGCATAACTGAAGATACACAACTCATTTCTTACTCTTCTTTCGGCTCACACTTGTTTCACTTGAAGCATGTAAACACATCCTTGTGTTCCTTCACACACTTCTCTACTACTTTAAGTTTCCATAAAAGCCGAACGTCCTTAACTCTCAACTTTTAACCAATCGGAAGATATTGTTCCGAACACATTCCTTAAGGTACTCTCGTCCATTCAAGATACCTTAACGACCTTAGAAAGGAAGCACCAATAGTTATCTCACTTCCGGACCTTACGCCACGCGTTCCATAAAACAACTTTTCTTTTCCACGGAATGAGATTACTTGAAATCCTTATCCACACTAGTGGTCAGTCCATCTCTACTTGTGATTTTACGTATTCCTTTATACCTTAACCAATCGTCCGCTAAAGATCCCTAACCTTAAGACTCCATAACTTCCAAAGGATTGCTTGAGCAACACTCCACTCCTTAATTCCATGCTACCCAAGCATAACTTCTACTAAACCTTTAACTGAGCTGACCAAAACTCCACACTACTAACTCTTGGCTTGAGCCTACCCTCACAGCACAAGTTCCAACAGCACTTCGGAGTCCTCGCGGTCTCTCAACCATGATTCTACCTATCACATACATAGTATTAAGTTGATCAGGCCCAACACTACATAGTATGATATTAAGTTTCATGATGGCAAGACACACTTATGAGGCAGGAATAGATTTACTTATGATGTTTCAAGGCTAGGTCGAGGATACGACCTGCTTTGATACCAACTGTAATGCCCTGTATAATATATATCTAGAATAATACAATACACGCATTTTATTTGGTACTGACGCATCAAAAGTGCCTAATGGCATAGTTCACATACTTGTCCATTCTAAAAACACAAATACAATCTATGGCACAAGTCATGGAAACTAGCCAAAGAAAATAAAATCTAAGAAAGTACAATATCCCTCATTGTACAAGAACAATAAAATACACAGCGGAAAAACTAAAACTGAGCTTCTCTTGAAACATCCAAGCATAGCTCCATTTGTAAATCAACCTGCAATCCGAACCTGAAATATAGCAACTATAGTGGGGTGAGATACATAAAATCTCAGTGAGTTCCCTATCCTATAGTCCTCTCGGCTTTACAAGGTTCTAAAATAAACCTAACTCATGTCAAAGGGAAAGGGGAGTGATCATGAGTACACACACACAAGTAACCACCACGGTGAGCCTGTAAACTCACACTAGTACCGAAGTACCTCCTGAGCTTGTAAGCTCGAGGATTCACAATCAATAACCAATACCAAGGCATCCCCTTTTCCCGTACCCTTCTACGTCTAGAAGGCGATCCGAGTCATGGATCCTTGTAGCTACTTGGCATACGAATTGGATTCGGGATCACCGGTCCGTACACCGTAATCCGTCACTTCACACGGCCCGTACACCGTCACAAGTCTCTTTACCCGTAGGCTCCAATCGTACTTAACACGGGACTCAAACCTGCCAAGTAGTTGTGCATAACGTTTCAGAGGAGGTGCTCGAGTCTCATGAAACTACACCGCAAGAAACAGTGGTTATGATTGAAATACACACGCCTCAGCCTTTCATGCACGAGCGTTGTCACATATAATAATTCACATTCCGACACAGTTATGGTAATAATCCTCACCCTACCTATTTCATATTTCAAGATACATATATATCTTTCATTCACAATTCACAATTAGATAAACATGATAAAAGCACAAATATTACAAGTAACACATATACTAATATAACACATAAAACACCCCTTTCGGGTTCCCTCCGATTCATTTAATCGGGTATCAAAGCCATTATTTTTCACTTTCATAGCGTAGGATATTTCCATAGCTTTACAACGACTATTACCATGCCTCGATCGGAGTTACGATCCAAAAGATATGGATCTTTAAACATTTCTCACAAATTACACTTTTAAATATTTGTGCATTTTTGTAAACATTACATATCTATATTTTTCTTATCAATCCATGGCATATAACCATCTTTCAAATCCATTAACATATAGAGAATAAAATTAGCTTCCCGACGCTTCGAACGGGGACCAAAACGGACTTACGGTTCAAAAGATACGCCCGTTTCAATTTTCATTTTTCTGCCAACAGCAGTGGTAATCGATTACTCACATTTGGGTAATCGATTACTTGCCCAAAAATAGCCCAAAAACGTCATTTTTCAAAGGGTAATCGATTACTCACTTGTGGGTAATCGATTACTGTCGTAACAGAGCCTAAAAATCATGTTTTTCTTCACTCTAAACCATTCCAACTCATACCAAAACATATTGGGACATCAAAACAATTATCGACAGATGATTCTACACATATAGTGATCATACTACACAATTTATATCGCGTTTCATCCGTTAGATTCTTTGATTAGCAAATTAAGCATTTTCTCTCAATCTAACCTAAGTTCTAAAACAACTTATTTCTAGAACTTAAAGTGTCTAACTAGAACCCACCTGATAACCGAAGAGGAGTTTGAAGAAGATGATGAACATTGATGATGATCCATGGGTTTTTCTCTTCTTCCTCTTTTCTCCATTTTCCTCTTTTCCTTTTCTTCCCACGTTTTCTTATTCTGCTTCTTTTCTTCTTCTTTTCTAACTTCTTCTTCTTCTTTTTATATATATATATATAATCCTTATTATATAATATAAATCCAACCGGACAGAATATCTCCAATTGATATTTTGTCGTCTCAACCCAATTGATCAATTATTAAAGTTATCATAAAAGTCTATCTTTAACTAATAATAAATTGATCTCTTCAGAGTTCATTAGTTGCTCTATTGATCCCAAATATCGATACTTAAAGTACTTAGAGGATTCCCTAAATCTAATTAATCAAAGATAGAGCACATAGATACTCATCTGATCTCATCTGATATCCAATTGAGCATTTAAATAATACGGGGTGTTACATTTCCCATTTGAAATATTTTCATGCAGTTAAAGTTAAAATTTTCACAATGGCACAACAAAGAACAAATTTAGGAAGAACAATTCATTGATAGAAAAAATTATTAGGTTTTGTAAAAAGAATTCAAAAATTAATTTTAAAGACTAAATTAGTATTTATTAGTAAACAATACACTACTTTTAAAGTTCACGGGCTTTATGAGTTTAAGAGAAGTTTTTGTTAAAAACACAAGTGATTGGATTTTAAACCAATCATTTAGTTCAGGATATCACATTTTGGAAAAATAGCAAAAAAAATAAATTTTAAATATTTTATTTAGTATTTATTAATTAAGATATAAAATGATTGTTTTTTAACCTTTGAGTATCTTTTTACTTTGTTTTTACCGATGTTCATATAATAGAGAAAAATCCAAGTGTTGCCCAATATTTTTTATAAAAATAATACTTAAATATTAAAATTGATGTCTAAGTTACAAAATATCTCAAAAAATTATCAATCAAATAAAGTAAAAATTATTTATGCAGAATTAATATATATATATTTATTTAATATGTTAATTAGAAGATTGTTTTTATTCTTAAAATATTTAACCGATTAATATTAAAAGATAGTGGCTATTTTCTATTTGAAATATATTTCCTTATATTTACAATTTTCTATAACGATATATCAAAAAACAAATTTAACGAAATACAATTTATTTATAGATGAAATTATTAAAGTTTTATAAATTAAGTTATAAATTAGTTGCTAAAAAATTAAAAAATAGTTAAATCTTCCAATAGTGTTGTATTGCATTTTTTTAATGTTGGATATGAAAGACATTGTAACTATGTCATGTAGAAAAATATAAATAATATTTTAAAACTACTCATAAATTTTTTTTATTTTATTTTGTAACATTGGTTGTGGAAGAGATTGTCGCCAAAATATGTAATAAAAATTGGGAAATGCTAACGAGTGTCCCGATGAACTAGTTGAATTCTCTGTATTTTTATATTAATTATGGGATCTATAAAGAAAATGGAAAATAAAATTTCATTTTTAAAAGATATTAAGAAAATAAAATTATCATTATTTTTTCTCGTATGCTTCAAAATTTGTTTAATCTTATTGACGATTTAATAAATGTCTAAAACATGAATTACAAATAAAAGATATGTTATTAAAACATATTAAAGTTGACATTTAAGAGGTTTTTTTACAGAAATATTTAATTTAATATATTATGTCGTATAAAAATGATTTGTCCCACCATTATTTGTTTTTAATAATAACTTAAAACAATCCCAACAAGAATTTCATATTTGAGGAATTAAGTAATTAAAATAATATTTTGAAATTTTATCTATTATTTATGGGATTGATTTAAAAAAAGTATAAAAATAAGTGAAAAGATTTAAATTGAAAGATATAATTTTTAAAATCTTAATAATATCTTATTTCCTAATTCAATTATGTCCTTTTACTCACTTCTTAACCAAATGTAATAATTTAACTCGCAAAGCCGCTATAAATAGGCTCTTGCAAGATGCCTAGTTCAACAATTGAAAACGAAATGGCATTTTACAAGACTTTTCTTTTAACAATTTTGATCACTTGCATTGCTTCAGGCACGGTTGTCGGTAATAACCTATTTTTAATACTCAATTTTCATTGCTTCATATTCATTTTTATGTTTTTAATTAAAGTACTTAGATGGTAGTATACTATAGTGTACGTTAAAAGAAATATGGTTTTGTTTAAAAAATAATAATCTTATGAACGGATATACAAGATGTTTTAAAAGTTAGAAGATCACAACTTTATATAATATATCTAATGAAATTAAAATGATTGTGTCAGGAGAAACCAAAGGACCATGCTTCATTTCGCAATACTGTCCAATGGCACCAGAACAGTGTGACCATTTTTGTATAGCATCATTGGGAAAAAAAAGGTGGCTCATGTGAAAAGGGTGAATGTTGTTGCCATTCGGAAAATTTTAATATAACATGAATAGTTTCTAGGTTTGTTTGAATACATTTATCTACAAACCCTGTCTTTGAAAGTTACATAAAATAAGTTGAACAATCAATAATGTTATGTTATGTTAAATATTTATTTTTTTTAATTTCTACTGATTAATTGGAATAAAGATTTAACAATTCTCAACACTAAAATTATATTTATTTATTGTATTTACATTTTATTTAATTAATATTTTTAATGAATTTATAATTATAGGTATAAAAACAATGGAAAAAATATCATCATTAATTATAAAAATAATCTACCATTATCTACATATAACAATATATTTATATTCCTTTAAAGAAAAATGTTTGATATTTTGATTTTATTGAGACAGTGAAAATATAATATTAATTTAGTTTTTTTTAATGTATGACACTTATTATTCTTTAAAAAAATTTATCAAATAAATTTTTATCTAGTGACGGTATGTTTTGCCAATAGTTAATAAAAAATAATTCAAGTGACACCAATATTTTTGTAAAAATAATAATTAAAAGCTAAAATTCTGGTTTAAATTATAATTAAATCTTAAGAAATTATTTGATCACGTGGTTTAATTTATTATAAAATCCCATCAAATTATTTGATCAAATATAATAAAATAATTTATTTTTAACTAATATTTAATTATTTCATTAATAAAATAGACGGATGTTCTCAACCTCAAGATATTTATGCAATGGTACCACAAAAAATAATTTAAGAGATACAATTCATTTATAGATTAAGTAGTCTGTTAAAAAAAACCAATGATTGGATTTAAAAAAAACAATTGTTAGCCTCAAGATATTACGTTGTGTAAAAATAGTTTAAATGTTTTTAATAAATAACATTCAGTGTTATTTAGTAAAGTATAAAATGTTTTTTTTAACCTCGGTGTATTTTTTATTATTATTTTTACCCTTGTTTATGAATTAGAGCAAAACTCAAGTGTTGCCCAATATTTTTATAAAAATATTACTTAAAAGATAATATTGTGGTTTAAGTTGCAAGAAAATTTCAACAAGTTAATAAAAAAATAAAATAAACATAATTTAATTAAAATTAATTTTTCTTTATTTTATATTTTGCTTAAAAACTTGTTTTCTTCCTCACAATATCAAAAATAAAAAATATTAAAATAAGAGGGACTATTTCCAATTAGAAATATGTTTCCATCGATTTAAGATTTTCCATAATGGTTACAAAAAACTAATTTAAGAAATACAATTTTTATTGAATCATAAAACTTTAAAAAAAAAATAACTAAAAATTAATTGAAAAAGACTAAATAATAAAAAATAAAAATAAATAAAACTACCAATAATTTTGTACTAAACTTTAGGACAACTCAAAAATATTTTATATAACTTTTATTACGTTGGATATCAAAGACATTGTAACCAAATGTAGTAAAATATAAACAATATTTTAACACCATCCCTAAATATTTTTATTTTATTTTGTAACATTGATTATGAAAGATATTTTATAAAATAAAAATATTATCGAGAATATATTATGTACACATATAGAAGAACTATGGGATTTGTAGATATTAATTTAAAAAAATATTCGTTTTAAAAGAAATCGAAAAGGAAAACTATAATAATTTTAAATTAAGAGTTGGTAAATATTTGATATTATTAACGGTTACTAATAAAAGAGATCTAAATTAAACATATAAAAGTTGGCATTTAATAAGATATGTCATATAAAATTTGTATATTTATATATATTAAACCAAATTTTATGATAAAAAAATATAATGTATATGATTTATTTCAAATTAATATTTATTTATTCCATAAATTAGTCAGATGTTCTCATCCTCGTAATATTAAAGACAATAACATTATATAAGATTTTAAAAAGGATGGAGAGGGAAAATTTGAAGATTGCTACTGCTGAAACAATCTTTTAGATATGGAGAGCAAGAAATAAAAAAAGTTTCACTCAAACTGATATCTGCCCCAGCTAGTGTTCCATTTTGTTTGTTATTGTTATGAGATGCAGTGCTCATATAGAGGTCTAAAGGCAGATGTAAACACTAGTAGCAACATAGCCATAGAATAATCATTTAGTAAATATTTGCAGATTTAATATTCCAACTATTGTATTCTTATGATTTGCAAATAAAGATTTCCCATTTGAAATATATTGCCATGTTGTTAAAATTTTAACAAGGCACAACAAAGAACAAATTTAGGAAATATAATTCATTGGTAGAAAAAATTTGTAAGTTTTGTAAAAATAATTCAAGAATTAATTTTAATGAATAAATTGATATTTATTGGTAAACAATATACTGCTTTTAAGATCTCGGGCTTTATGAAATTAAGATGAGTTTTCGTTAGAATACACTCCAGAGTTGAAAAATGCCACGAATAATAGAGAGCTCAAGAGTGTAAAACGGCCATCTCGTGTTCGGGAATGCAACCCGTGTACTCCCAGGGCATCTAAGACTCTGGTATGGCTTGTCCGTGTCACATGACACGACCCGTATCAGCTTCAGGGGCCCTTTCAATAGTAAAATCCGGGAAGAACATGGTCTGCTGTTGCTTAACACAACCTATGTTTCTTCCAGAGTTTTGGGGCTTCTAATATGTGCAATCTCATACACTATTGACCGTTAAAAACCTACATCAAATTTAAGATTACAGCCAGCCAATGTACGAATTAGCTTATCAATCATTTTAAGGATCAATAAATCGGTTCATGCATATACAAGTAACAATAATCTAACTTTTTAGCTTAATAATGTTCACATATTTCTTTAGCAAGAATACTCAAGAGTCCAAAAACATGCATCATCAAAAGAATCATTCCTGCTATGGTCAGTTTGAACACAATTGATTGTAGGACATCACACAACATATATGCATTAATCAACCCTAAAACTAGCAAGCATATCATGCAAGAATGTTTCAGAATTTAAAACCCCTTTTCCCACATGGATTTCCAACGTAGCATGTTTCTATCCCAAGAGAGACTAGACTATGAACCCATCTAAAGAGAGACATCTGAATGGAAGAAGAAGATGCAGAGGAATTGTTGCTTGAATCTTGGTTCAAAGAAATTGATTCAGAAAAGACACCCTTGATTGTTCATAGAAGAAAGATGATGATGAAAGCTCAACTTTTCCTCCTTTTCTCCTCTCAAACTCGTGCCCTCCCTTTCTCTCTCACTCTCTACTTCAATTTTCTGATTTGCAAAGAGGAAAAGAGATTGAGAATGAGGTTTTCTTCTACGAATGAGTTTAAGTAATGGTTTTGGAAAAGATCCTAATACCCATTGGTTTTAATGTATAATACCAATAATGCCATTAACATCAATTTCTAATCTTTCATTAATCAAAATAATTTACTATTGATTGATTATGAGAAGTTTTAGAAACTTTAAGATATTACATGTTTTTTTTTGCAATATATAATAATAAAAAATGCAAGTGTTATCCAATATTTTTGTAAAAATAATAATTAAAAGATAATAATGTGGTTTAAATTATAAGAAAATATCATCAAATTGTTTGATCAAATATAACGAAAATAATTTGTTTTTAATTAATATTTAATCATTTCATTAATAAATTAGACTTATCATCCTCATGATATTAATCACAATGGCACAACAAAACATAATTTAGGAGATAGTTCATTTATGGAGGGCAAGAAATGAAAAATGTTTCACTTAAACTGATATCTACCCCTGCTAGAGTTCAATTTTGTTTGATACTGTTATGAGATGCATGCTCATATAGAGGTCTCAAGGTGCGTGTAAACACTAGCAACATAGTCATAGAATAGTCATTTAGAAAATCTTGGCAGATTTAATACTATATTCTTATGTTTTGTTAATACAAGTATTTGTTTTTGAAAAAAAATTTAGATTTCCCATTTGAAATATTTTCATGCAGTTAAAATTTTCACAATGGCACAACAAAGAACAAATTTAGGAAGAACAATTCATTGATAGAAGAAATTATTAGGTTTTGTAAAAGGAATTGAAAAATTAATTTTAAAGACTAAATTAATATTTATTAGTAAACAATACACTACTTTTAAAGATCACGGGCTTTATGAGTTTAAGAGAAGTTTTTGTTAAAAACACAAGTGATTGGATTTTAAACCAATCATTTAGTTCAGGATATCACATTTTGGAAAAATAGCAGAAAAATAAATTTTAAAATATTTTATTTAGTATTTATTAATTAAGATATAAAATGATTGTTTTTTAACCTTTGAGTATCTTTTTACTTTGTTTTTACCGATGTTCATATAATAGAGAAAAATCCAAGTGTTGCCCAATATTTTTTATAAAAATAATACTTAAAAGTTAAAATTGTTGTTTAAGTTACAAAATATCTCAAAAAAATTATCAATCAAATAAAGTAAAAATTATTTATGAAGAATTAATATATATATATTTATTTAATATGTTAATTAGAAGATTGTTTTTATTCTTAAAATATTTAACCGATTAATATTAAAAGATAGTGGCTATTTTCTATTTGAAATATATTTCCTTATATTTAAAATTTTCTATAACGATATATCAAAAAAAAAATTTAACGAAATACAATTTATTTATAGATGAAATTATTAAAGTTTTATAAATTAAGTTATAAATTAGTTGCTAAAAAATTAAAAAATAGTTAAATCTTCCAATAGTGTTGTATTGCATTTTTTTAATGTTGGATATGAAAGACATTGTAACTATGTAATGTAGAAAAATATAAATAATATTTTAAAACTACACATAAATTTTTTTTATTTTATTTTGTAACATTGGTTGTGGAAGAGATTGTCGCCAAAATATGTAATAAAAATTGGGAAATGCTAACGAGTGTCCCGATGAACTAGTTGAATTCTCTGTATTTTTATATTAATTATGGGATCTATAAAGCAAATGGAAAATAAAATTTCATTTTTAAAAGATATTAAGAAAATAAAATTATCATTATTTTTTCTCGTATGCTTCAAAATTTGTTTAATCTTATTGACGATTTAATAAATGTCTAAAAAATGATTTACAAATAAAAGATATGTTATTAAAACATATTAAAGTTGACATTTAAGAGGTTTTTTTTACAGAAATATTTAATTTAATATATTATGTCGTATAAAAATGATTTGTCCCGCCATTATTTGTTTTTAATAATAACTTAAAACAATCCCAACAAGAATTTCATATTTGAGGAATTAAATAATTAAAATAATATTTTGAAATTTTATCTATTATTTATGGGATTGATTTAAAAAAAGTATAAAAATAAGTGAAAAGATTTAAATTGAAAGATATAATTTTTAAAATCTTAATAATATCTTATTTCCTAATTCAATTATGTCCTTTTACTCACTTCTTAACCAAATGTAATAATTTAACTCGCAAAGCCACTATAAATAGGCTCTTGCAAGATGCCTAGTTCAATATTTGAAAACGAAATGGCATTTTACAAGACTTTTCTTTTAACAATTTTGATCATTTGCATTGCTTCAGGCACGGTTGTCGGTAATAACCTATTTTTAATACTCAATTTTCATTGCTTCATATTCATTTTTATGTTTTTAATTAAAGTACTTTGATGGTAGTATACTATAGTGTATGTTAAAATAAATATGTTTTTGTTTAAAAAATAATAATCTTATGAACGAATATACAAGATGTTTTAAAAGTTAGAAGATCACAACTTTATATAATATTTCTAATGAAATTAAAATGATTGTTTCAGGAGAAACCAAAGGACCATGCTTCATTTCGCAATACTGTCCAACGGCATCAGAACTGTAATACCCCGTATTTTTTTATTTCACCGAATAATATTACATTGTGATCAACTGAGTCCGGTTGCTCTGAGAAATTATTTGAATAAATAATTTGAGTAACTTCGGTACTTAGAATTAATCCAATTAGTATTATTCGTTTCGGAGACATTTACTTTATTGGACTCTAGAGAACAAGGTGTTGTTCGCTTCTCATTCACTAAAGGGTCCCGCTATGAGATGGTGGGAGAGCGCTTCGGCTTTGATGACTGTTCAGGAAGTGCCTAAGGTTTGGGAACAGTTCAAAGTTATCTTCATGGAGAAATATTTTCCGAGCTCATTAAGGACTCAGAAGGAATTTGAATTTCAGCAGTTAAGGCAAGGTAGTATGACTGTGGCCAGTTATGTAATGCCCTGTATAATATATACCTAGAATAATACAATACAAGCATTTTTTTTTGGTACGGACACCATCATAAGTGCCTAATGGCGTAATTCACATACTTGACCATTCTAAAACATAATACAACTATGGTACAAGCTATGGAAATTAGCCAAAAATAAAATAAAACTAAGATCAATATACAATATTCCTCATTGTACAAGAACAATAAAATACACAGCAGAAATAAGCTTAACTAAGCTTCTCTTGAAACATCCCAGCATCGCTCCACTTGTAAATCAAACCTGCAAGTACCTGAAATATAGTAACTATAGTGGGGTGAGATACATCAAATCTCAGTGAGTTCCCTATCCTATAGATCCTCTCGGCTGTACAAGGTTCTATCAATCCTAACTCAAGTCAAGGGGAAAAGGGGAATGACCTTGAGTTTACATATTCATTCTTGCCCTATATGGAAACATGCTCACAAGTTCTCTAACTCTAGTATCATCAAATGATATCTCTCACGAAGGCATCTTTCCCCGGCCAACCCTACAAGAGGATTCAACACGGGTCACGGATCCTTAAATTCGTAGCCAGCCATTCTTGGCCAACCCTTCCAAAGAGTTTTCGACACGAGTCTTGGATGCTAAGGTAAATAACTTTCCCCGGCCATCCACAAAGGGCTCTTCAACACGGGTCACGGTTATCTACACATAGTACTTTCCCCGGCCAGCCCACACCAGGGGCCCTTCAACACGGGTCACTAATACCATCTTCTAAGCAACCTACCCAGTCATCCACAAAGAGGATCGAAACGCGGGTCACAGTTACTTAGGTGACGATTACCCATCGCAATCCCTCATGTTCCATACTAGGGTCTTTCACTCCTCTAGGCCAATCTCGTCACAGATGCAGTCACAGATGCAGCTTCCTACATCAGGTGCCCGAACCTTGCCATCTAGAGTTATCTATCACAATTCTATTAACAATCTAGAATTATAACATCTTAAATATGACATTTGCTTTGGGATAAAGTTTCCTCACTCTACCTAATTCATATTTTAAGCATGCATGTTCTCTCATTTACAATTCACAAATAGATGGACATGGTATACTCACAAATATTACAAGTAAACACATGTAATCACACATCACATAAAACATCACTTTTCACATTTACATAGTTAACACAAATCATAGGTTTCCTCCGATTCATCAATCGGGTATCATATCAATAGGTCTCACTCTTATCCCGTAGGATATTACACCGCTTACATCAGCTATAAAACATGCCACGGTCGGATTTACGATACAAAATATGTCAATTCCGACATTTCACAAAACATTACTTGCCTCGATCGGAGTTACGATCCAAAGGATATGGATTCACACATATCACATATCATGGTTTCCATCATTCCACTTAAATATAAAATCCCACATCATACCCAATATTTTCACCTTTTATTGGATAGAGGGTCGTCATAGCTTTCTAATGACACCAAGAACGTCCCGATCCGAGTTACGGATCAAAAGTTATGAAGGAAAGAAAACTGCACAAACAGTCACATTCGCTAGGCGAACACCCAGCGAGCATTCGCTCCAGCCTTCGCTAGGCGAAGCCCCTGGCGAATGAAAAAACAAAACCAAAACAGACATAAAGTTCGCTTCGCGAACTCTCTAGCGAACCTTCGCCTCGCCCTTCGCTTCGCGAACAACTCAGCGAAGCAAGTCAGAACCAAACAGAACTGAAAACCCACAAAGTTCGCTAGGCGAACGTATCTGGCAAACATTCGCTGACCTTCGCTGGCGGGTTCGCTAGGCGAACCCTCGAAAATCCGTTCGCTGCGCTTCGCCCCAGGTTCGCTAAGCGAACCATGCGAAACCCAGAAATCTCAGTAGCATCACAGCTGGGCCTTTGGGGTCCAAAACCCACTCCAAACACCACCCAATGCACAAACAAGCATAAATAAATGATTCTACACACGTATTGATCATACAACACAGTTTATAACTCATTTTATCCGTTAGATTCCATTGATTTATCCGATTAATCATTTTCTCTCAAATCTAAAACTTAGAGTTTCTATCTAGAACCCACCTGATATACGGAGAGGAGTTTGAAGAAGATGGTCCAAGCTTTTCTCTCTTTTCCTCCTTTCTCTTCTTCCCTTACTTTTCTTCTTTCTTCTTCTTCTAACTTTTCTTTTTCTTTTAACATATATATATATATAATACCAATATTATATAATATAATCCGATAGAGTAAAATATCTCCAATTGATCTTTTATCGTCTCAACCCAATTGATCAATTATTACAGTTACCTTAAAATACTTTCTTGAATTAGTAAATATTAATCCGTCTCTTTAATAAAATAATTGATCTCTTCAGAGTTCATTAATTGCTTTATTGATCCCAATAGATAATACTTAAAGTACTTATAGGATTCCATTAATCTAATTTACTAAAGATAGAGCACACAAAAGCTCATCTGATCTCATCTGATATCCAATTGAGCAATTAAATAATATAGGGTATTACAAGTTATGCTGAGAAGTTTGAAGACATGGCTGCTTATTCTAGGCAGGCTATGTATGCTCCTGATGAAAAATGGAAAATAGACCAGTTTCTGTTTGGACTAAAAGCTGAAATATCTCATAGTGTATCTCAGAGAGAGTTCACTACTTATGCTGAAGTGTTAAGACAATGCTATGTGGCAGAACAAAGTTTGAAAAAGGTTCGAGATGAAAGTGTAGCAAGTCGGATAACTCAAGGTGATCGTGGAAGGTCTAATGAATCATTTAGACCTAGGCCACAATCCTTCAAGGGGAAGCAGATACAAGATACAAGGGCGAGTGCATTTCCGGTGTGTCGCACTTGTGGAAAGATGCATTATGGGAGGTGTGGCATAGACAATGTGAAGTGTTACCAATGTCAGAAGATGGGTCATCTGAAGAAAGATTGTCCTCAAAATAGGATTTCACCACAAGGAAGGGTTTACACCTTAGATGCAAGGAAGAAGAAGAGTGACAATTCATTAATTGCTGGTACGTGCCTAGTTAACGGATTTCCTTGTTTTGTTCTATTTGATTGCGGAGCTACGCATTCTTTTATATCAATGCAATGTATGAAGCGAATTGGGTTACGGTCTGTTCCTTTGTCTCCTCCTATGGTGGTCACTACCGCCATGGATGAAATAGTTGAGACGCCATTGATGTGTGAAAACTGTGTGCTGCCTGTGAATGGTAGAGTCTTTCAGATTAACCTTATTTGTCTACAGCTTAAGAAAGTGGATGTCGTTTTGGGAATGGATTGGCTTTCTGCTAATTCGGTATTTATTGGGTGTGAGGAAAAGCTTATCATTATTCCGTCTGTTGAGGCTACAACAAAGGATGTTTTAACAACTATTCTAGAAGGTACGGTTGGTATGATAAATCTCTTGTTTGAAGAAGAGAAATCGGTTTTGTTGGTTCTCACTAAGGAAGGGAGTAGCGACCTTCAGGTTATGGATATTCCAGTAGTTTGTGAATTTTCTGAAGTTTTCCCCGAAGATGTCACTTCTCTTCCTCCGGAGAGGGAAGTGGAATTTTCTATTGACCTGGTACCGGGAACGGCTCCTATATCCGTTTCTCCGTATCGGATGGCACCGAAGGAGTTAAGGGAATTAAAGGATCAATTAGAAGAACTCATGGCGAAACATTTTGTGCGGCCTAGTGTTTCTCCGTGGGGAGCCCCTGTTTTGCTGGTGAAGAAGAAGGACGGTGGGATGCGGATGTGCATCGATTATCGTCAGCTGAATAAAGTCACCATTAAGAACAAGTATCCCTTGCCCAGGATAGATGACCTTTTGGATCAATTGAAAGCAGCCTGTGTGTTCTCGAAGATTGATTTGAGGTCAGGTTATCACCAAATCCGAGTGAAGAGTTCCGATGTACCGAAGACTGCATTTAGGACCCGTTATGGCCATTACGAATTCTTAGTGATGCCTTTCGGTGTGACAAATGCTCCAGCCGTCTTTATGGACTACATGAACCGTATATTTCAAGCTTACTTGGACCAGTTTGTTGTAATCTTCATTGACGACATTCTTATTTATTCTCGTACTTCACAAGAGCACGAGGAACACCTGAGAATTGTGTTATCTGTGTTGCAAGAGAAGCAACTGTTTGCTAAACTGAGTAAGTGTGAATTTTGGATGGCAGAAGTTAAGTTTCTTGGTCACGTTATATCCCAGGGTGGTGTAGCGGTGGATCCGTCGAAGGTGGAAGCAGTGATAAATTGGGAGAGGCCGAGAAATGCCTCAGAAGTCAGAAGTTTCTTGGGGCTGGCAGGTTACTATAGGAGGTTTATCAAAGGTTTCTCTCAGTTGGCTTCACCGATGACGAAGCTTACTCGTAAAGATTTTGCTTTTGGGTGGGATTCGGGTTGTGAGCAAAGTTTCATGAAGTTGAAGGAGAGATTGACAACGGCTCCGGTGTTAATCATTCCTGACTCTAACAACTATTATGAAGTGTTTTGTGATGCTTCTAAAATGGGATTGGGAGGTGTTCTGATGCAAGGTGGTCAAGTAGTAGCTTATGCCTCCCGACAATTGAAAATTCATGAACAGAATTATCCAACTCACGATTTGGAATTGGCGGCGGTTGTTTTTACACTAAAGGTATGGCGGCATTATTTGTATGGTGTACGTTTTGAAATGTTCAGTGACCATAAGAGTTTGAAATATTTATTTGACCAAAAGGAGTTGAATATGCGACAACGAAGATGGATGGAGTACTTAAAGGATTATGATTTAGAATTGAAGTATCATCTCGAAAGAGCGAATAAGGTAGCAGATGCGTTAAGTCAGAAATTAGTTCATGGCGCGAAATTTATGAGTTTGGAGTATGCCTTGTTGGAGAATTTTAGAGATCTTAATCTTCAGTTTGTGTGGACCCAAGATGGTGTGATTATGGGAAATTTGAATGTTAGTTCTACTCTGAGAGTTGAGATTCACCAAGGTCAAATGGCAGATGAGAAGTTGCAAGAAGTATTACTTCTACCAGGTTTTAGTCAGGCTACCGACGGAATTATTATGTTCGACCAAAGAATTTGTGTTCCGAATGATGCAATGTTAAGAAGAAAGATTTTGGATGAAGCTCATAAAGGTACTTTTACGATACATCCTGGTTCTTCGAAGATGTATCAGGATTTGAAGAAGGACTATTGGTGGGCCGGAATGAAAAAGGATGTTGCGAGGTATGTGTCAGAATGTGTAGTGTGCCAGCAGGTTAAGATTGAACACCAAAGACCGGGCGGTATGTTGCAACCTTTAGAAATTCCAGTTTGGAAATGGGATAGCATTTCTATGGACTTTGCAGTAGGATTGCCCCGTACGCAGGGTGGTTATGATTCAATTTGGGTGATTGTAGATCGACTAACGAAATCTGCGCATTTCTTGGCCGTAAAGACTACTTTCAAGGCAAGTCATCTTGCGAGGTTATTCATTGCGGAAATTGTAAGATTGCACGGTATTCCTTCTAATATGGTGTCGGACCGAGATCCGAAGTTTACTTCAAGGTTTTGGAAGTCTTTCAACAAGCTATGGGGACGGAGTTGCGTTTGAGCACATATAATCATCCTCAGACGGATGGTCAGACTGAGCGAACGATACAAACAATGGAGGATATGTTGAGAGCGTGTGTGTTAGAAAGTAAAGGGAATTGGAAAGAACTTCTACCATTGATTGAGTTCTCCTATAATAATAGTTATCATGCTAGCATCGGTATGGCTCCGTATGAAGCTTTATATGGGCGGAAATGTAGAACATCTTTGTGTTGGGCGGAAGTTGGAGAGGATAGGATATTAGGACCCGAAATCATCCAAGAGACTACGGAAAAGATTCGAATGATCCGTGAGAAAATTAAGCAAGCACAAGATCGTCAAAAGAGTTATGCGGACAATCGAAGGAGACCTTTAGAATTTGAAGAAGGTGACCATGTGTTCTTGAAAGTTACTCCTAGATTGAGATTGAAAGGACCGTTTAAGTAACGCAAGTTAAACCCGAGATACGTAGGACCGTATCAGATCTTAGAAAGAATTGGTGAAGTAGATTACAGGTTGGCCTTACCGCCTTCTCTGTCGAAAATGCATGATGTCTTCCATGTATCTCAGCTTCGGAGATTTATTTCAGATCCTCTTCAGCCGATTCTACCGGATACTATTGAAATAGAAGCGGATTTGACGTTTGAACCTCAACCGAGCCGCATTGTGGGAAGAGAAACTAAGGTATTAAGAAACAAGGATATTCCTCTCGTTAAGGTACAGTGGGATGTAACGCATCCGGGTGATGCAACTTGGGAGCTTGAATCGGAAATGCGAGGTGCTTACCCTCACCTGTTCAGGTAATCTTTGAATTCGAGGTCGAATTCCTATTTAAGGGGGGGAGGATGTAATACCCCGTATTTTTTTATTTCACCGAATAATATTACATTGTGATCAACTGAGTCCGGTTGCTCTGAGAAATTATTTGAATAAATAATTTGAGTAACTTCGGTACTTAGAATTAATCCAATTAATATTATTCGTTTCGGAGACATTTACTTAATTGGACTCTAGAGACATTTTTGGACATTTAGTAGTGTTGTTTTAATAATACTTACTATATATATGTATTTTCTCTCATTTGGATCAAAAAGAAAAAGATAGAAAGAAAGAGAAAGTTGGTAAAAGAAAGAAGAGAAGAGGAGAGAAAAGAGGAAGAAGGGAAAAGAAGAGAAAAACAAGGTTTTGGAAGAGAAGCTTCAAGATCATCACCAATCTTCATCCAAGCTTCACCAAACTTCTTGAGTTTCATCATCTTGATCATCTCTAGAGGTGGGTTTAGCTAGAAACCATTTTTCTTTGGGTTTTAGTGTTATGAGTTTTAGGTCGAAATCGTGGAAATCGATGTTTTAACGGATAGAATCGGTTAGAAATTGAAATGAATGTTGGGTATGTTCATAGAATCATGTGGGGATGATTATTTTCATGTTTCTATATAATGTTTGATGATTTTGAAATGTTAGGGGTTTAGAATAATTGGGTTTTATGAAATAAGATGTTTTGATGATAGTGGAAATCAAAGCTTGTTATAATGTGATGTTGAAACCTCTGTTGACTTTTAAATGTGCCCCAAAGTGGAATTGGAGCTTGGAGGAAGTTCTATTATCGCAGGGAATTTTTCTGAGTTTTGCAGATCGCGCTGAGCGCACAGGTGCTCGCTGAACGCGGTGTTTAATTCTTGGAACCTCTCGTGGCAGGGAGTTGCGCGCTGAGCGCGGACCAGGGCGCGCTGAGCGCTACCTGGGAGTTGAAAAATTATACTTTTGACGGAAAAATTCATAACTTTAGTTTCATTTATCGGTTTTGATTGTTCCTTATATCGATGTAAAGACGATGAAATATTCTACGTAATGGAGGAAAAACATGTTGATTTTACCGACCGATTAAATAATCGGGAAAGTTCGAAATGATGAAAATTGTGTTAAACTATTCTATTATTGTACCATGATGTATTTGGCCTGTCCTATTATTGTTTAGCATGATTGTAATTGAAAACGCATGTTAATATGGAAAAAGACGTAGGAAGAGTGAGGAAACCCCTTATGAACTATAGGAGAATTTAGAAGTTGGAAACACTAGTATGGAACATGTGGTTAACCTTGTGGGTTTGAACCGGCATGTGAGGCCGGGAGGCATTATAGCCTTGTGATTGTCGAATACAATCGTGTTGTTGTTTTGATCGCGTAATCGTAACTGGTTATATTGTGAGTGCGTTTCAAGGGTCTCGAGCTCCTCTGAAACAGATGCACAACTACTTGACAGGTTTGATTCCCCGTACTGTACGAATGGCGCCCATGGAGCGTAGGCTTGTGACGGTATAAGGCCCGTGAGAAGTGACGGTTCATAACGGTATAAGGCCCGTAGAACCCGAATCCATTCGTATGTCAAGTAGGTTACAGGGATCTATGACTCGGGTCGCCTTCTAGACGTAGAAGTGGGCGGGAACAGGAGATACCTTGGTATGGTTATCGATTAGTGATACTTTGAGTTGATAAACTCATGGCATGTTTCCATATAGTGTGAGGATTGTAATGTGAACTCAATAGTCCTTTCCCTTTTTCCCCGGACTTGAGTTAGGATTATTAGAACCCCTTTAATCTGAGAGAATCTATAAGATAGGAACCCACTGAGATTTGATGTATCTCACCCCACGTTGTTGATATTTCAGGTGCTTCAGGTACAGAGAAGGGTAAGGACAAGGTCGTTTGATCTTTCCTTGCATGTTGATGGCTAGCTTTCGCTATGTTGTTATTTTGAGATCATTATGATGATCTAGTTCTTAGATTTTATCGTTTTGGAACATCTTGTATATGTAATGCCTTAGACTTAGGTGTTTTGTATTAGAGGCATTTATGTGTATAATGTGTTATCTAGGAACTTATTGTATTTCAATACCAAATACTTGGATTCATATATATAATTTATGCTTTGATGTATGGATTTTATATATGGGTGTTACAGTTGGTATCAGAGCAGGTCGTATCCTCGACCTAGCCATGAAATAGTATAAGTATTTCTTTCCGTTTCATATACGTTGTGTCGCCATTGGTCTTAAGCGTTGTATTTATGGCATTGAGCCTGATCAACTTAATTCCATTTGTATGACCTTTAGGAACATGGCTGATGGACGTAGAAACCCTCGTGGTAGGCCCCGCACCACTCCTCAAGGGACGACTCCTCCGGTTGGCGATGTAATGCTCCGTTGTATCAGTTCATGCAGCAGATGCAACAACAACAGAATCTATTCATGCAGCAAATAGTGCAGCAAATGAATGGAGGTCCACATCCTCAGGTAGTTGTTCCCGAAGCTGTAGGTGGGAATTTCCGGGACTTTATCCGCATGAATCCTCCGGAATTTCAGGGTGGATTAGATCCCGTGAAGGCTCACGAATGGATTTCAGGTATGGAAAGGATTTTCTTGATAGTCCATTGCAGCGAAGAGAACAAGGTGTTGTTCGCTTCTCATTCACTAAAGGGTCCCGCTATGAGATGGTGGGAGAGCGCTTCGGCTTTGATGACTGTTCAGGAAGTGCCTAAGGTTTGGGAACAGTTCAAAGTTATCTTCATGGAGAAATATTTTCCGAGCTCATTAAGGACTCAGAAGGAATTTGAATTTCAGCAGTTAAGGCAAGGTAGTATGACTGTGGCCAGTTATGCTGAGAAGTTTGAAGACATGGCTGCTTATTCTAGGCAGGCTATGTATGCTCCTGATGAAAAATGGAAAATAGACCAGTTTCTGTTTGGACTAAAAGCTGAAATATCTCATAGTGTATCTCAGAGAGAGTTCACTACTTATGCTGAAGTGTTAAGACAATGCTATGTGGTAGAACATAGTTTGAAAAAGGTTCGAGATGAAAGTGTAGCAAGTCGGATAACTCAAGGTGATCGTGGAAGGTCTAATCAATCATTTAGACCTAGGCCACAATCCTTCAAGGGGAAGCAGATACAAGATACAAGGGCGAGTGCATTTCCGGTGTGTCAAACTTGTGGAAAGATGCATTATGGGAGGTGTGGCATAGACAATTTGAAGTGTTACCAATGTCAGAAGATGGGTCATCTGAAGAAAGATTGTCCTCAAAATAGGATTTCACCACAAGAAAGGGTTTACACCTTAGATGCAAGGAAGAAGAAGAGTGACAATTCATTAATTGCTGGTACGTGCCTAGTTAACGGATTTCCTTGTTTTGTTCTATTTGATTGCGGAGCTACGCATTCTTTTATATCAATGCAATGTATGAAGCGACTTGGGTTACGGTCTGTTCCTTTGTCTCCTCCTATGGTGGTCACTACCGCCATGGATGAAATAGTTGAGACGCCATTGATGTGTGAAAACTGTGTGCTGTCTGTGAATGGTAGAGTCTTTCAGATTAACCTTATTTCTCTACAGCTTAAGAAAGTGGATGTCGTTTTGGGAATGGATTGGCTTTCTGCTAATTCGGTATTTATTGGGTGTGAGGAAAAGCTTATCATTATTCCGTCTGTTGAGGCTACACCAAAGGATGTTTTAACAACTATTCTAGAAGGTACGGTTGGTATGATAAATCTCTTGTTTGAAGAAGAGAAATCGGTTCTGTTGGTTCTCACTAAGGAAGGGAGTAGCGACCTTCAGGTTATGGATATTCCAGTAGTTTGTGAATTTTCTGAAGTTTTCCCCGAAGATGTCACTTCTCTTCCTCCGGAGAGGGAAGTGGAATTTTCTATTGACCTGGTACCGGGAACGGCTCCTATATCCGTTTCTCCGTATCGGATGGCACCGAAGGAGTTAAGGGAATTAAAGGATCAATTAGAAGAACTCATGGCAAAACATTTTGTGCGGCCTAGTGTTTCTCCGTGGGGAGCCTCTGTTTTGCTGGTGAAGAAGAAGGACGGTGGGATGCGGATGTGCATCGATTATCGTCAGCTGAATAAAGTCACCATTAAGAACAAGTATCCCTTACCCAGGATAGATGATCTTTTGGATCAATTGAAAGGAGCCTGTGTGTTCTAGAAGATTGATTTGAGGTCAGGTTATCACCAAATCCGAGTGAAGAGTTCCGATGTACCGAAGACTGCATTTAGGACCCGTTATGGCCATTACGAATTCTTAGTGATGCCTTTCGGTGTGGCAAATGCTCCAGCCGTCTTTATGGACTACATGAACCGTATATTTCAAGCTTACTTGGACCAGTTTGTTGTAATCTTCATTGACGACATTCTTATTTATTCTCGTACTTCACAAGAGCACGAGGAACACCTGAGAATTGTGTTATCTGTGTTGCAAGAGAAGCAACTGTTTGCTAAACTGAGTAAGTGTGAATTTTGGATGGCAGAAGTTAAGTTTCTTGGTCACGTTATATCCCAGGGTGGTGTAGCGGTGGATCCGTCGAAGGTGGAAGCAGTGATAAATTGGGATAGGCCGAGAAATGCCTCAGAAGTCAGAAGTTTCTTGGGGCTGGCAGGTTACTATAGGAGGTTTATCGAAGGTTTCTCTCAGTTGGCTTCACCGATGACGAAGCTTACTCGTAAAGATTTTGCTTTTGAGTGGGATTCGGGTTGTGAGCAAAGTTTCATGAAGTTGAAGGAGAGATTGACAACGGCTCCGGTGTTAATCATTCCTGACCCTAACAACTCTTATGAAGTGTTTTGTGATGCTTCTAAAATGGGATTGGGAGGTGTTCTGATGCAAGGTGGTCAAGTAGTAGCTTATGCCTCCCGACAATTGAAAATTCATGAACAGAATTTTCCAACTCACGATTTGGAATTGGCGGCGGTTGTTTTTACAC
The DNA here is from genome assembly GCA_022829125.1 of Lathyrus tuberosus. Classification (NCBI taxonomy): domain Eukaryota; kingdom Viridiplantae; phylum Streptophyta; class Magnoliopsida; order Fabales; family Fabaceae; genus Lathyrus; species Lathyrus tuberosus. The sequence continues at coordinate 11,902,631 of JALAZF010000166.1, forward strand.
TAAAGGTATGGCGGCATTATTTGTATGGTTGACGTTTTGAAATGTTCAGTGACCATAAGAGTTTGAAATATTTATTTGACCAAAAGGAGTTGAATATGCGACAACGAAGATGGATGGAGTACTTAAAGGATTATGATTTAGAATTGAAGTATCATCCCGGAAGAGCGAATAAGGTAGCAGATGCGTTAAGTCGGAAATTAGTTCATGGCGCGAAATTGATGAGTTTGGAGTATGCCTTGTTGGAGAATTTTAGAGATCTTAATCTTCAGTTTGTGTGGACCCAAGATGGTGTGATTATGGGAAATTTGAATGTTAGTTCTACTCTGAGAGATGAGATTCACCAAGGTCAAATGGCAGATGAGAAGTTGCAAGAAGTATTACTTCTACCAGGTTTTAGTCAGGCAACCGACGGAATTATTATGTTCGACCAAAGAAATTGTGTTCCGAATGATGCAATGTTAAGAAGAAAGATTTTGGATGAAGCTCATAAAGGTACTTTTACGATACATCCTGGTTCTTCGAAGATGTATCAGGATTTGAAGAAGGACTATTGGTGGGCCGGAATGAAAAAGGATGTTGCGAGGTATGTGTCAGAATGTGTAGTGTGCCAGCAGGTTAAGATTGAACACCAAAGACGGGGCGGTATGTTGCAACCTTTAGAAATTCCAGTTTGGAAATGGGATGGCATTTCTATGGACTTTGCAGTAGGATTGCCCCGTACACAGGGTGGTTATGATTCAATTTGGGTGATTGTAGATCGACTAACGAAATCTGCGCATTTCTTGGCCGGAAAGACTACTTTCAAGGCAAGTCATCTTGCGAAGTTATTCATTGCGGATATTGTAAGATTGCACGGTATTCCTTCTAATATGGTGTCAGACCGAGATCCGAAGTTTACTTCAAGGTTTTGGAAAGCCTTTCAACAAGCTATGGGGACGGAGTTGCGTTTGAGCACATCTAATCATCCTCAGACGGATGGTCAGACTGAGCGAACGATACAAACAATGGAGGATATGTTGAGAGCGTGTGAGTTAGAAAGTAAAGGGAATTGGAAAGAACTTCTACCATTGATTGAGTTCTCCTATAATAATAGTTATCATGCTAGCATCGGTATGGCTCCGTATGAAGCTTTATATGGGCGGAAATGTAGAACACCTTTGTGTTGGGCGGAAGTTGGAGAGGATAGGATATTAGGACTCGAAATCATCCAAGAGACTACGGAAAAGATTCGAATGATCCGTGAGAAAATTAAGCAAGAACAAGATCGTCAAAAGAGTTATGCGGACAATCGAAGGAGACCTTTAGAATTTGAAGAAGGTGACCATGTGTTCTTGAAAGTTACTCCTAGATTGAGATTGAAAGGACCGTTTAAGTCACACAAGTTAAACCCGAGATACGTAGGACCGTATCAGATCTTAGAAAGAATTGGTGAAGTAGCTTACAGGTTGGCCTTACCGCCTTCTCTGTCGGAAATGCATGATGTCTTCCATGTATCTCAGCTTTGGAGATTTGTTTCAGATCCTCTTCAGCCGATTCTACCGGATACTATTGAAATAGAAGCGGATTTGACGTTTGAACCTCAACCGAGCCGCATTGTGGGAAGAGAAACTAAGGTATTAAGAAACAAGGATATTCCTCTCGTTAAGGTACAGTGGGATGTAACGCATCCGGGTGATGCAACTTGGGAGCTTGAATCGAAAATGCGAGGTGCTTACCCTCACCTGTTCAGGTAATCTTTGAATTCGAGGGCGAATTCCTATTTAAGGGGGGGAAGATGTAATACCCCGTATTTTTTTATTTCACCGAATAATATTACATTGTGATCAACTGAGTCCGGTTGCTCTGAGAAATTATTTGAATAAATAATTTGAGTAACTTCGGTACTTAGAATTAATCCAATTAATATTATTCGTTTCTGAGACATTTACTTAATTGGACTCTAGAGACATTTTTGGACATTTAGTAGTATTGTTTTAATAATACTTACTATATATATGTATTTTCTCTCATTTGGATCAAAAAGAAAAAGATAGAAAGAAAGAGAAAGTTGGTAAAAGAAAGAAGAGAAGAGGAGAGAAAAGAGGAAGAAGGGAAAAGAAGAGAAAAACAAGGTTTTGGAAGAGAAGTTTCAAGATCATCACCAATCTTCATCCAAGCTTCACCAAACTTCTTGAGTTTCATCATCTTGATCATCTCTAGAGGTGGGTTTAGCTAGAAACCATTTTTCTTTGGGTTTTAGTGTTATGAGTTTTGGGTCGAAATCGTGGAAATCGATGTTTTAACGGATAGAATCGGTTAGAAATTGAAATGAATGTTGGGTATGTTCATAGAATCATGTGGGGATGATTATTTTCATGTTTTTATATAATGTTTGATGATTTTGAAATGTTAGGATTTTAGAATAATTGGGTTTTATGAAATAAGATGTTTTGATGATAGTGGAAATCAAAGCTTGTTATAATGTGATGTTGAAACCTCTGTTGACTTTTAAATGTGCCCCAAAGTGGATTTGGAGGGTGGAGGAAGTTCTGTTATCGCAGGGAATTTTTCTGAGTTTCGCAGAGCGCGCTGAGCGCGCAGGTGCTCGCTGAGCGCGGTGTTTAATTCTTGGAACCTCTCGTGGCAGGGAGTTGCGCTCTGAGCGCGGACCAGGGCGCGCTGAGCGCGACCTGGGAGTTGAAAAATTATACTTTTGACGGAAAAATTCATAACTTTAGTTTCGTTTATCGGTTTCGATTGTTCTTTATATCGATGTAAAGCCGATGAAATATTCTACGTAATGGAAGAAAAACATGTTGATTTTACCGACCGATTAAATAATCGGGAAAGTTCGAAATGATGAAAATTGTGTTTTAAATTGTGTTAAACTATTCTATTATTGTACCATGATGTATTTGGCCTGTCCTATTATTGTTTAGCATGATTGTAATTGAAAACGCATGTTAATATGGAAAAAGACGTAGGAAGAGTGAGGAAACCCCTTATGAACTATAGGAGAATTTAGAAGTTGGAAACACTAGTATGGAACATGTGGTTAACCTTGTGGGTTTGAACCGGCATGTGAGGCCGGGAGGCATTATAGCCTTGTGATTGTCGAATACAATCGTGTTGTTGTTTTGATCGCGTAATCGTAACCGGTTATATTGTGAGTGCGTTTCAAGGGTCTCGAGCAGCTCTGAAACAGATGCACAACTACTTGACAGGTTTGATTCCCCGTACTGTACGAATGGCGCCCATGGAGCGTAGGCTTGTGACGGTATAAGGCCCGTGAGAAGTGACGGTTCATAATGGTATAAGGCCCGTAGAACCCGAATCCAATCGTATGTCAAGTAGGTTACAGGGATCTATGACTCGGATTGCCTTCTAGACGTAGAAGCGGGCGGGAACAGGAGATACCTTGGTATGGTTATCGATTAGTGATACTTTGAGTTGATAAACTCATGGCATGTTTCCATATAGTGTGAGGATTGTAATGTGAACTCAATAGTCCTTTCCCTTTTTCCCCGGACTTGAGTTAGGATTATTAGAACCCCTTTAATCCGAGAGAATCTATAAGATAGGAACCCACTGAGATTTGATGTATCTCACCCCACGTTGTTGATATTTCAGGTGCTTCAGGTACAGAGAAGGGTAAGGACAAGGTCGTTTGATCTTTTCTTGCATGTTGATGGCTAGCTTCCGCTATGTTGTTATTTTGAGATCATTATGATGATCTAGTTCTTAGATTTTATCGTTTTGGAACATCTTGTATATGTAATGCCTTAGACTTAGGTGTTTTGTATTAGAGGCATTTATGTGTATAATGTGTTATCTAGGAATTTATTGTATTTCAATACCAAATACTTGGATTCATATATATAATTTATGCTTTGATGTATGGATTTTATATATGGGTGTTACAAGAACAGTGTGACCATTTTTGTATAGCATTATTGGGCAAAAAAGGTGGCTCATGTGAAAAGGGTGAATGTTGTTGCCATTCGGAAAATTTTAATATAACATAAATAGTTTCTTAGTTTGTTTGAATACATTTATCTACAAACCCTATCTTTGAAAGTTACATAAAATAAGTTGAACAATCAATAATGTTATGTTATGTTAAATATTTATTTTTTATAATTTCTACTGATTAATTGGAATAAAGATTTAACAATTCTCAACACTAAAATTATATTTATTTATTGTATTTACATTTTATTTAATTAATATTTTTAATGATTTTATAATTATAGGTATAAAAACAATGGAAAAAATATCATCATTAATTATAAAAATAATCTACCATTATCTACATATAACAATATATTTATATTCCTTTACAGAAAAATGTTTGATATTTTGATTTTATTGAGACAGTGAAAATATAATATTAATTTAGTTTTTTTTAATGTATGACACTTATTATTCTTTAAAAACATTTATCAAATAAATTTTTATCTAGTGACGGTATGTTTTGCCAATAGTTAATAAAAAATAATTCAAGTGACACCAATATTTTTGTAAAAATAATAATTAAAAGCTAATATTCTGGTTTAAATTATAATTAAATCTTAAGAAATTATTTGATCAAGTGGTTTAATTTATTATAAAATCCCATCAAATTATTTGATCAAATATAATAAAATAATTTATTTTTAACTAATATTTAATTATTTCATTAATAAAATAGACGGATGTTCTCAACCTCAAGATATTTATGCAATGGTACCACAAAAAATAATTTAAGAGATACAATTCATTTATAGATTAAGTAGTCTGTTAAAAAAAACCAATGATTGGATTTAAAAAAACCAATTGTTAGCCTGAAGATATTACATTGTGTAAAAATAGTTTAAATGTTTTTAATAAATAACATTCAGTGTTATTTAGTAAAGTATAAAATGGTTTTTTTAACCTCGGTGTATTTTTTATTATTATTTTTACCCTTGTTTATGAATTAGAGCAAAACTCAAGTGTTGCCCAATATTTTTATAAAAATATTACTTAAAAGATAATATTGTGGTTTAAGTTGCAAGAAAATTTCTACAAGTTAATAAAAAAATAAAATAAACATAATTTAATTAAAATTAATTTTTCTTTATTTTATATTTTGCTTAAAAACTTGTTTTCTTCCTCACAATATCAAAAATAAAAAATATTAAAATAAAAGGGACTATTTCCAATTAGAAATATGTTTCCATCGATTTAAGATTTTCCATAATGGTTACAAAAAACTAATTTAAGAAATACAATTTTTATTGAATCATAAAACTTTAAAAAAAAATAACTAAAAATTAATTGAAAAAGACTAAATACTAAAAAATAAAAATAAATAAAATTACCAATAATTTTGTACTAAACTTTAGGACAACTCAAAAATATTTTATATAACTTTTATTACGTTGGATATCAAAGACATTGTAACCAAATGTAGTAAAATATAAACAATATTTTAACACCATCCCTAAATATTTTTATTTTATTTTGTAACATTGATTATGAAAGATATTTTATAAAATAAAAATATTACCGAGAATATATTATGTACACATATAGAAGAACTATGGGATTTGTAGATATTAATTTAAAAAAATATTCGTTTTAAAAGAAATCGAAAAGGAAAACTATAATAATTTTAAATTAAGAGTTGGTAAATATTTGATATTATTAACGGTTACTAATAAAAGAGATCTAAATTAAACATATAAAAGTTGGCATTTAATAAGTTATGTCATATAAAATTTGTATATTTATATATATTAAACCAAATTTTATGATAAAAAATATAATGTATATGATTTATTTCAAATTAATATTTATTTATTCCATAAATTAGTCAGATGTTCTCATCCTCGTAATATTAAAGACAATAACATTATATAAGATTTTAAAAAGGATGGAGAGGGAAAACTTGAAGATTGCTACTGCTGAAACAATCTTTGAGATATGGAGAGCAAGAAATAAAAAAAAGTTTCACTCAAACTGATATCTGCCCCAGCTAGTGTTCCATTTTGTTTGTTATTGTTATGAGATGCACTGCTCATATAGAGGTCTAAAGGTAGATGTAAACACTAGTAGCAACATAGCCATAGAATAATCATTTAGTAAATCTTGGCAGATTTAATATTCCAACTATTGTATTCTTATGATTTGCAAATAAAGATTTCCCATTTGAAATATATTGCAATGTTGTTAAAATTTTAACAATGGCACAACAAAGAACAAATTTAGGAAATATAATTCATTGCTAGAAAAAATTTGTAAGTTTTGTAAAAATAATTCAAGAATTAATTTTAATGAATAAATTGATATTTATTGGTAAACAATATACTGCTTTTAAGATCTCGGGCTTTATGAAATTAAGATGAGTTTTCGTTATAATACACTCCAGAGTTGAAAAATGCCACGAATAATAGAGAGCTCAAGAGTGTAAAACGGCCTTCTCGTGTTCGGGAATGCAACCCGTGTACTCCCAGGGCATCTAAGACTCTGGTATGGCTTGTCCGTGTCACATGACACGACCCGTATCAGCTTCAGGGGCCCTTTCAATAGTAAAATCCGGGAAGAACATGGTCTGCTGTTGCTTAACACAACCTATGTTTCTTCCAGAGTTTTGGGGCTTCTAATATGTGCAATCTCATACACTATTGACCGTTTAAAACCTACATCAAATTTAAGATTACAGCCAGCCAATGTACGAATTAGCTTATCAATCATTTAAAGGATCAATAAATCGGTTCATGCATATACAAGTAACAATAATCTAACTTTTTAACTTAATAATGTTCACATATTTCTTTAGCAAGAATACTCAAGAGTCCAAGAACATGCATCATCAAAAGAATCATTCCTGCTATGGTCAGTTTGCACACAATTGATTGTAGGACATCACACAACATATATGCATTAAACAACCCTAAAACTAGCAAGCATATCATGCAAGAATGTTTCAGAATTTAAAACCCCTTTTCCCACATAGCATGTTTCTACCCCAAGAGAGACTAGACTATGAACCCATCTAAAGAGAGACATCTGAATGGAAGAAGAAGATGCAGAGGAATTGTTGCTTGAATCTTGGTTTAAAGAAATTGATTCAGAAAAGACACCCTTGGTTGTTCATAGAAGAAAGATGATGATGAAAGCTCAACTTTTCCTCCTTTTCTCCTCTCAAACTCGTGCCCTCCCTTTCTCTCTCACTCTCTACTTCAATTTTCTGATTTGCAAAGAGGAAAAGAGATTGAGAATGAGGTTTTCTTCTACGAATGAGTTTAAGTAATGGTTTTGGAAAAGATCCTAATACCCATTGGTTTTAATGTATAATACCAATAATTCCATTAACATCAATTTCTAATCTTTCATTAATCAAAATAATTTACTATTGATTGATTATGAAAAGTTTTAGAAACTTTAGGATATTTGTAATACCCCGTATTTTTATGACACCGAATAATATTGCATTGTGATTAATTGAGTCCGGTTGCTCTGAGAAATTATTTGATAAAATAATTAGAGTAACTTCGGTACTTAGAATTGATCCAATTAATATTATCTGACTCTGAGATATTTTACTAATTTGTACTAAAGAGACTTTTTGGACATTTAGTAGTATTATTTACTAATACTAGTTTACTACTTATTCCTTTTCCTCCCATTTTCCAAAAAAAAAGAAAAAGATAGAAAGAAAGAAGATTAGAAGAAAGAAAAGGGGAAGAAGGGAAAAGAAGAGAAAAACAAGAAATTGAAGAAAAAGCTCAAGAACATCATCCAATCTTCATCCAAACTTCTCAATCATCTTCATCTTGCTCATTTTGAAGGTGGGTTCTAGTTAGTACCATTGTTAGAGAGCTCTAGAGAGTTTTTGGATTTAGGTTAGATTATGAAAATATGGAATTTTATGGTGGAATCGTGTTATAAATGTTGTTGAATGCTTGTTATCATGTCTATACTGAGTTTAGATCATGTGGGTATTATTGGGTTATGATTTGATGGAGAAAAATGTGGATTTGATGGAGTTACAGCAGCTGGGAGAAGTTCTGGTTCGCAGGGTTTGCCTAGCGAACCTGGGGCGAGGCCCAGCGAACAGCAATCGAGGGCTCGCCTAGTGAACCCGAACGTTCGCCTAGCGAAGGTTCGCGGGCATGTTCGCCTAGCGAACTTAGTGTGTTTTGAATATGGGAACTTACTGCCTAGGTGTTCGCTGGCACACTCGCCTAGCGAAGGTGAAGGCGAAGGTTCGCCAGACGTTCGCCTAGCGAACTTATGGTGTTTTGGGTCTGGGAGTATTCTGTTTAATTACTCGCCAGCTTGCTCGCGAAGCGAAGAGGGAGGCGAAGGTTCACCAGGGCGTTCGCGAAGCGAAATTTATGTCTGTTTTGTTCTGTTTGTTCATTCGCCAGAGGCTTCGCCTAGCGAAGGCGGAAGCGAACGCTTGCTGGGAGGTTCGCCTAGCGAACATGTCAGTTTGTGCAGTTTTGTTTCCTTCATAACTTTTGATCCGTAACTCGGATCGGGGCGTTCTTGGTACCGTTAGAAAGCCACGACGACCCTCTACCCAATAAAAAGTGGAAATTAGGAGTATAATGTAGGACAAGTTATTTAGAGGCAAATGAATGAAATTATTGATTTATGATATGTTGTTATATGATTCTATTACGCAATTGACTTATGTTTACCTATTTTCTCTTATTGTTAAGCATGTTTGAATATGTATGCATGTCAAAATATGAAATAGTAAGAGTGAGAAAAACCCTTATGAACTATAGGAGAATTTAGAAGTTGGAACACTAGTATGGAACATGTGGTTAACCTTTGTGGATTTGAACCGGCATGTGAGGCCGAGAGGTATTTTAGCCTTGAGATTGTCGAATACAATCGTGGTGTCGTGTATGATCACATAATCGTAACCGGATTATTTTACATTGAGTGTAGTTTCATGAGTCTCGGACTCCTCTGAAATGGATGCACAACTACTTGGCAGGTTTGATTCCCCGTGCTGTACGAGTGGCGCCCGTTGGGTGAATGCTTCTGACGGTAAATGGCCCGTGTAAAGTGACGGTTCATAACGGTAAAAAGCCCGTAGAACCCGAATCCATTCGTATGTCAAGTAGGTTGCAAGGATCCATGACCCGAGTCGACTTCTAGACGTAGAAGAGGACGGGAATAGGGGATACCTTGGCATGGTTACCGATTAGTGATATCGTGGGTTGATGAACTCATAACATGTTTCCATATAGTGTGTGTGTGCTCAAAGTCACTTCCCTTCCCCGGACTTGAGTTAGGATTGTTAGAACCATAAATAATCCGAGAGAATCCATAAGATAGGGAACTCACTGAGGTTTGATGTATCTCACCCCACTGTTGTTGTTTACATCACAGGTCCTGCAGGTTCGGCGACGGGTAACGATAAAGTGGTTTGACTTTTCCTTCCGGTTCGTAGTTTTTGAGATGGCATGGCTTCCGCTATGACGTTTTATTTTGAGATCATTGCATTGATCTAGTTCTTAGTTTTTATCGTTGTTGGAACATCTTGTATATGTAATGCCTTAGCTTTTGTGTTGTATTAGAGGCATTTATGTGTATAATGTGTTAACTAGGAACTTATTGTATTTCAATACCAAATACTTGGATTCATATATATAATTTATGCTAGTTTGTATGCATTTTATATGTGGGTGTTATAGTTGGTATCCGAGCAGATCGTATCCTCAACCTAGCCATGAAATAGTATAAGTAGTTTCTTTCTGTTTCATATGCGTTGTGTCGCTATTGGTCTTAAGTGTTATATGTATGGTATTGAGCCTGATCAACTTAATCCTATCTATATGACGTTTAGGAACATGGTTGGCGGACGCAGAAGCAATCGTGGTGGACCCACTTATCCTCCATCTGGGACGAATCTGCCAGGCGGCGATGAGAATGCTCTTTTGTATCAGTTTGTACAACAGATGCAGCAGCAGCAGAACCAGTTCATGCAACAGATGGTACAGAGGATGAATGGAGGCCTTCATCCTCAGGTGGTTGTTCCAAATGTTGTAGGTGGAAGTTTTCGGGATTTCCTCCGCATGAATCCTCCAGAATTTCATGGCGGATTGGATCCTGTGAAAGCTCGTGACTGGATTGCTGGCATGGAGAGAATCTTTCTGATAATTGGCTGTAGTGAGGAGAACAAGGTAGTGTTTGCTTCTCACTCACTGAGAGGTCCTGCTAGGATATGGTGGGATGTTGCTTCAGTTTTTATGACTATGCAAGGTGTACCTAAAGTGTGGGAGCAGTTCAGGGCTATTTTTATGGAAAAATACCTTCCTAGTTCTTTGAGGATCCGAAGAGAGTTTGAATTCCAACAGCTGAGGCAGGGTTACATGGTTGAGAATGATTGCGGGAGTTCAAGCCAACAATCTAAGCCTAGGAAACAAGCTTTCAAAAGGAAACAAGTTCAGGATCCTCAGAATAGTGCACCTCCTATGTGTCGTACGTGTGGTAAAATGCATTTTGGTGAATGTCGCTTCAAAGGGGTGAAGTGTTATCAATGTCAGAAGGTGGGACATATGGCGAGGGATTGTCCCCAAGATGGGAATCAGACGCAAGGGAAGCAGGTGCAAGATATAAGGGCGGGTGATTTTCCGGTGTGTCGCACTTGTGGAAAGATGCATTATGGAAGGTGTGGCATAGACAATGTGAAGTGTTACCAATGTCAGGAGATGGGTCATCTGAAGAAAGATTGTCCTCAGAATAAGATTCAACCACAAGGAAGGGTTTACACCTTAGATGCAAGGAAGAAGAAGAGGGACAATTCATTAATTGCTGGTACGTGCTTAGTTAACGGATTTCCTTGCTTTGTTTTATTTGATTGCGGAGCTGCACATTCTTTTGTATCGATGCAATGTATGAAGCGACTTGGGTTGCGGTCCGTTCCTTTGTCTCCTCCTATGGTGGTCACTACCGCCATGGATGAAATGGTTGAGACGCCTTTGATGTGTGAAATTGTGTTTTTCCGGTAGCCGGTGAGATTTCAGAAGTTTCCCCCGAAGATGTCACTTCTCTTCCTCCGGGGAGGGAAGTGGAATTTTCTATTGACCTGGTATCGGGAACGGCTCCTATATCCGTTTCTCCGTATCGGATGGTACCGCTTGAATTGAGAGAACTGAAGGAACAATTGGAAGAGCTTTTGGCCAAGCTTTTGTTAGACCTAGTGTTTCACCGTAGGGAGCCCCCGTTTTGTTAAGTAAAGAAGAAGGACGGTGGGATGCAATTGTGAATTAACTAACGTCAGCTGATTAAAGTCACCATTAAGAACAAGTATCCCTTGCCCAGGATAGACGACCTTTTGGATCAATTGAAAGGAGCCTGCGTGTTCTCGAAGATTGATTTGAGGTCGGGTTATCACCAAATCCGAGTGAAGAGTTTCGATGTACCTAAGACTGTATTTAGGACCCGTTATGGCCATTATGAATTCTTATTGATGCCTTTCGGTGTGACAAATGCTCCAGCCGTTTTTATGGATTACATGAACCGAATATTTCAAGCATACTTGGACCAGTTCGTGGTAATCTTCATTGACGATATTCTTATTTATTCTCGTACTTCACAAGAGCACGAGGAACATCTGAGAATTGTGTTATCTGTGTTGCAAGAGAAGCAACTTTTTGCTTAATTAAGTAAGTGTGAATTTTGGATGGCAGAGGTCACGTTTCTTGGTCACGATATATCACAAGGTGGTGTCGCAGTGGATCCGTCGAAGGTAGAAGCAGTGATAAATTGGGAGAGGCCGAGAAATGCTTCGGAAGTCAGAAGTTTCTTAGGGCTGGCAGGTTACTATAGGATGTTCATCGAAGGTTTCTCTAAGTTGGCTTTACCGGTGACGAAGCTTACTCGTAAAGATTTTGCTTTTGAGTGGGATTGGGAGGTGTTATGATGCAAGGTGGTCGAGTAGTAGCTTATGCCTCTCGACAATTGAAAATCCATGAACATAATTATCCAACTCACGATTTGGAATTGGTGGCGGTTGTTTTTACACTAAAGGTGTTGTGGCATTATTTGTATGGGGTACGTTTTGAAATGTTGAGTGACCATAAGAGTTGAAATATTATTTGACCAAAAAAAAAAGGAGTTAAATATGCGACAACAAAGATGGATGGAGTACTTAAAAGATTATGATTTAGAATTGAAGTATCATCCAGGAAAAAAAAAACGAATAAGGTAGCAGATGCGTTAAGTCGGAAATTAGTTCATGGCGCGAAATTGGTGAGTTTGGAGTATGCCTTGTTGGAGAATTTTAGAGATCTTAATCTTCAGTTTGTATGGACCCAAGATGGAATAATTATGTTCGACCAAAGAATTTGTGTTCCGAATGATGCAATGTTAAGAAGAATGATTTTGGATGAAGCTCATAAAGGTACTTTTACGATACATCCTGGTTCTTCGAACATGTATCAGGATTTGAAGAAGGACTATTGGTGGGCTGGAATGAAAAAGGATGTGTGATGTATGTGTCTGAATGTGCAGTATGCCAACAGGTTAAGATTGAACACCAAAGACCGGGCGGTATGTTGCAACCTTTAGAAATTCCAGTTTGGAAATGGGATAGCATTTCTATGGACTTTGCAGTAGGTTTGCCCCGTACGCAAGGTGGTTATGATTCAATTTGGGTGATTGTAGATCGACTAACGAAATCTGCGCACTTCTTGGCCGTGAAGACTACTTTCAAGGCAAGTCATCTTGCGAGGTTGTTTATTGCGGAAATTGTAAGATTGCACGGCATTCCTTCTAATATGATGTCGGACAGAGATCCAAAGTTTACTTCAAGGTTGTGGAAATTTTTTCAACAAGCTATGGGGACGGATTTGCGTTGAGCATGTCTAATCATCCACAAGCGGATGGTCAGACTGAGCGAACGATACAAACGATGGAGGATATGTTGAGAGCTTGTGTGTTAGAAAGTAAAGGGAATTGGAAAGAACTTCTACCATTGATGGAATTTTCCTATAATAATAGATATCATGCTAGCATCGGTATGGCCCCGTATGAAGCATTATATGGACGAAAATGTAGAACACCTTTGTGTTGGGCGGAAGTTGGGGAAGATAGAATCTTAGGACCCGAAATCATCCAAGAGACTACAGAAAAGATTCGAATGATTCGCGAGAAAATTAAGCAAGCCCAAGATCTACAAAAGAGTTATGCAGATAATCGAAGGAGACCTTTGGAATTTGAAGAGGGTGACCATGTCTTTTGAAAGTTACTCCTAGATTTAGATTGAAAGGACCGTTTAAGTCACGCAAGTTAAGCCCGAGATACGTGGGACCGTATCAGATCTTAGAAAGGATTGGTGAAGTAGCTTACAGGTTGGCCTTATCGCCTTCTCTATCGGAAATGCATGATGTATTTCATGTATCTCAGCTTCGGAGATTTGTTCCAGATTCTCTTCAGCCGATTCTACCGGATACTTTTGAAATAGAAGCGGATTTGAAGTTTGAACCTCAACCGAGCCGCATTGTGGGAAGAGAGACGAAAGTATTAAGAAACAAGGATATTCCTCTCGTTAAGGTACAGTGGGATGTAACACATCAAGGTGATGCAACTTGGGAACTTGAATCAGAAATGCGGGATGCTTACCCTCATCTGTTCAGGTAAATTTTAAATTCGAGGGCGAATTTCTATTTAAGTGGGGGAGGATGTAATACCCCGTATTTTTATGACACCGAATAATATTGCATTGTGATTAATTGAGTCCGGTTGCTCTGAGAAATTATTTGATAAAATAATTAGAGTAACTTCGGTACTTAGAATTGATCCAATTAATATTATCTGACTCTGAGATATTTTACTAATTTGTACTAAAGAGACTTTTTGGACATTTAGTAGTATTATTTACTAATACTAGTTTACTACTTATTCCTTTTCCTCCCATTTTCCAAACAAAAAGAAAAAGATAGAAAGAAAGAAGATTAGAAGAAAGAAAAGGGGAAGAAGGGAAAAGAAGAGAAAAACAAGAAATTGAAGAAAAAGCTCAAGAACATCATCCAATCTTCATCCAAACTTCTCAATCATCTTCATCTTGCTCATTTTGAAGGTGGGTTCTAGTTAGTACCATTGTTAGAGAGCTCTAGAGAGTTTTTGGATTTAGGTTAGATTATGAAAATATGGAATTTTATGGTGGAATCTTGTTATAAATGTTGTTGAATGCTTGTTATCATGTCTATACTGAGTTTAGATCATGTGGGTATTATTGGGTTGTGATTTGATGGAGAAAAATGTGGATTTGATGGAGTTACAGCAGCTGGGAGAAGTTCTGGTTCGCAGGGTTCGCCTAGCAAACCTGGGGCGAGGCCCAGCGAACAGCAATCGGGGGCTCGCCTAGCGAACCCGAACGTTCGCCTAGCGAAGGTTCGCGGGCATGTTCGCCTAGCGAACTTAGTGTGTTTTGAATATGGGAACATACTGCCTAGGTGTTCGCTGGCACACTCGCCTAGCGAAGGTGAAGGCGAAGGTTCGCCAAACGTTCGCCTAGCGAACTTATGGTGTTTTGAGTCTGGGAGTATTCTGTTTAATTACTCGCCAGCTTGCTCGAGAAGCGAAGGGGGAGGCGAAGGTTCGCCAGGGCGTTCGCGAAGCGAACTTGATGTCTGTTTTGTTCTGTTTGTTCATTCGCCAGAGGCTTCGCCTAGCGAAGGCGGAAGCGAACGCTCGCTGGGAGGTTCGCCTAGCGAACATGTCAGTTTGTGCAGTTTTGTTTCCTTCATAACTTTTGATCCGTAACTCGGATCGGGGCGTTCTTGGTACCGTTAGAAAGCCACGACGACCCTCTTGGTACCGTTTGTGCAGTTGTTGTTTACATCACAGGTCCTGCGGGTTCGGCGACGGGTAAGGATAAAGTGGTTTGACTTTTCCTTCCGGTTCGTAGTTTTTGAGATGGCATGGCTTCCGCTATGACGTTTTATTTTGAGATCATTGCATTGATCTAGTTCTTAGTTTTTATCGTTGTTGGAACATCTTGTATATGTAATGCCTTAGCTTTTGTGTTGTATTAGAGGCATTTATGTGTATAATGTGTTAACTAGGAACTTATTGTATTTCAATACCAAATACTTGGATTCATATATATAATTTATGCTAGTTTGTATGGATTTTATATGTGGGTGTTACAATATTACATGTTTTTTTTGCAATATATAATAATAAAAAATGCAAGTGTTATCCAATATTTTTGAAAAAATAATAATTAAAAGATAATATTGTGGTTTAAATTAAAAGAAAATATCATCAAATTGTTTGATCAAATATAGCGAAAATAATTTGTTTTTAATTAATATTTAATCATTTCATTAATAAATTAGACTTATCATCCTCATGATATTAATCACAATGGCACAACAAAACATAATTTAGGAGATAGTTCATTTATGGAGGGCAAGAAATGAAAAATGTTTCACTTAAACTGATATCTACCCCTGCTAGAGTTCAATTTTGTTTGCTACTGTTATGAGATGCATGCTCATATAGAGGTCTCAAGGTGCGTGTAAACACTAGCAACATAGTCATAGAATAGTCATTTAGAAAATCTTGGCAGATTTAATACTGTATTCTTATGTTTTGTTAATACAAGTATTTGTTTTTGAAAAAAAATTTAGATTTCCCATTTGAAATATTTCCATGTAGTTAAAATTTTCACAATGGCACAACAAAGAACAAATTTAGGAAGTACAATTCATTGATAGAAGAAATTATTAGGTCTTGTAAAAAGAATTCAAAAATTAATTTTAAAGACTAAATTAATATTTATTAGTAAACAATACACTACTTTTAAAGATCACGGGCTTTATGAGTTTAAGAGAAGTTTTTGTTAAAAACACAAGTGATTGGATTTTAAACCAATCATTTAGTTCAGGATATCACATTTTGGAAAAATAGCAGAAAAATAAATTTTAAAATATTTTATTTAGTATTAATTAATTAAGATATAAAATGATTGTTTTTTAACCTTTGAGTATCTTTTTACTTTGTTTTTACCGGTGTTCATATAATAGAGAAAAATCCAAGTGTTGCCCAATATTTTTTATAAAAATAATACTTAAAAGTTAAAATTGTTGTTTAAGTTACAAAATATCTCAAAAAAATTATCAATCAAATAAAGTAAAAATTATTTATGCAGAATTAATATATATATATATATATATATATATATATATTTATTTAATATGTTAATTAGAAGATTGTTTTTATTCTTAAAATATTTAACCGATTAATATTAAAAGATAGTGGCTATTTTCTATTTGAAATATATTTCCTTATATTTAAAATTTTCTATAACGATATATCAAAAAAAAAATTTAACGAAATACAATTTATTTATAGATGAAATTATTAAAGTTTTATAAATTAAGTTATAAATTAGTTGCTAAAAAATTTAAAAATTGTTAAATCTTCCAATAGTGTTGTATTGCATTTTTTTAATGTTGGATATGAAAGACATTGTAACTATGTAATGTAGAAAAATATAAATAATATTTTAAAACTACTCATAAATTTTTTTATATTTTATTTTGTAACGTTGGTTGTGGAAGAGATTGTCGCCAAAATATGTAATAAAAATTGGGAAATGCTAACGAGTGTTCCGATGAACTAGTTGAATTCTCTGTATTTTTATATTAATTATGGGATCTATAAAGCAAATGGAAAATAAAATTTCATTTTTAAAAGATATTAAGAAAATAAAATTATCATTATTTTTTCTCGTATGCTTCAAAATTTGTTTAATCTTATTGACGATTTAATAATGTAACACCCACATATATAATACATGCATCAAATCATATATTACACATGATAAGTACGTTTGGTACTGAAATATACAATAAGTTCCTAGTTAACATATTATATACATAAATGCCTCTAATACAAAACACTAAAGTCTAAGGCATTACATATACAAGATGTTCCAAGAAGATAAAAACTAAGAACTAGATCAAAATAATGATCTCAAAACATAACGCCATAGCGGAAGCCATGCCATCACAAAAGCTACGATCCGTAAGGAAAGTCAAATAACCTTGTCCTTACCCTTCGCCGAACCTGCAGAACCTGTGATGTAAACAACAACAGTGGGGTGAGATACATCAAATCTCAGTGAGTTCCCTAACTTAAAGTCCTCTCGGCTTTACAAGGTTCTAAAATAAACCTAACTCATGTCCAAAGGGAAAGGGGAAGGATCATGAGTACACACACACAAGTAACCACCACGGTGAGCCTATAAACTCACTCTAGTACCGAAGTACCTGCTGAGCCTGTAAACTCCAGGATTCACAATCAATAACCAATACCAAGGTATCCCCTATTCCCGTCTGCTTCTACGTCTAGAAGACGACCCGAGTCATGGATCCTTGTAGCTACTTGGCATACGAATTGGATTCGGGATCACCGGTCCGTACACCGTGATCCGTCACTTCTCACGACCCGTACACCGTCACAAGTCTCTTTACCCGTAGGCTCCAATCGTACTTAACACGGGACTCAAACCTGCCAAGTAGTTGTGCATAACGTTTCAGAGGAGGTGCTCGAGTCTCATGAAACTACACCGCAAGAAACCGTGGTTATGATTTAAAATGCACACGCCTCGGCCTTTCATGCACGAGCGTTGCCACACATGGAACAATTCACACTTCCGACACCGGTTTATGGTAATGTTCCTCACTCTGCCTATTCCATATTTTAACATGCATACCTTTCCAACAACAATTACACACTTTTAATAGATTAAAGTCGATAAAACGACGCGATTTCAGAAATCCCGACTTAATTAAATCGGCCGACAATCTTAAAACCATTATAATAAGAAAGTACGTTTTATTATCTTTCCAACGATACCAAAAATGTTCAAATCCGAGTTACGTACAAAAAGTTACGGCATTTGAAACAAACGATCGGAAAATAATCACAACAGCAGAATTTCTGCAATTCTCCTGGCCATACGCGTATTGCCCCATACGCGTATGGGCAGAGAAAAATGCAGAAAAACCTGCAGAATTTCCTGTTTACGGGTTGATCCAAAATCACCCCAAAATCCCATTTTTGATCAATCACAAAGCATCAAAACATGTTTAAACACAACAAGCAGTATAACATACAATCAAACATTGGATTTCACAGTTAAATTCATGATTTTATACCAAAAATACCCATTTTCCACAATTCCAACCTAACTCTAAACTCAAAATAACTTTACTCTAAAGGGTCTAACTAGAACCCACCTGGACCACAAGATGAGGAGATTGACACTGAGCTGAAGAGATGAAGAGTTGAAGCTTGATGATGATCTTGAGCTCTTTGTGGAATTTCTCTCCTTTTTCCTTCCTTCACTTTTCCTTTCTTCTCTTTTCCTTTTCTTTCTAACTTTTGTTTTTTTTTTTCCAAATGAGAAAAAGAAACATAGTAAAGAAAATAATTCCCATTAATTAGCAATACTACTAAATGTCCAAATTAGCTCAAATGCACCAATTAATAAAAACTCAACGTTAAATACTATTAATTTAATCAACTCTGAGTTCGTCGGTTTACTCTAATTATTCTATCAAATAATTACTCAGAGTACTCCGGAACCCAGTTGATCATAATAATATTCACCAGAGCGTTTATAAATTTACGGGGTATTACATCCTCCCCCCTTAAATAGAAATTCATCCTCAAATTTAGAATGTTACCTGAACAGATGTGGATAAGAATCTCGCATTTTCGACTCTTATTCCCAAGTAGCATCACCCGGATGCGTCATATCCCATTGCACCTTAACAAGTGGAATATCTTTGTTCCTTAGCACTTTGGTTTCTCTTCCCACAATACAACTCGGTTGTGGTTCAAAAGTCAAATCCGATTTTATCCCCACGGATTCTGGTAGAATTGGCTGAAGATGATCAGGAATAAACTTACGGAGCTGAGATATGTGAAAAACATCATGCATCTCAGATAGAGAGGGTGGTAAGGCTAATCTGTAAGCAACTTCACCAATCCTTTCTAAAATCTGATACGGTCCCACATATCTCGGACATAATTTACGTGACTTAAACGGTCCTTTCAATCTCAATCTCGGAGTAACTTTCAGAAATACATGATCACCTTCCTCAAATTCCAAAGGTCACATATGGTTATCCGCATAACTCTTTTGACGATCTTGGGATTGTTTAACTTTCTCACGGATCATTCGAATCTTTTCCGTAGTCTCTTGAATAATCTCGGGTCCTAAAATTCTATCTTCGCCAATTTCAGTCCAACACAAAGGTGTTCTACACTTCCTCCCATACAATGCTTCATAAGGAGCCATACCGATGCTCGCATGGTAACTATTGTTATAGAAATACTCAATCAACGGTAAAAGTTCTTTCCAATTCCCTATACTCTCTAGCACACAAGCTCTTAACATATCCTCCATCGTCTGTATTGTTCGCTCAGTCTGACCATCCGTCTGAGGATGATTCGACGTGCTCAAACGCAAATTCGTACCCATCGCTTGTTGGAACACCTTCCAAAATCTCGAAGTAAACTTCAGATCTCTATCGGACACAATACAAGAAGGAATACCATGCAATCTCACAATCTCAGCAATAAACAACCTTGCAAGATGACTTTCCTTATAAGTAGTCTTTGCGGCTAAGAAATGTGCAGATTTCGTTAGTCGATCTACAATTACCCAAATAGAATCATACCCACCTTGTGTACGAGGTAAACCCACTGCAAAGTCCATAGAAATACTATCCCACTTCCAAACTGGAATATCTAAAGGTTGTAACAGACCGCCCGGTCTTTGGTGTTCAATCTTCACCTGTTGGCACACCGCACATTCTGACACATATTCCGCTATATCCTTTTTCATCCCAGACCACCAATAATCCTTCTTTAAATCCTGATACATCTTCGACGAACCAGGATGTATCGTAAAAGTACCTTTATGAGCTTCATCTAAAATCTTCCTCTTCAATGCCTCATCCTTCGGAACACAAATCCGTTGATTAAACAGAACAATCCCATCAGTTGTTCGTGTAAAACCCAGTTGAAGTAACAATTCTTGTAACTCCTCCTCCAACAATTGTTCTTGTTGAATCTCAACTCTTAAAGTAGAATTGACATTAAAATTTCCCATAATCACACCATTCGGAGTCCACACAAATTGGAGATTAAGATCTCTAAACTTTTCCAACAACGAATACTCCAAAATCATCAATTCCGCACTATGAACCATTTTCCGGCTTAAAGCATCCGCTACCTTATTCGCCTTTCCTGGATGATACTTCAATTCTAAGTCATAATCCTTCAAGTACTCCATCCACCTTCTCTGTCGCATATTCAACTCCTTCTGGTCAAATAAATACTTCAAACTCTTGTGGTCACTGAACATCTCAGAGCGTACACCATATAAATAATGACGCCACACCTTCAGTGCAAACACCACTGCAGCTAGTTCCAAATCATGAGTTGGATAATTCTTCTCGTGAACTTTTAACTGTCGAGAAGCATAAGCTACTACTTGACCGCCTTGCATCAGAACACCCCCTAATCCCCCCTTAGAAGCATCACAAAATACTTCATAAGAGTTGCTAGGATCAGGAATAATTAATACTGGAGCACTCGTCAAACTTTCCTTCAATTTCCTAAAACTTTGTTCATAACCCGAATCCCACTCAAAAGCAAAATCCTTCCGAGTAAGTTTCGTCATTGGTAAGGCCAATTGAGAAAATCCCTTAATGAACCTTCTATAGTAACCTGCCAATCCTAAGAAACTTCTAACCTCTGAGACATTTCTCGGTCTCTCCCAATTAATCACTGCTTCTACCTTCGATGGATCTACTGCCACACCACCCTGAGATATAACATGTCCAAGGAAATTGACTTCCGACATCCAAAACTCACACTTACTCAACTTAGCAAACAACCGCTTCTCTTGCAATACCGATAAGACAATTCTCAGATGTTCTCCGTGCTCTTGTGGAGTACGAGAATAAATAAGAATGACGTCAATAAAGATTACCATAAATTGGTCCAACTAAGCCTGGAATATACGGTTCATGTAATCCATAAAAACAGCTGGGGCATTAGTCACACTGAAAAGCATCACTAAGAATTCATAATGACCGTAACGGGTTCTAAATGCAGTCTTGGGCACATCGGAACGCTTCACTCGAATCTGATGATAACCCGACCGTAAATCAATCTTCGAGAACACACAGGCTCCCTTCAATTGATCTAACAAGTCGTCTATCCTGGGTAAGGGATACTTGTTCTTAATGGTGACTTTATTCAACTTACGATAATCAATGCACAAATGCATTCCCCCATCTTTCTTCTTTACCAACAACACTGGAGCTCCCCAAGGTGAAACACTAGGTCTAACAAAATGCTTAGACATCAAGTCCTCCAATTGGTCCTTTAATTCCCTTAATTCAAGCGGTGCCATCCGATACGGAGAAACAGATATAGGGGCCGTTCCCGGTACCAGGTCAATAGAGAACTCAACTTCTCTCTCCGGAGGAAGAGAAGAAACATCCTCAGGAAACACTTCAGAAAATTCACACACTATTGGAATACTCAGAACTTGCTGTTCACTACTTTTTTCCTTAGTAAGAACCAATAAAACAGATTTCTCTTTCTCAAACAAGAAATTTACCATTCCCACCGTACCTTCTAAAATTGTTGATAATACATCTTTCGGAGTAGCCTCAGCGGATGGAATAATAATTAGCTTCTCCTCACAACCGATAAAAACCGAATTAGCTGAAAGCCAGTCCATTCCCAGAACAACATCCATTTTCTTAAGCGGCAAACAAATAAGATCAATCTGGAAGACTCTTTCATTCACCGACAACACACAATTTTCACACATCAGCGGTGTTTCAACCAATTCATCCATGGCGGTAGTAACCACCATAGGAGGAAACAAAGGAATAGTTTGCAACCCAAGTCGCTTCACACAACGCGTGGACACAAGAGAATGCGTTGCCCCACAATCAAATAAAACAAAACAAGGATGTCCATTTACGAAACACGTACCCGCAATCAAGGAGTTGTCACCCTTTGCTTTCCTTGCATCCAAGGTATACACTCGGCCAGTAGTCTTCCCTTGTGTCTGGTTCCTACCCTGAGGACAATCTCTCGATACATGACCCATCTTGTTACACTGATAACACCGTATTCCCTCCGAAAAGCACCTACCAAAATGATTCCTCCCACAAGTATGACATACCAGAGGCACACTAGTTCGAGAACCCTGTACTTGCTTCCCTTTGGAAGACTGTTGCCTTTGCCTAAACTGTTGATTCGACCTTCCACGGTCACTTTGAGTTGCCCTGTTCAAATCCACCTCCATTTGTACCTTTTTCAAACTATTTTCCGCCACATAACATTGTCTTAACATTTCAGCATAAGTAGCAAATTCCCGTTGAGACACGCTATGTGAAATTTCAGCCCTCAAACCAAACAAAAACTGATCAGTCTTCCACCTCTCATCAGGAGCATACATTGCCTGCCTAGAATAGTCAGCCATGATCTCAAATTTTTCCGCATAGGAAGCCACTGATAAATTGCCCTGTCTCAACTGTTGGAACTCAAACTCCTTCTGAGACCTTAAAGAACTCGGAAAATATTTCTCCATAAAAGTTACTTTAAACTGCTCCCACACCTTTGGTACCTCTTGGATTGTCATTAAGGCTGAAGCGCTCTCCCACCACCTCATGGCAGGACCCTTCAACAAGTGAGAAGCAAAGACCACTTTATTTTCCTCACTGCAATGCACTATCAAGAAAATCCTTTCCATACCTGATATCCATTCATGCGCCTTCACCGGATCTAACCCTCCCTGAAACTCCGGAGGATTCATACGGATGAATTCTCTATAGGTTCCCCCTGCAACTTCAGGAACAACCACTGGAGGATGCAGACCATCAGCCATTTGCTGTACCATTCCTTGTATGAACTGATTCTGTTGTTGCTGCATCTGTTGCATGAATTGATACAAAGGGGCGTTCCCTTCAGCACCCGGTGGAACCGTCCCCGCTGGAGTAGTTCTCGAAGTCCTTGGTCTTCCACGGTTGTTTCTACGTCTGTCGGCCATGTTCCTAAATCTCATACAAATAGGATTAAGTTGATCAGGCTCAAAACTATAAATATAACACGTAAGACCAAAGGCGACACCACGTATCTGAAACGGAAAGAATTACTTATTCTATTTCATGGCTAGGTCGACGATACGACCTGCTCTTATACTAACTGTAACACCCACATATATAATACATGCATCAAATCATATATTACACATGATAAGTACGTTTGGTACTGAAATATACAATAAGTTCCTAGTTAACACATTATATACATAAATGCCTCTAATACAAAACACTAAAGTCTAAGGCATTACATATACAAGATGTTCCAAGAAGATAAAAACTAAGAACTAGATCAAAATAATGATCTCAAAACATAACGCCATAGCAGAAGCCATGCCATCACAAAAGCTACGATCCGTAAGGAAAGTCAAATAACCTTGTCCTTACCCTTCGCCGAACCTGCAGAACCTGTGATGTAAACAACAACAGTGGGGTGAGATACATCAAATCTCAGTGAGTTCCCAAACTTAAAGTTCTCTCGGCTTTACAAGGTTCTAAAATAAACCTAACTCATGTCCAAAGGGAAAGGGGAAGGACCATGAGTACACACACACAAGTAACCACCACGGTGAGCCTGTAAACTCACTCTAGTACCGAAGTACCTGCTGAGCCTGTAAACTCAAGGATTCACAATCAATAACCAATACCAAGGTATCCCCTATTCCCATCCGCTTCTACGTCTAGAAGACGACCCGAGTCATGGATCCTTGTAGCTACTTGGCATACGAATTGGATTCGGGATCACCGGTCCGTACACCGTGATCCGTCACTTCTCACGGCCCGTACACCGTCACAAGTCTCTTTACCCGTAGGCTCCAATCGTACTTAACACGGGACTCAAACCTGCCAAGTAGTTGTGCATAACGTTTCAGAGGAGGTGCTCGAGTCTCATGAAACTACACCGCAAGAAACCGTGGTTATGATTTAAAATGCACACGCCTCGGCCTTTCATGCACGAGCGTTGCCACACATGGAACAATTCACACTTCCGACACCGGTTTATGGTAATGTTCCTCACTCTGCCTATTCCATATTTTAACATGCATACCTTTCCAACAACAATTACACACATTTAATAGATAAAAGTCGATAAAACGACGCTATTTCAGAAATCCCGACTTAATTAAATCGGCCGACAATCTTAAAACCATTATAATAAGAAAGTACGTTTTATTATCTTTCCAACGATACCAAAAATGTTCAAATCCGAGTTACGTACAAAAAGTTACGGCATTTGAAACAAACGATCGGAAAATAATCATAACAGCAGAATTTCTGCAATTCTCCTGGCCATACGCGTATTGCCCAAGGCCATACGCGTATTGCCCAAAATCCTCGGCCATCCATACGCGTATTGCCCCAAGCGATACGCGTATGGGCAGAGACGTTTTTACCTTGAAATTCCTTTTTAAAATTGTCATACGCGTAACGCCCTTGCCGTACGTGTAATGACAAGCCCCATATGCGTATTGACATGCCCCATACGCGTATGGGCAGAGAAAAATGCAGAAAAACCTGCAGAATTTCCTGTTTACGGGTTGATCCAAAATCACCCCAAAATCCCATTTTTGATCAATCACAAAGCATCAAAACATTTTTAAACACAACAAGCAGTATAACATACAATCAAACATTGGATTTCACAGTTAAATTCATGATTTTATACCAAAAATACCCATTTTCCACAATTCCAACCTAACTCTAAACTCAAAATAACTTTACTCTAAAGGGTCTAACTAGAACCCACCTGGACAACAAGATGAGGAGATTGATACTGAGATGAAGAGATGAAGAGTTGAAGCTTGATGATGATCTTGAGCTCTTTGTGGAATTTCTCTCCTTTTTCCTTCCTTCACTTTTCCTTTCTTCTCTTTTCCTTTTCTTTCTAACTTTTGTTTTTTTTTTCCAAATGAGAAAAAGAAACATAGTAAAGAAAATAATTCCCATTAATTAGCAATACTACTAAATGTCCAAATTAGCTCAAATGCACCAATTAATAAAAACTCAACGTTAAATACTATTAATTTAATCAACTCTGAGTTCGTCGGTTTACTCTAATTATTCTATCAAATAATTACTCAGAGTACTCCGGAACCCAGTTGATCATAATAATATTCACCAGAGCGTTTATAAATTTACGGGGTATTACAAATAAATGTCTAAAAAATGATTTACAAATAAAAGATATGTTATTAAAACATATTAAAATTGACATTTAAGAGGTTTTTTTACAGAAATATTTAATTTAATATATTATGTCGTATAAAAATGATTTGTCCCGCCATTATTTGTTTTAATAATAACTTAAAACAATCCCAACAAGAATTTCATATTTGAGGAATTAAATAATTAAAATAATATTTTGAAATTTTATCTATTATTTATGGGATTGATTTAAAAAAAGTATAAAAATAAGTGAAAAGATTTAAATTGAAAGATATAATTTTTAAAATCTTAATAATATCTTATTTCCTTATTCAATTATGTCCTTTTACTCACTTCTTAACCAAATGTAATAATTTAACTCGCAAAGCCACTATAAATAGGCTCTTGCAAGATGCCTAGTTCAACAATTGAAAACGAAATGGCATTTTACAAGACTTTTCTTTTAACAATTTTGATCATTTGCATTGCTTCAGGCACGGTTGTCGGTAATAACCTAATTTTAATACTCAATTTTCATTGCTTCATATTCATTTTTATATTTTTAATTAAAGTACTTTGATGGTAGTATACTATAGTGTATGTTAAAAGAAATATGTTTTTGTTTAAAAAATAATAATCTTATGAACGAATATACAACATGTTTTAAAAGTTAGAAGATCACAACTTTATATAATATTTCTAATGAAATTAAAATGATTGTTTCAGGAGAAACCAAAGGACCATGCCTCATTTCGCAATACTGTCCAACGGCACCAGAACAGTGTGACCATTTTTGTATAGCATCATTGGGCAAAAAAGGTGGCTCATGTGAAAAGGGTGAATGTTGTTGCCATTCGGAAAATTTTAATATAACATAAATAATTTCTTAGTTTGTTTGAATACATTTATCTACAAACCCTATCTTTGAAAGTTACATAAAATAAGTTGAACAATCAATAATGTTATGTTATGTTAAATATTTATTTTTTATAATTTCTACTGATTAATTGGAATAAAGATTTAACAATTCTCAACACTAAAATTATATTTATTTATTGTATTTACATTTTATTTAATTAATATTTTTAATGATTTTATAATTATAGGTATAAAAACAATGGAAAAAATATCATCATTAATTATAAAAATAATCTACCATTATCTACATATAACAATATATTTATATTTCTTTACAAAAAAATGTTTGATATTTTGATTTGATTGAGACAGTGAAAATATAATATTAATTTAGTTTTTTTTTATGTATGACACTTATTATTCTTTAAAAACATTTATCAAATAAATTTTTATCTAGTGACGGTATGTTTTGCCAATAGTTAAAAAAAAATAATTCAAGTGACACCAATATTTTTGTAAAAATAATAATTAAAAGCTAATATTCTGGTTTAAATTATAATTAAATCTTAAGAAATTATTTGATCAAGTGGTTTAATTTATTATAAAATCCCATCAAATTATTTGATCAAATATAAAAAATAATTTATTTTTAACTAATATTTAAT
Source organism: Lathyrus tuberosus (assembly GCA_022829125.1). Taxonomy (NCBI): domain Eukaryota; kingdom Viridiplantae; phylum Streptophyta; class Magnoliopsida; order Fabales; family Fabaceae; genus Lathyrus; species Lathyrus tuberosus. Next base: position 11,929,419 of record JALAZF010000166.1, read on the forward strand.
TATTTCATTAATAAAATAGACGGATGTTCTCAACCTCAAGATATTTATGCAATGGTACCACAAAAAATAATTTAAGAGATACAATTCATTTATAGATTAAGTAGTCTGTTAAAAAAACCAATGATTGGATTTAAAAAAACCAATTGTTAGCCTCAAGATATTACATTGTGTAAAAATAGTTTAAATGTTTTTAATAAATAACATTCAGTGTTATTTAGTAAAGTATAAAATGGTTTTTTTAACCTCGGTGTATTTTTTATTATTATTTTTACCCTTGTTTATGAATTAGAGCAAAACTCAAGTGTTGCCCAATATTTTTATAAAAATATTACTTAAAAGATAATATTGTGGTTCAAGTTGCAAGAAAATTTCAACAAGTTAATAAAAAAAAAAATAAACATAATTTAATTAAAATTAATATTTCTTTATTTTATATTTTGCTTAAAAACTTGTTTTCTTCCTCACAATATCAAAAATAAAAAATATTAAAATAAGAGGGACTATTTCCAATTAGAAATATGTTTCCATCGATTTAAGATTTTCCATAATGGTTACAAAAAACTAATTTAAGAAATACAATTTTTATTGAATCATAAAACTTTAAAAAAAAATAACTAAAAATTAATTGAAAAAGAGTAAATAATAAAAAATAAATATAAATAAAACTACCAATAATTTTGTACTAAACTTTAGGACAACTCAAAAATATTTTATATAACTTTTATTACGTTGGATATCAAAGCCATTGTAACCAAATGTAGTAAAATATAAACAATATTTTAACACCATCCCTAAATATTTTGATTTTATTTTTTAACATTGATTATGAAAGATATTTTATAAAATAAAAATATTACCGAGAATATATTATGTACACATATAGAAGAATTATGGGATCTGTAGATGTTAATTTAAAAAATATTCGTTTTAAAAGAAATCGAAAAGGAAAACTATAAAAATTTTTAATCAAGAGTTGGTAAATATTTGATATTATTAACGGTTACTAATAAAAGAGATCTAAATTAAACATATAAAATTTGGCATTTAATATGATATGTCATATAAAATTTGTATATTTATATATATTAAACCAAATTTTATGATAAAAAATATAATGTATATGATTTATTTCAAATTAATATTTATTTATTCCATAAATTAGTTAGATGTTCTCATCCTCGTAATATAAAAGACAATAACATTATATAAGATTTTAAAAAGGATGGAGAGGGAAAATTTGAAGATTGCTACTGCTGAAACAACCTGTGAGATATGGAGAGCAAGAAATAAAAAATGTTTCACTCAAACTGATATCTGCCCCAGCTAGTGTTCCATTTTGTTTGTTATTGTTATGAGATGCACTGCTCATATAGAGGTCTAAAGGCAGATGTAAACACTAGTAGCAACATACCCATAGAATAATCATTTAGTAAATCTTGGCAGATTTAATATTCCAACTATTGTATTCTTATGATTTGCAAATAAAGATTTTCCATTTGAAATATATTGCCATGTTGTTAAAATTTTAACAATGGCACAACAAAGAACAAATTTAGGAAATATAATTCATTGGTAGAAAAAATTGGTAAGTTTTGTAAAAATAATTCAAGAATTAATTTTAATGAATAAATTGATATTTATTGGTAAACAATATACTGCTTTTAAGATCTCGGGCTTTATGAAATTAAGATGAGTTTTTATTATAATACACTCCAGAGTTGAAAAATGCCACGAATAATAGAGAGCTCAAGAGTGTAAAACGGCCTTCTCGTGTTCGGGAATGCAACCCGTGTACTCCCAGGGCATCTAAGACTCTGGTATGGCTTGTCCGTGTCACATGACATGACCCGTATCAGCTTCAGGGGCCCTTTCAATAGTAAAATCCGGGAAGAACATGGTCTGCTGTTGCTTAACACAACCTATATTTCTTCGAGAGTTTTGGGGCTTCTAATATGTGCAATCTCATACACTATTGACCGTTTAAAACCTACATCAAATTTAAGATTACAGCCAGCCAATGTACGAATTAGCTTATCAATCATTTAAAGGATCAATAAATCGGTTCATGCATATACAAGTAACAATAATCTAACTTTTTAGCTTAATAATGTTCACATATTTCTTTAGCAAGAATACTCAAGAGTCCAAGAACATGCATCATCAAAAGAATCATTCCTGCTATGGTCAGTTTGCACACAATTGATTGTAGGACATCACACAACATATATGCATTAATCAACCCTAAAACTAGCAAGCATATTGTAACGCCCACATATAATACTTGCATCAAATCTCATATTATACATGAGTTTCACTTTCGGTACTGAAATATACAATAAGTTCCTAGCTAACACATTATACACATAAATGCCTCTAATACAAAACACTAAAAGTCTAAGGCATTACATATACAAGATGTTCCAAAATGATAAAACTAAGAACTAGATCAATATAATGATCTCAAAACATAACCCCATAGCGGAAGCCAAGCCATCACAAAACCACGATCCATAAGGAAAGTCAAATAACCTTGTCCTTACCCTTCTCCGAACCTGCAGAACCTGTGATGTAAACAACAACAGTGGGGTGCGATACATCAAATCTCAGTGAGTTCCTATCTTAAAGTCCTCTCGGCTTTACAAGGTTCTAATAATCCTAACTCATGTCAAAGGGAAAGGGGAAAAGACCATGAGCACACACACAAGTAACCATCACGGTGAGCCTATAAACTCACACTAGTACCGAAATACCTCTTGAGCCTGTAAACTCAAGGATTCACAAAGTACCGAAGTACCTCTTGAGCCTGTAAACTCAAGGATTCACAAAGTACCGAAGTACCTCTTGAGCCTGTAAACTCAAGGATTCACAAAGTACCGAAGTACCTCTTGAGCCTGTAAACTCAAGGATTCACAATCAATAACCATACCAAGGCATCCCCTTTTCCCGTCCGCTTCTACGTCTAGAAGACGATCCGAGTCATGGATCCTCGAATTACTTGACATACGAAATGGATCGGGAACAACGGCCTGTTAGCCGTGAACCGTCACTTTTCATGGCCTGTTAACCATCACAAGTGTCTACCCATAGGTCCCATTCGTACTAAACGCGGGAATCAAACCTGCCAAATAATGGTGCATATGTTTCAGAGGAGCTCGAGACCCATGAAACGCATTATCCAAAAATAACCGGTTATGATTATACAATACAAACGCCTCAGCCTTACTAGCACGAGCGTTGTTACTATTTCAACACACACCACATTGTTTAGGGTAAGTCCTCACTCTTCCTATTTCATTTTATATTAACATGCATATTCACTCACAACATGTTAAACAATAATAGGATAGGCAAAACGCATCATAAGTGCACAATAGAATAACATACCACAATTTAAACCTAATCATATCACTTTTGAACTTTCCCGATAATTTAATCGGTCAGTAAAATCAACATGTTTTACTTCCACTGCGTAGAATATTTCCTCGGCTTTACCTCGATATAAAGAACAATCGAAACCGATAAACGAAACTAAAGTTATGAATTTTTCCTTAAAAAGTTATAATTTTTCAACTCCCAGGTCGCGCTCAGCGTGCCTTGGTCCGCGCTCAGCGCGCAACTCCCTGCCACGAGAGGTTCCAAGAATTTAACACCTCGCTCAACGGGCACCTGCGCGCTCAACGCGCTCTGCGAAACTCAGAAAAATACCCTGCGATAACAGAACTTCATCCACCCTCCAAAACCACTTTAGGGCACATTTAGAAGTCAACAGAGGTTCAACATCACAATTATAGTAAGGTTTGATCACCACTATCCTCAAAAAATTTCTTTTCATAAAAACCCAATTATTCTAAAACCCTAACTTTTCAAAATCATCAAACCTCATATAGCAACATGAAAACAATCATCCCCACATGATTCTATGAGCATACTAAACATTCATTTCAATTTCTAACCGATTCTATCCGTTAAAACATCGATTTTTACGATTTCGACCTAAAACTCATAATACCAAAACTCAAGAAAAAAGAAAAGGTTTCTAGCTAAACCCACCTTGAGATAGAGCAAGATGAAGATGATGAGAAGATTGGGTGAAGATTTGATGAATGGATGATGATTCTTGAAGTTCTTCAAATTTCCTTTTTCTCCTCTTTTTCTCCTTCCTTTCCTTTTCTTTCCTTCTTTCTTCTTTCTCACTCTTTCTTACTATCTTTTTCTTTTTATGTTTGGAATGTGGAAGGAAAAGGAATAAGTAGAAAACTAGTATTAGTAAATAATACTACTAAAATGTCCAAAAGTCTCTTAAGTCCAAATTAGTAAAATACCTCAGAGTCGATAATATTAATTGGATTTATTCTAAGTACCGGAGTTACTCTAATTATTTAAATCAATTAATTTCTCAGAGCAACCGGACTCAGTTGATCACAAGGTAATATTATTTGGTGTAATAATTTACGGGGTATTACATCCTCCCCTCCTTAAATAGAAATTCGTCCTCAAATTTAAAAGATTACCTGAACAGATGCGGATATGAATCTCGCATTTCCGACTCTAGTTCCCAAGTAGCATCACCCGGATACGTCACATCCCATTGCACCTTAACGAGTGGAATATCTTTGTTCCTTAACACTTTTGTTTCTCTTCCCATAATACAACTCGGTTGTGGTTCAAAAGTCAAATCCGCTTCTATTTCCACTGATTCTAGTAGAATTGGTTGAAGAGGATCAAGAACAAACTTACGGAGCTGAGATACGTGAAAAACATCATGCATTTCAGATAGAGAGGGTGGTAAGGCTAATCTGTAAGCAACTTCACCAATCCTTTCTAAAATCTGATACAGTCCCACGTATTTCGGACTTAATTTGCGTGACTTAAACGGTCCTTTCAATCTCAATCTCGGAGTAACCTTCAGAAATACATGGTCACCTTCCTCAAATTCCAAAGGTCTCCGACGATTGTCTGCATAACTCTTCTGACGATCTTGTGCTTGTTTAGCTTTCTCACGGATCATTCGAATCTTTTCCGTAGTCTCTTGAATAATCTCGGGTCCCAAAATTCTATCTTCGCCAACTTCTGCCCAACACAAAGGTGTTCTACACTTCCTCCCATACAATGCTTCATAAGGAGCCATACCGATGCTCGCATGGTAACTGTTATTATAGGAAAACTCAATTAGCGGTAAAAGTTCTTTCCAATTCCCTCTACTCTCTAGCACACAAGCTCTTAACATATCCTCCATCGTTTGTATTGTTCGCTCAGTCTGACCATTCGTTTGAGGATGATTCGACGTGCTCAAACGCAAATTCGTACCCATCGCTTGTTGGAACACCTTCCAAAACCTTGAAGTAAACTTCGGATCTCTATCGGACACAATACTAGAAGGAATACCATACAATCTCACAATCTCAGCAATAAACAACCTTGCAAGATGACTTGCCTTATAAGTAGTCTTTACGGCTAAGAAATGCGCCGATTTCGTTAGTCGATCTACAATCACCCAAATGGAATCATAACCACCTTGCGTACGGGGTAAACCCACTGCAAAGTCCATAGAAATACTTTCCCACTTCCAAACTGGAATATCCAAAGGTCGTAACAGACCACCCGGTCTTTGGTGTTCAATCTTCACCTGTTGGCACACCGCACATTCTGACACATATTCCGCTATATCCTTTTTCATCCCAGACCACCAATAATCCTTCTTTAAATCTTGATACATCTTCGAAGAACCAGGATGTATCGTAAAAGTACCTTTATGAGCTTCATCTAAAATCTTCCTTTTCAATGCCTCATCCTTCGGAACACAAATCCGTTGATTAAATAGAACAATCCCATCTGTTGCTTGTGTAAAGCCCGGTTGAAGTAACAACTCTTGTAACTCCTCCTCTAACAGTTGTTCTTGTTGAATCTCAACTCTTAAAGTAGAGTTGACATTCAAATTTCCCATAATTACACCTTTCGGAGTCCACACAAACTGGAGATTAAGATCTCTAAACTTCTCCAATAATGAATACTCCAAAATCAACAGTTCTGCACTATGAACCATTTTCCGACTAAAGGCATCCGCTACTTTATTCGCCTTTCCTGGATGATACTTCAGTTCTAAGTCATAATCTTTCAAGTACTCCATCCACCTTCTTACTCACATATTCAACTCCTTTTTGTCAAATAAATACTTCAAACTTTTGTGGTCACTGAACATCTCAAAGCGTACACCATACAAATAATGACGCCACACCTTCAGTGCAAACACCACGGCAACTAGCTCCAAATCATGAGTTGGATAATTCTTCTCATGAACTTTCAACTGTCGAGAAGCATAAGCTACTACTTGACCGCCTTGCATCAGAACACCCCCTAATCCCCTCTTAGAAGCATCACAGAACACTTCGTAAGAGTTGTTAGGATCAGGAATAATTAATACTGGAGCACTCGTCAAACTTTCCTTCAACTTCATAAAACTTTGTTCACAACCCGAATCCCACTCAAAAGCAAAATCCTTCCGAGTAAGTTTCGTCATTGGTAAAGCCAATTGAGAAAAACCCTTAATGAACCTTCTATAGTAACCTGCCAATCCCAAGAAACTTCTAACTTCTGAAACATTTCTCGGTCTCTCCCATTTAATCAGTACCTCTACATTCGATGGATCCACTGCCACACCACCTTGAGATATAACATGTCCAAGAAAATTTACTTCCGACATCCAAAATTCACACTTGCTCAACTTAGTAAACAATTGCTTCTCTTGCAATACCGATAAGACAATCCTCAGATGTTCTCCGTGTTCTTGTGGAGTACGAGAATAAATAAGAATGTCGTCAATAAAGATTACCACAAATTGGTCCAAGTAAGACTGAAAGATACGATTCATGTAATCCATTAAAACAGCCGGAGCATTAGTCACCCCGAAAGTTATCACTAAGAATTCGTAATGACCGTAACGGGTTCTAAATGCAGTTTTTGACACATCGGAACTCTTCACTCGAATCTGATGATACCCCGACCATAAATCAATCTTCGAGAACACACAGGCTCCTTTCAATTGATCTAACAAGTCGTCTATCCTGGGTAAGGGGTACTTATTCTTAATAGTGACTTTGTTCAGCTTACGATAATCAATGCACAGCCGCATTCCCCCATCTTTCTTCTTTACCAACAATACTGGAGCTCCCCAAGGTGAAACACTAGGTCTAACAAAATGCTTAGACATCAAATCTTCCAATTGGTCCTTTAATTCTCTTAATTCAAGCGGTGCCATCCGATACGGAGAAATGGATATAGGAGCCGTTCCCGGTATTAGGTCAATAGAGAACTCAACTTCTCTCTCCGGAGGAAGGGAAGAAACATCCTCAGGAAACACTTCAGGAAACTCACACACTATTGGAATACTTAAAACTTGTTGTTCACTACTTCCTTCCTTAGTAAGAACCATTAAAACAAATTTCTCCTTCTCGAATAAGAAATTTACCATTCCCACCGTACCTTCTAAAATCGTTGATAACACATCCTTAGGAGTAGCCTCAGCAGATGGAATAATGATTAACTTCTCCTCACAACCGATAAAAACTGAATTAGCTGAAAGCCAATCCATTCCCAGAACAACATCCACTTTCTTGAACGGCAAACAAATAAGATCAATTTGGAAGACTCTTTCGTTCACCGTCAACTCACAATTTTCACACATCAGTGGTGTTTCAACAATTTCATCTATGGCAGTAGTAACCACCATAGGAGGAAACAAAGGAATAGTTTGCAACCCAAGTCGCTTTACACATCTCAAGGACACAAAATAATGTGTTGCCCCACAGTCAAATAAAATAAAACAAGGTTGTCCATTTACGAAACACGTACCCGCAATCAAGGAGTTGTCACCCTTTGCTTTCCTCGCATCCAAGGTATACACTCGGCCAGTTGTCTTCCGTTTTGTCTGATTTCTACCCTGAGGACAATCCTTAGCCATGTGGCCCACCCTATTACACTGATAACATCTCATTCCTTCCAAACTGCACCTACCATAATGATTCCGTCCACACATACGACATACCGGAGGCACACTAGTTCTAGAACTCTGAGCTTGCTTCCCTTTTGAAAACTGTTGCCTTTGCCTGAACTGTTGATTCGACCTCCCACGGTCACCTTGAGTTGCCCTGGTTGAATCCACCTCCATTTGTACCTTTTTCAAACTATTCTCCGCCACATAACATTGTCTTAACATTTCAGCATACGTAGAAAATTCCCGTTGAGACACGCTGTGTGAAATCTCAGCCCTTAAACCAAACAGAAACTGATCAATCTTCCACCTCTCATCAGGAGCATACATGGCCTGTCTAGAGTAGTCAGCCATGTTTTCAAATTTTTCCGCATAGGAAGCCACTGATAAGTTGCCCTGTCTCAACTGTTGGAACTCGAACTCTTTTTGAGACCTTAAAGAACTCGGAAAATATTTTTCCATAAAAATTACTTTAAACTGTTCCCACACTTTTGGCACCTCCTGAATTGTCATCAAGGCTGAAGTGCTCTCCCACCACCTCATGGCAGGACCCTTCAACCAGTGAGAAGCAAAGACCACTTTATTCTCCTCACTGCAATGAACTATCAGAAAAATCTGGTCCGTATCTGTTATCCATTTGTGCGCCTTCACCGGATCTAGCCCTCCCTGAAACTCTGGAGGATTCATACGAACAAATTCCCTATAGGTTCCCCCTGCAACTACAGGAACAACCACTGGAGGATGCAGACCATCAGCCATTTGTTGCATCATTCCTTGCATGAACTGATTCTGCTGCTGCTGCATCTGTTGCATAAATTGGTACAAAGGGGCATTCCCTTCATCACCCGGTGGAACCGTCCCAGCTGGAGTAGTCCTAGGAGTCCTTGGTCTTCCACGGTTGTTTCTACGTCCGTCGGCCATGTTCCTGAGTGCCATACCAATAGGATTAAGTTGATCAGGCTCAATACCATAAATATAACACGCAAGACCAAAGGCGACACCACGTATCTGAAACGAAAAAGAATTACTTATTCTATTTCATGGCTAAGTCGAGGATACGACCTGCTCTGATACCAACTGTAACGCCCACATATAATACTTGCATCAAATCTCATATTATACATGAGTTTCACTTTCGGTACTGAAATATACAATAAGTTCCTAGCTAACACATTATAAACATAAATGCCTCTAATACAAAACACTAAAACTCTAAGGCATTACATATACAAGATGTTCCAAAATGATAAAACTAAGAACTAGATCAATATAATGATCTCAAAACATAACCCCATAGCGGAAGCCATGCCATCACAAAACCACGATCCATAAGGAAAGTCAAATAACCTTGTCCTTACCCTTCTCCGAACCTGCAGAACCTGTGATGTAAACAACAACAGTGGGGTGAGATACATCAAATCTCAGTGAGTTCCTATCTTAAAGTCCTCTCGGCTTTACAAGGTTCTAATAATCCTAACTCATGTCAAAGGGAAAGGGGAAAAGACCATGAGCACACACACAAGTAACCATCACGGTGAGCCTGTAAACTCACACTAGTACCGAAATACCTCTTGAGCCTGTAAACTCAAGGATTCACAAAGTACCGAAGTACCTCTTGAGCCTGTAAACTCAAGGATTCACAAAGTACCGAAGTACCTCTTGAGCCTGTAAACTCAAGGATTCACAAAGTACCGAAGTACCTCTTGAGCCTGTAAACTCAAGGATTCACAATCAATAACCATACCAAGGCATCCCCTTTTCCCGTCCGCTTCTACGTCTAGAAGACGATCCGAGTCATGGATCCTCGAATTACTTGACATACGAAATGGATTCGGGAACAACGGCCTGTTAGCCGTGAGCCGTCACTTCTCATGGCCTGTTAACCATCACAAGTCTCTACCCGTAGGTTCCATTCGTACTAAACGCGGGAATCAAACCTGCCAAGTAATGGTGCATATGTTTCAGAGGAGCTCGAGACCCATGAAACGTACTATCCAAAAATAACCGGTTATGATTATAGAATACACACGCCTCGACCTTTCTAGCACGAGCGTTGTTACTATTTCATCACACACCACATTGTTTAGGGTAAGTCCTCACTCTTCCTATTTCATTTTATATTAACATGCATATTCACTCACAACATGTTAAACAATAATAGGATAGGCAAAACGCATCATAAGTGCACAATAGAACAACATACCACAATTTAAACTTAATCATATCACTTTTGAACATTCCCGATTATTTAATCGGTCGGTAAAATCAACATGTTTTACTTCCATTGCGTAGAATATTTCTTCGGCTTTACCTCGATATAAAGAACAATCGAAACCGATAAACGAAACTAAAGTTATAAATTTTTCCGTAAAAAGTTATAATTTTTCAACTCCCAGGTCGCGCTCAGCGCGCCCTGGACCGCGCTCAGCGCGCAACTCCCTGCCACGAGAGGTTCCAAGAATTTAACACCGCGCTCAGCGGGCACCTGCGCGCTCAGCGCGCTCTGCGAAACTCAGAAAAATACCCTGCGATAACAGAACTTCATCCACCCTCCAAAACCACTTTAGGGCACATTTAGAAGTCAACAGATGTTCAACATCACAATTATAGTAAGGTTTGATCACCACTATCCTCAAAACATTTCTTTTCATAAAAACCCAATTATTCTAAAACCCTGACTTTTCAAAATCATTAAACCTCATATAACAACATGAAAACAATCATCCCCACATGATTTTATGAGCATACTAAACATTCATTTCAATTTCTAACCGATTCTATCCGTTAAAACATCGATTTTTACGATTTTGACCTAAAACTCATAATACCAAAACTCAAGAAAAAAGAAAAGGTTTCTAGCTAAACCCACCTTGAGATAGAGCAAGATGAAGATGATGAGAAGATTGGGTGAAGATTTGATGAATGGATGATGATTCTTGAAGTTCTTCAAATTTCCTCTTTCTCCTCTTTTTCTCCTTCCTTTCCTTTTCTTTCCTTCTTTCTTCTTTCTCTCTCTTTCTTACTATCTTTTTCTTTTTATGTTTGGAATGTGGAAGGAAAAGGAATAAGTAGAAAACTAGTATTAGTAAATAATACTACTAAAATGTCCAAAAGTCTCTTAAGTCCAAATTAGTAAAATACCTCAGAGTCGATAATATTAATTGGATTTATTCTAAGTACTGGAGTTACTCTAATTATTTAAATCAATTAATTTCTCAGAGCAGCCGGACTCAGTTGATCACAAGGTAATATTATTCGGTGTAATAATTTACGGGGTATTACACATATCATGCAAGAAAGTTTCAGAATTTAAAACCCCTTTTCCCACATGGATTTCCAACCTAGCATGTTTCTACCCCAAGAGAGACTAGACTATGAACCCATCTAAAGAGAGATATCTGAATGGAAGAAGAAGATGCAGAGGAATTGTTGCTTGATTCTTGGTTTAAAGAAATTGATTCAGAAAAGACACCCTTGGTTGTTCATAGAAGAAAGATGATGATGAAAGCTCAACTTTTCCTCCTTTTCTCCTCTCAAACTCGTGCCCTCCCTTTCTCTCTCACTCTCTACTTCAATTTTCTGATTTGCAAAGAGGAAAAGAGATTGAGAATGAGGTTTTCTTCTACGAATGAGTTTAAGTAATGGTTTTGGAAAAGATCCTAATACCCATTGGTTTTAATGTATAATACCAATAATGCCATTAACATCAATTTCTAATCTTTCATTAATCAAAATAATTTACTATTGATTGATTATGAGAAGTTTTAGAAACTTTAGGATATTACATGTTTTTTTTGCAATATATAATAATAAAAAATGCAAGTGTTATCCAATATTTTTGAAAAAATAATAATTAAAAGATAATATTGTGGTTTAAATTATAAGAAAATATCATCAAATTGTTTGATCAAATATAACGAAAATAATTTGTTTTTAATTAATATTTAATCATTTCATTAATAAATTAGACTTATCATCCTCATGATATTAATCACAATGGCACAACAAAACATAATTTAGGAGATAGTTCATTTATGGAGGGCAAGAAATGAAAAATGTTACACTTAAACTGATATCTACCCCTGCTAGAGTTCAATTTTGTTTGCTACTGTTATGAGATGCATGCTCATATAGAGGTGTCAAGGTGCGTGTAAACACTAGCAACATAGTCATAGAATAGTCATTTAGAAAATCTTGGCAGATTTAATAATGTATTCTTATGTTTTGTTAATACAAGTATTTGTTTTTGAAAAAAAATTTAGATTTCCCATTTGAAATATTTTCATGCAGTTAAAATTTTCACAATGGCACAACAAAGAACAAATTTAGGAAGAACAATTCATTGATAGAAGAAATTATTAGGTTTTGTAAAAGGATTCAAAAATTAATTTTAAAGACTAAATTAATATTTATTAGTAAACAATACACTACTTTTAAAGATCACGGGCTTTATGAGTTTAAGAGAAGTTTTTGTTTAAAACACAAGTGATTGGATTTTAAACCAATCATTTAGTTCAGGATATCACATTTTGGAAAAATAGAAGAAAAATAAATTTTAAAATATTTTATTTAGTATTTATTAATTAAGATATAAAATGATTGTTTTTTAACCTTTGAGTATCTTTTTACTTTGTTTTTACCGGTGTTCATATAATAGAGAAAAATCCAAGTGTTGCCCAATATTTTTTATAAAAATAATACTTAAAAGTTAAAATTGTTGTTTAAGTTACAAAATATCTCAAAAAAATTATCAATCAAATAAAGTAAAAATTATTTATGCAGAATTAATATATATATATTTATTTAATATGTTAATTAGAAGATTGTTTTTATTCTTAAAATATTTAACCGATTAATATTAAAAGATAGTGGCTATTTTCTATTTGAAATATATTTCCTTATATTTAAAATTTTCTATAACGATATATCAAAAAACAAATTTAACGAAATACAATTTATTTATAGATGAAATTATTAAAGTTTTATAAATTAAGTTATAAATTAGTTGCTAAAAAATTAAAAAATAGTTAAATCTTCCAATAGTGTTGTATTGCATTTTTTTAATGTTGGATATGAAAGACATTGTAACTATGTAATGTAGAAAAATATAAATAATATTTTAAAACTACTCATAAATTTTTTTTATTTTATTTTGTAACATTGGTTGTGGAAGAGATTGTCGCCAAAATATGTAATAAAAATTGGGAAATGCTAACGAGTGTCCCGATGAACTAGTTGAATTCTCTGTATTTTTATATTAATTATGGGATCTATAAAGCAAATGGAAAATAAAATTTCATTTTTAAAAGATATTACGAAAATAAAATTATCATTATTTTTTCTCGTATGCTTCAAAATTTGTTTAATCTTATTGACGATTTAATAAATGTCTAAAAAATGATTTACAAATAAAAGATATGTTATTAAAAAATATTAAAGTTGACATTTAAGAGGTTTTTTTACAGAAATATTTAATTTAATATATTATGTCGTATAAAAATGATTTGTCCCGCCATTATTTGTTTTTAATAATAACTTAAAACAATCCCAACAAGAATTTCATATTTGAGGAATTAAATAATTAAAATAATATTTTGAAATTTTATCTATTATTTATGGGATTGATTTAAAAAAAGTATAAAAATAAGTGAAAACATTTAAATTGAAAGATATAATTTTTAAAATCTTAATAATATCTTATTTCCGAATTCAATTATGTCCTTTTACTCACTTCTTAACCAAATTTATAATTTAACTCGCAAAGCCACTATAAATAGGCTCTTGCAAGATGCCTAGTTCAACATTTGAAAACGAAATGGCATTTTACAAGACTTTTCTTTTAACAATTTTGATCATTTGCATTGCTTCAGGCACGGTTGTCGGTAATAACCTATTTTTAATACTCAATTTTCATTGCTTCATATTCATTTTTATGTTTTTAATTAAAGTACTTTGATGGTAGTATACTATAGTGTATGTTAAAAGAAATATGTTTTAGTTTAAAAAATAATAATCTTATGGACGAATATACAAGATGTTTTAAAAGTTAGAAGATCACAACTTTATATAATATTTCTAAGATGTTTTAAAAGTTAGAAGATCACAACTTTATATAATATTTCTAATGAAATTAAAATGATTGTTTCAGGAGAAACCAAAGGACCATGCTTCATTTCGCAATACTGTCCAACGGCACCAGAACAGTGTGACCATTTTTGTATAGCATCATTGGGCAAAAAAGGTGGCTCATGTGAAAAGGGTGAATGTTGTTGCCATTCGGAAAATTTTAATATAACATAAATAGTTTCTTAGTTTGTTTGAATACATTTATCTACAAACCCTATCTTTGAAAGTTACATAAAATAAGTTGAACAATCAATAATGTTATGTTATGTTAAATATTTATTTTTTATAATTTCTACTGATTAATTGGAATAAAGATTTAACAATTCTCAACACTAAAATTATATTTATTTATTGTATTTACATTTTATTTAATTAATATTTTTAATGATTTTATAATTATAGGTATAAAAACAATGGAAAAAATATCATCATTAATTATAAAAATAATCTACCATTATCTACATATAACAATATATTTATATTCCTTTACAGAAAAATGTTTGATATTTTGATTTTATTGAGACAGTGAAAATATAATATTAATTTAGTTTTTTTTAATGTATGACACTTATTATTCTTTAAAAACATTTATCAAATAAATTTTTATCTAGTGACGGTATGTTTTGCCAATAGTTAATAAAAAATAATTCAAGTGACACCAATATTTTTGTAAAAATAATAATTAAAAGCTAATATTCTGGTTTAAATTATAATTAAATCTTAAGAAATTATTTGATCAAGTGGTTTAATTTATTATAAAATCCCATCAAATTATTTGATCAAATATAATAAAATAATTTATTTTTAACTAATATTTAATTATTTCATTAATAAAATAGACGGATGTTCTCAACCTCAAGATATTTATGCAATGGTACCATAAAAAATAATTTAAGAGATACAATTCATTTATAGATTAAGTAGTCTGTTAAAAAAACCAATGATTGGATTTAAAAAAACCAATTGTTAGCCTCAAGATATTACATTGTGTAAAAATAGTTTAAATGTTTTTAATAAATAACATTCAGTGTTATTTAGTAAAGTATAAAATGGTTTTTTTAACCTCGGTGTATTTTTTATTATTATTTTTACCCTTGTTTATGAATTAGAGCAAAACTCAAGTGTTGCCCAATATTTTTATAAAAATATTACTTAAAAGATAATATTGTGGTTTAAGTTGCAAGAAAATTTCAACAAGTTAATAAAAAAATAAAATAAACATAATTTAATTAAAATTAATATTTCTTTATTTTATATTTTTCTTAAAAACTTGTTTTCTTCCTCACAATATCAAAAATAAAAAATATTAAAATAAGAGGGACTATTTCCAATTAGAAATATGTTTCCATCGATTTAAGATTTTCCATAATGGTTACAAAAAACTAATTTAAGAAATACAATTTTTATTGAATCATAAAACTTTAAAAAAAAATAACTAAAAATTAATTGAAAAAGAGTAAATAATAAAAAATAAAAATAAATAAAACTACCAATAATTTTGTACTAAACTTTAGGACAACTCAAAAATATTTTATATAACTTTTATTATGTTGGATATCAAAGCCATTGTAACCAAATGTAGTAAAATATAAACAATATTTTAACACCATCCCTAAATATTTTTATTTTATTTTGTAACATTGATTATGAAAGATATTTTATAAAATAATAATATTACCGAGAATATATTATGTACACATATAGAAGAACTATGGGATCTGTAGATGTTAATTTAAAAAATATTCGTTTTAAAAGAAATCGAAAAGGAAAACTATAATAATTTTAAATTAAGAGTTGGTAAATATTTGATATTATTAACGGTTACTAATAAAAGAGATCTAAATTAAACATATACAAGTTGGCATTTAATATGATATGTCATATAAAATTTGTATATTTATATATATTAAACTAAATTTTATGATAAAAAATATAATGTATATGATTTATTTCAAATTAATATTTATTTATTCCATAAATTAGTCAGATGTTCTCATCCTCGTAATATTAAAGACAATAACATTATATAAGATTTTAAAAAGGATGGAGAGGGAAAATTTGAAGATTGCTACTACTGAAACAATCTTTGAGATATGGAGAGCAAGAAATAAAAAAAGTTTCACTCAAACTGATATCTGCCCCAGTTAGTGTTCCATTTTGTTTGTTATTGTTATGAGATGCACTGTTTATATAGAGGTCTAAAGGCAGATGTAAACACTAGTAGCAACATAGCCATAGAATAATCATTTAGTAAATCTTGGCAGATTTAATATTCCAACTATTGTATTCTTATGATTTGCAAATAAAGATTTCCCATTTGAAATATATTTCCATGTTGTTAAAATTTTAACAATGGCACAACAAAGAACAAATTTAGGAAATATAATTCATTGGTAGGAAAAATTTGTTTGTAAAAATAATTCAAGAATTAATTTTAATGAATAAATTGATATTTATTGGTAAACAATATACTGCTTTTAAGATCTCGGGCTTTATGAAATTAAGATGAGTTTTTGTTATAATACACTCCAGAGTTGAAAAATGCCACGAATAATAGAGAGCTCAAGAGTGTAAAACGGCCTTCTCGTGTTCGGGAATGCAACCCGTGTACTCCCAGAGCATCTAAGATTCTGGTATGGCTTGTCCGTGTCACATGACACGACCCGTATTAGCTTCAGGGGCCCTTTCAATAGTAAAATCCGGGAAGAACATGGTCTGCTGTTGCTTAACACAACCTATGTTTCTTCAGAGTTTTGGGGCTTCTAATATGTGCAATCTCATGCACTATTGACTGTTTAAAACCTACATCAAATTTAAGATTACAGCCAGCCAATGTACGAATTAGCTTATCAATCATTTAAAGGATCAATAAATCGGTTCATGCATATACAAGTAACAATAATCTAACTTTTTAGCTTAATAATGTTCACATATTTCTTTATCAAGAATACTCAAGAGTCCAAAAACATGCATCATCAAAAGAATCATTCCTGCTATGGTCAGTTTGCACACAATTGATTGTAGGACATCACACAACATATATGCATTAATCAACCCTAAAACTAGCAAGTATATCATGCAAGAAAGTTTCAGAATTTAAAACCCCTTTTCCCACATGGATTTCCAACCTAGCATGTTTCTACCCCAAGAGAGACTAGACTATGAACCCATCTAAAGAGAGACATCTGAATGGAAGAAGAAGATGCAGAGGAATTGTTGCTTGATTCTTGGTTTAAAGAAATTGATTCAGAAAAGACACCCTTGGTTGTTCATAGAAGAAAGATGATGATGAAAGCTCAACTTTTCCTCCTTTTCTCCTCTCAAACTCGTGCCCTCCCTTTCTCTCTCACTCTCTACTTCAATTTTCTGATTTGCAAAGAGGAAAAGAGATTGAGAATGAGGTTTTCTTCTACGAATGAGTTTAAGTAATGGTTTTGGAAAAGATCCTAATACCCATTGGTTTTAATGTATAATACCAATAATGCCATTAACATCAATTTCTAATCTTTCATTAATCAAAATAATTTACTATTGATTGATTATGAGAAGTTTTAGAAACTTTAGGATATTACATGTTTTTTTTGCAATATATAATAATAAAAAATGCAAGTGTTATCCAATATTTTTGAAAAAATAATAATTAAAAGATAATATTGTGGTTTAAATTATAAGAAAATATCATCAAATTGTTTGATCAAATATAACGAAAATAATTTGTTTTTAATTAATATTTAATCATTTCATTAATAAATTAGACTTATCATCCTCATGATATTAATCACAATGGCACAACAAAACATAATTTAGGAGATAGTTCATTTATGGAGGGCAAGAAATGAAAAATGTTACACTTAAACTGATATCTACCCCTGCTAGAGTTCAATTTTGTTTGCTACTGTTATGAGATGCATGCTCATATAGAGGTGTCAAGGTGCGTGTAAACACTAGCAACATAGTCATAGAATAGTCATTTAGAAAATCTTGGCAGATTTAATAATGTATTCTTATGTTTTGTTAATACAAGTATTTGTTTTTGAAAAAAAATTTAGATTTCCCATTTGAAATATTTTCATGCAGTTAAAATTTTCACAATGGCACAACAAAGAACAAATTTAGGAAGAACAATTCATTGATAGAAGAAATTATTAGGTTTTGTAAAAGGAATTCAAAAATTAATTTTAAAGACTAAATTAATATTTATTAGTAAACAATACACTACTTTTAAAGATCACGGGCTTTATGAGTTTAAGAGAAGTTTTTGTTAAAAACACAAGTGATTGGATTTTAAACCAATCATTTAGTTCAGGATATCACATTTTGGAAAAATAGAAGAAAAATAAATTTTAAAATATTTTATTTAGTATTTATTAATTAAGATATAAAATGATTGTTTTTTAACCTTTGAGTATCTTTTTACTTTGTTTTTACCGGTGTTCATATAATAGAGAAAAATCCAAGTGTTGCCCAATATTTTTTATAAAAATAATACTTAAAAGTTAAAATTGTTGTTTAAGTTACAAAATATCTCAAAAAAATTATCAATCAAATAAAGTAAAAATTATTTATGCAGAATTAATATATATATATTTATTTAATATGTTAATTAGAAGATTGTTTTTATTCTTAAAATATTTAACCGATTAATATTAAAAGATAGTGGCTATTTTCTATTTGAAATATATTTCCTTATATTTAAAATTTTCTATAACGATATATCAAAAAACAAATTTAACGAAATACAATTTATTTATAGATGAAATTATTAAAGTTTTATAAATTAAGTTATAAATTAGTTGCTAAAAAATTAAAAAATAGTTAAATCTTCCAATAGTGTTGTATTGCATTTTTTTAATGTTGGATATGAAAGACATTGTAACTATGTAATGTAGAAAAATATAAATAATATTTTAAAACTACTCATAAATTTTTTTTATTTTATTTTGTAACATTGGTTGTGGAAGAGATTGTCGCCAAAATATGTAATAAAAATTGGGAAATGCTAACGAGTGTCCCGATGAACTAGTTGAATTCTCTGTATTTTTATATTAATTATGGGATCTATAAAGCAAATGGAAAATAAAATTTCATTTTTAAAAGATATTACGAAAATAAAATTATCATTATTTTTTCTCGTATGCTTCAAAATTTGTTTAATCTTATTGACGATTTAATAAATGTCTAAAAAATGATTTACAAATAAAAGATATGTTATTAAAAAATATTAAAGTTGACATTTAAGAGGTTTTTTTACAGAAATATTTAATTTAATATATTATGTCGTATAAAAATGATTTGTCCCGCCATTATTTGTTTTTAATAATAACTTAAAACAATCCCAACAAGAATTTCATATTTGAGGAATTAAATAATTAAAATAATATTTTGAAATTTTATCTATTATTTATGGGATTGATTTAAAAAAAGTATAAAAATAAGTGAAAACATTTAAATTGAAAGATATAATTTTTAAAATCTTAATAATATCTTATTTCCGAATTCAATTATGTCCTTTTACTCACTTCTTAACCAAATTTATAATTTAACTCGCAAAGCCACTATAAATAGGCTCTTGCAAGATGCCTAGTTCAACATTTGAAAACGAAATGGCATTTTACAAGACTTTTCTTTTAACAATTTTGATCATTTGCATTGCTTCAGGCACGGTTGTCGGTAATAACCTATTTTTAATACTCAATTTTCATTGCTTCATATTCATTTTTATGTTTTTAATTAAAGTACTTTGATGGTAGTATACTATAGTGTATGTTAAAAGAAATATGTTTTAGTTTAAAAAATAATAATCTTATGGACGAATATACAAGATGTTTTAAAAGTTAGAAGATCACAACTTTATATAATATTTCTAAGATGTTTTAAAAGTTAGAAGATCACAACTTTATATAATATTTCTAATGAAATTAAAATGATTGTTTCAGGAGAAACCAAAGGACCATGCTTCATTTCGCAATACTGTCCAACGGCACCAGAACAGTGTGACCATTTTTGTATAGCATCATTGGGCAAAAAAGGTGGCTCATGTGAAAAGGGTGAATGTTGTTGCCATTCGGAAAATTTTAATATAACATAAATAGTTTCTTAGTTTGTTTGAATACATTTATCTACAAACCCTATCTTTGAAAGTTACATAAAATAAGTTGAACAATCAATAATGTTATGTTATGTTAAATATTTATTTTTTATAATTTCTACTGATTAATTGGAATAAAGATTTAACAATTCTCAACACTAAAATTATATTTATTTATTGTATTTACATTTTATTTAATTAATATTTTTAATGATTTTATAATTATAGGTATAAAAACAATAGAAAAAATATCATCATTAATTATAAAAATAATCTACCATTATCTACATATAACAATATATTTATATTCCTTTACAGAAAAATGTTTGATATTTTGATTTTATTGAGACAGTGAAAATATAATATTAATTTAGTTTTTTTTAATGTATGACACTTATTATTCTTTAAAAACATTTATCAAATAAATTTTTATCTAGTGACGGTATGTTTTGCCAATAGTTAATAAAAAATAATTCAAGTGACACCAATATTTTTGTAAAAATAATAATTAAAAGCTAATATTCTGGTTTAAATTATAATTAAATCTTAAGAAATTATTTGATCAAGTGGTTTAATTTATTATAAAATCCCATCAAATTATTTGATCAAATATAATAAAATAATTTATTTTTAACTAATATTTAATTATTTCATTAATAAAATAGACGGATGTTCTCAACCTCAAGATATTTATGCAATGGTACCACAAAAAATAATTTAAGAGATACAATTCATTTATAGATTAAGTAGTCTGTTAAAAAAACCAATGATTGGATTTAAAAAAACCAATTGTTAGCCTCAAGATATTACATTGTGTAAAAATAGTTTAAATGTTTTTAATAAATAACATTCAGTGTTATTTAGTAAAGTATAAAATGGTTTTTTTAACCTCGGTGTATTTTTTATTATTATTTTTACCCTTGTTTATGAATTAGAGCAAAACTCAAGTGTTGCCCAATATTTTTATAAAAATATTACTTAAAAGATAATATTGTGGTTTAAGTTGCAAGAAAATTTCAACAAGTTAATAAAAAAATAAAATAAACATAATTTAATTAAAATTAATATTTCTTTATTTTATATTTTTCTTAAAAACTTGTTTTCTTCCTCACAATATCAAAAATAAAAAATATTAAAATAAGAGGGACTATTTCCAATTAGAAATATGTTTCCATCGATTTAAGATTTTCCATAATGGTTACAAAAAACTAATTTAAGAAATACAATTTTTATTGAATCATAAAACTTTAAAAAAAAATAACTAAAAATTAATTGAAAAAGAGTAAATAATAAAATATAAAAATAAATAAAACTACCAATAATTTTGTACTAAACTTTAGGACAACTCAAAAATATTTTATATAACTTTTATTATGTTGGATATCAAAGCCATTGTAACCAAATGTAGTAAAATATAAACAATATTTTAACACCATCCCTAAATATTTTTATTTTATTTTGTAACATTGATTATGAAAGATATTTTATAAAATAATAATATTACCGAGAATATATTATGTACACATATAGAAGAACTATGGGATCTGTAGATGTTAATTTAAAAAATATTCGTTTTAAAAGAAATCGAAAAGGAAAACTATAATAATTTTAAATTAAGAGTTGGTAAATATTTGATATTATTAACGGTTACTAATAAAAGAGATCTAAATTAAACATATACAAGTTGGCATTTAATATGATATGTCATATAAAATTTGTATATTTATATATATTAAACTAAATTTTATGATAAAAAATATAATGTATATGATTTATTTCAAATTAATATTTATTTATTCCATAAATTAGTCAGATGTTCTCATCCTCGTAATATTAAAGACAATAACATTATATAAGATTTTAAAAAGGATGGAGAGGGAAAATTTGAAGATTGCTACTACTGAAACAATCTTTGAGATATGGAGAGCAAGAAATAAAAAAAGTTTCACTCAAACTGATATCTGCCCCAGTTAGTGTTCCATTTTGTTTGTTATTGTTATGAGATGCACTGTTCATATAGAGGTCTAAAGGCAGATGTAAACACTAGTAGCAACATAGCCATAGAATAATCATTTAGTAAATCTTGGCAGATTTAATATTCCAACTATTGTATTCTTATGATTTGCAAATAAAGATTTCCCATTTGAAATATATTTCCATGTTGTTAAAATTTTAACAATGGCACAACAAAGAACAAATTTAGGAAATATAATTCATTGGTAGAAAAAATTTGTTTGTAAAAATAACTCAAGAATTAATTTTAATGAATAAATTGATATTTATTGGTAAACAATATACTGCTTTTAAGATCTCGGGCTTTATGAAATTAAGATGAGTTTTTGTTATAATACACTCCAGAGTTGAAAAATGCCACGAATAATAGAGAGCTCAAGAGTGTAAAACGGCCTTCTCGTGTTCGGGAATGCAACCCGTGTACTCCCAGAGCATCTAAGATTCTGGTATGGCTTGTCCGTGTCACATGACACGACCCGTATTAGCTTCAGGGGCCCTTTCAATAGTAAAATCCGGGAAGAACATGGTCTGCTGTTGCTTAACACAACCTATGTTTCTTCAGAGTTTTGGGGCTTCTAATATATGCAATCTCATGCACTATTGACTGTTTAAAACCTACATCAAATTTAAGATTACAGCCAGCCAATGTACGAATTAGCTTATCAATCATTTAAAGGATCAATAAATCGGTTCATGCATATACAAGTAACAATAATCTAACTTTTTAGCTTAATAATGTTCACATATTTCTTTATCAAGAATACTCAAGAGTCCAAAAACATGCATCATCAAAAGAATCATTCCTGCTATGGTCAGTTTGCACACAATTGATTGTAGGACATCACACAACATATATGCATTAATCAACCCTAAAACTAGCAAGCATATCATGCAAGAAAGTTTCAGAATTTAAAACCCCTTTTCCCACATGGATTTCCAACCTAGCATGTTTCTACCCCAAGATAGACTAGACTATGAACCCATCTAAAGAGAGACATCTGAATGGAAGAAGAAGATGCAGAGGAATTGTTGCTTGAATCTTGGTTTAAAGAAATTGATTCAGAAAAGACACCCTTGGTTGTTCATAGAAGAAAGATGATGATGAAAGCTCAACTTTTCCTCCTTTTCTCCTCTCAAACTCGTGCCCTCCCTTTCTCTCTCACTCTCTACTTCAATTTTCTGATTTGCAAAGAGGAAAAGAGATTGAGAATGAGGTTTTCTTCTACGAATGAGTTTAAGTAATGGTTTTGGAAAAGATCCTAATACCCATTGGTTTTAATGTATAATACCAATAATGCCATTAACATCAATTTCTAATCTTTCATTAATCAAAATAATTTACTATTGCTTGATTATGAGAAGTTTTAGAAACTTTAGGATATTACATGTTTTTTTTTGCAATATATAATAATAAAAAATGCAAGTGTTATCCAATATTTTTGAAAAAATAATAATTAAAAGATAATATTGTGGTTTAAATTATAAGAAAATATCATCAAATTGTTTGATCAAATATAACGAAAATAATTTGTTTTTAATTAATATTTAATCATTTCATTAATAAATTAGACTTATCATCCTCATGATATTAATCACAATGGCACAACAAAACATAATTTAGGAGATAGTTCATTTATGGAGGGCAAGAAATGAAAAATGTTTCACTTAAACTGATATCTACCCCTCTGCTAGTGTAATGCCCTGTATAATATATGTCTAGAATAATACAATACACGCATTTTATTTGGTACTGACGCATCAAAAGTGCCTAATGGCATAGTTCACATACTTGTCCATTCTAAAAACACAAATACAATCTATGGCACAAGTCATGGAAAATAGCCAAAGAAAATAAAATATAAGAATGTACAATATTCCTCATTGTACAAGAACAATAAAATACACAGCGGAAAAACTAAAACTGAGCTTCTCTTGAAACATCCAAGCATAGCTCCATTTGTAAATCAACCTGCAATCCGAACCTGAAATATAGCAACTATAGTGGGGTGAGATACATCAAATCTCAGTGAGTTCCCTATCCTATAGTCCTCTCAGCTTTACAAGGTTCTAAATAAACCTAACTCATGTCAAAGGGGAAAGGGGAAAGACCATGAGTACACACACACAAGTAACCACAATGGTGAGCCTGTAAACTCACACTAGTACCGAAGTACCTCTTAAGCCTGTTAACTCAAGAATTCACAATGTACCGAAGTACCTCTTGAGCCTGTTAACTCAAGAATTCACAATCAATAACCATACCAAGGCATCCCTTTTTCCTGTCCGCTTCTACGTCTAGAAGACGACCCGAGTCATGGATCCTCGAATTACTTGACATACGAAATGGATTCGGGAACAACGGCCTGTTAGCCGTCAACCGTCACTTCTCATGGCCTGTTAACCATCACAAGTCTCTACCCGTAGGTCCCATTCGTACTAAACGCGGGAATCAAACCTGCCAAGTAATGGTGCATATGTTTCAGAGGAGCTCGAGACCCATGAAACGCACTATCAATAATAACCGGTTACGATTGCACAATACACACGCCTCGGCCTTTCACGCACAAGCGTTACCACAAAGATTCTCTACCACAATTCTAGTTACAACCTAGAATTAAACCATTTTGTTTTGGGGTAAAGTTTTCTCACTCTTCCTAATTCTTATTTTAACATGCATATTCTTTCAATCAAGTTTAACATCAATTAGGCAAAGCATATTATAATTTCACATTTGAAATACATATAATAATTTCATCACAAATTATACAAAAGCATATTACAATTGTATAATGGAGTCACATATAATGATTCATCACATAAAAACCTCACTCTCATCTCGTAGGATATTTTCACAGCTTTCCAACGGCTATACTCTAGCCTCGATCGGATTCACGATCCAAAAGATATGGATTCACACATATCACATATCATGGTTTCCATCATAGCTTTCTAATGACACCAAGAACGCCCCGATCCGAGTTACGGATCAAAAGTTATGAAGGAAACAAAACTGCACTATCTGTCATGTTCGCTAGGCGAACACCCAGCGAGCATTCGCTCCAGCCTTCGCTAGGCGAAGCCCCTGGCGAATGAACAAACAGAACCAAAACAGACATAAAGTTCGCTTCGCGAACTCTCTAGCGAACCTTCGCCTCGCCCTTCGCTTCGCGAACAACTTAGCGAAGCAAGTCAGAACCAAACAGAACTGCAAACACACAAAGTTCGCTAGGCGAATGTCTCTGGCGAACATTCGCTGACCTTCGCTCGCGGGTTCGCTAGGCGAACCCTCGAAAATCCGTTCGCTGCGCTTCGCCCCAGGTTCGCTAGGCGAACCATGCGAAACCCAGAAATCTCAGTAGCGTCACAGCTGGGCTTTTGGGGTCCAAAACCCACTCCAAACACCACCCAATGCACAAACAAGCATAAATAGATGATTCTACACACGTATTGATCATACAACACAGTTTATAACTCATTTTATCCGTTAGATTCCATTGATTTATCCGATTAATCATTTTCTCTCAAATCTAACCTAAGTTCAAATCATTGATTTCTAGAACTTAGAGTTTCTATCTAGAACCCACCTGATATACGGAGAGGAGTTTGAAGAAGATGGTCCAAGCTTTTCTCTCTTTTCCTCTTCTCCTCCTTTCTCTTCTTCCTCATTTCTTCTTCTTCTTTCTATTTCCTTTTCTTTCTCATTCTCTTACCAAATATATATATATATATAAACCAATATTATATAATATAATCTAATAGAGCAAAATATCTCCAATTGATATTTTGTCGTTTCAACCAATTGATCACTCATTTGAGCTATCATAAAAGTCTCTCTTGAACTAATAATAAATTGATCTCCTCAGAGTTCATTAGTTGCTCTATTGATCCCAATTGATAATACTTAAGGTACTTAGAGGATTCCATTAATCCAATTAATCAAAGATAGAGTACGTAGATACTCATTTGATATCCAATTGAGCATTTAAAATAATACGGGGTATTACACTCTCCCCCCCTTAAATTGAAATTCGCCCCCGAATTTCCTCTATTCCACAACAAATCGCAGTCTGTATCCTGGTCTTAGATTCACACTTAACTTTACGTCCGTTACAATTTCTGACATATACATAATCCAACTTGATTTCGCAGACCAAATTCTTTAATTTCAAAAATTATCAAACTTCACGTCCTTATTCATATTCTTATTCCAATATCGAGTTAATTCCTAACTTTACGTTTCCTCAATTCCTCTGTTGCCCATAAAAAGACTTGGTCGCATCCTACCTTCGGAAAGAAGGTACCATTTCATACTCCTCTACTGAGTCACAACAAAACCGTAACACTTTCTCTTGGTTTAGGATAACCATCACTTAACAAATCTTCAGGAGGTAATTTAGTGATTCCTTAACTTGATATAATTACCGACAACCATCATTCCGTAAATCCTTTAACATTCGATCCACTTCACTAGAGCTGTCAAAATGGGCCGAAGCCCATGGGCCGGCCCGCCGAGCCCGAAAAAAGTTAGGGCTTGGGCCTTATTTTTGGAGCCCATATTATTCCGGGCCTTTTTGAGCCCGGCCCGAAAAAGCCCGAAAAAAAATGGGCCGGCCCGTATGGGCTATGGGTAGCCCGCCAGCCCGACAACTTTTTTTAAAAGAATTAATTTAACTATTTGGCCCATAATATAAATTAATAAATATATATAA
The DNA here is from genome assembly GCA_022829125.1 of Lathyrus tuberosus. NCBI lineage: Eukaryota > Viridiplantae > Streptophyta > Magnoliopsida > Fabales > Fabaceae > Lathyrus > Lathyrus tuberosus. The sequence goes on from JALAZF010000166.1 coordinate 11,956,342, forward strand.
TTGGACCTAAAAAATAAATTTGGCCCAAGAAACATTTGGATACAATGTGTTAGTGCATCTTTGGTTCGGTCCACACACACTTCAGTGACTATCCGAACATTAATTTCTATTACATTATATTACATTACAGTATTCTAAAATGAATATATTACATTAAGATCATTAAAATGAGTATTAATTTCTATAACATTATATATTAAAATGAATATTAATTTCTATTACATTATATATTACTTAAAAAATGAATTTTTTAATTTTTTTTTTAAATGGGCCCGTTTAGGGCCGGGCCCGTTTTAGGGCTGGGTAGCCCGCAGCCCAGACAGGGCTGGGCCTGGGTAGTAAAAAAGGAACCCGTATTCAAAATGGGCTTTTTGAGCCCGGCCCGGAAAAGCCCGAGGCCCGCCAGGGCCGGCCCGTTTAGGGCCGGGCTACCCGTTTTGACATCTCTACACTTCACAGATTGTCAAACAACTCAATTACCAATTCTATCTAGCCTGTTGTTGTACACTATACTCATTCAATCCGATATTTCATATCTTTTGTATCACACCAAAAGGTAACACACTTAGAACAAAATCTTCTCCGATTCTCATAAACCCGACTGAGTCCTTTCATCGTCACTTTCTACTGCGCAACTCCAATTCTAACAATGGGATACCACCACTTCTTAAGCACTACCACGTAGCTGATAGTCCACGGGGAAACACACTTATCCACTGGGATCCTTACTAATCAACGGTACAAGAAACTTACTGACGTCCTATGGTAGAATAATTCCTTTGCCAACGCATAATATCTCAACATCTGTCCAACACTCTCTAGACGCTAAAGATGCAGGAGTTACACTGTTACAACCACAACATATACAATTCTCAATCCATTCCAAACTCGAATTAATGCATCCAAAATAGCTTAACAGTTTCCGATGCTAGTTACCACATTCTAAATCGATTATACCTACGGTTTTCCGACTTACTCAAGATTCCTTGTTGACACGAGATCTCATCTAACATCAACGTAACACCAACATAGAACTACAATCATATTCTAGTCACCGCTTATCAAAACTTAAACCATCCAAAGCACAATTGTGAGTTTTCCATACCACTCACCAATCCACAACAACACTCTACACGCACATACGCTGTCGAAGTCTATACCATGCTTCCCAATTAAATCCTCATCTCTCCATCGTTTTATCCATAAGGATCCAAATTACATACTTAACTTCGGAATGCCCAATTCTCACTCGTACTTGGAAAGATAACTTTCAAATTTCCTTCTCTGGGTAAAACACAACTGTACACAACTGGCACCACTCTTACGGAGTCCAAAACCAAAACCATGAACTCACGGAAGATAACACTTACTAAATTCTGACCAACCGCTCATACTTGATTAACACCATAATTAAACACCGAAATATTCCTTACAAGAACATTACTTCGTGAGTAATCTCCAACTTCGCCCTAAAGGCTTTCAACAGTAATACACTTAAGACTTTCCCCTGCTCAACCCAAATCACAAGATTATTTCCTCGAAGTCAAATTCCCTTGTTATCTAAACAGATGACCGACTAAGTAACACCTTCTAGAAGTTCTGATTTTCAACCACGAATACGTCTTTCATTTACTTGGAATTCTGTTTTACATTCACACAAAACTCTCCACTCGGATCAACATAAGGTAACAAAACCCAGATGATGGTTCTTAAGGGATTTCACAATTTACACACATGTTAATCGATTAACCCTTTGAGTTAATCGGTTAACTCCTCAAAATTCAGTGCAAAACGCCATCCTTGCACGTGTTAATCGGTTAACCCCATTGGTTATTCGGTTAACAGTGCTGAAAAAAAATCAAAATCAGTGTTCCTCTTAATTCAAAGCCATCCATACTCAACCATCAATCTGATTGGTTCTTACTTGAAATATCACTTTCCAACTCGCGGCTCCTTAACTTGTATAACATCACCAACCATCATCCACTTACGGTAAATTCGACAAGGTCAAAACATTCAGACGACACACTCTAACCAAGTGACAAGGTAGAATTCCAAATTCTGACGCGGTCACACGACAACTCTTCGGCGGGATAGTTCACTTTTCTGTTCAAAAAATTACACTGGCGGGAAACCAATAGTGACGACATTCTGGGGTTTTTAATCACAGTTAATACCTGATTCATCCCCAACCAAAAACCAACATACAACCTTGTTCTCTCACTTGAACTTCTTGGTGGGACATAAAAAACAACATTCTTAGTCCAACAAAAGGTAGATTCCGAATATTCCGATTATTCACAAATACAGGAGTTTCTCTATACTTGAAAATAAATCGGGGTAATGCACCCTCTTGAAGAACCTTCCTATCACTTCGCACACATTGACCGGGATTTCTTACACTCCGCTATCCATGGAACATCCCACTTTCGCCAAATTACTTAATGGAAAGTTCGTAACCGACAACTCTCATCAACTATTAACAAAACCCTTCCGGTATAAATCGTTCCATGATTTACACTTAGTCCGTAATACGTCCTAAACTGCTTTTCGTTGTTTTACCACAATCTTAACTCTGAAAATACAGTACTCATTGTTCCACAAGGTACGTCCCTTCACACTTCTCTCAAGAATAAGAATCCATCACTTACACTTGTGACCACGGTGCTACTACTACGCTTGTTCTTAATACCAAGGGGTAACCTCCTCAGTTCAGTTCGTACTACCAGGGTACTTACGGGTGATCCATATCTGATTACACTTCCTTAACTATAGGTTCATCAACACCTTAAAACTCCATTGCACCCCCGTCCAAAATACATCCCGTTGTCACTTTCTCTTAACATACCGTTAATACCGTTTCCCTTAAATTCCAAGATACTTACTCTACTCCTTAACACACATTTCTTCCGTTACTAAATGAAGTTCAATCTGTTTCCAACATAATACCTTACATTGTTCCTTGGGTAATTTAACAATTCCAATTTGGTCTCTTATTGGAAACAGAAATCCTGATGTATCATTTCGAACTAAATGTCTCTTCATAACCGAAGATACATAATTCATCACCTACTCTTCGTCCGACGCACACTTGTTTCACTTGAAGCATGTAAACACATCCTTGTGCTCCTTCATACACTTCTATACTACTTTAAGTTCCCATAAAAGCCGAACGTCCTTAACTCTCAACTTTTAATCAATCGGAAGATATTGTTCCGAACACATTCCTTAAGGTACTCTCGTCCATTCAAGATACCTTAACGACCTTAGAAAGGAAGCACCAATAGTTATCTCACTTCCGGACCTCACGCCACGCGTTCCATAAAACAACCTTTCTTTTTCACGGAATGAGATTACCCGAAATCCTTATCCATACTAGTGGTCCGTCCAATTCCACTAGCGACGTTACATATTCCAGAATACCCTGACCAATCGTTCGATAGAGATCCTTAACCTTAAGACTCCATAAATTCCAAAGGATTGCTTAAACCACACATTACACTTTGATTCCATGCTACCCAAGGCATAACTTCTACAAAACTTTACTGAGCTGACCAAAACTCCTCACTACTAACTCTTGGCTCGAGCGTTCCCTCACAGCACAAGTTTTGACAACACTTCAGAGTCCTCGTGGTCGCTCAACCATGATTCTACCTATCACATACATAGCATTAGGTTGATCAGACCCAACACTACATAGTATGATATTAAGTTTCATGATGGCAAGACACACTTAAGAGGCAGGAAAAGATTTACTTATGATGTTTCAAGGCTAGGTCGAGGACACGACCTGCTCTGATACTAACTGTAATGCCCTGTATAATATATGTCTAGAATAATACAATACACGCATTTTATTTGGTACTGACGCATCAAAAGTGCCTAATGGCATAGTTCACATACTTGTCCATTCTAAAAACACAAATACAATCTATGGCACAAGTCATGGAAACTAGCCAAAGAAAATAAAATCTAAGAATGTACAATATTCCTCATTGTACAAGAACAATAAAATACACAGCGGAAAAACTAAAACTGAGCTTCTCTTGAAACATCCAAGCATAGCTCCATTTGTAAATCAACCTGCAATCCGAACCTGAAATATAGCAACTATAGTGGGGTGAGATACATCAAATCTCAGTGAGTTCCCTATCCTATAGTCCTATCGGCTTTACAAGGTTCTAAATAAACCTAACTCATGTCAAAGGGGAAAGGGGAAAGACCATGAGTACACACACACAAGTAACCACAATGGTGAGCCTGTAAACTCACACTAGTACCGAAGTACCTCTTGAGCCTGTTAACTCAAGAATTCACAATGTACCGAAGTACCTCTTGAGCATGTTAACTCAAGAATTCACAATCAATAACCATACCAAGACATCCCCTTTTCCTGTCCGCTTCTACGTCTAGAAGACGACCCGAGTCATGGATCCTCGAATTACATGACATACGAAATGGATTCGGGAACAACGGCCTGTTAGCCGTGAACCGTCATTTCTCATGGCCTGTTAACCATCACAAGTCTCTACCCGTAGGTCCCATTCGTACTAAATGCGGGAATCAAACCTGCCAAGTAATGGTGGATATGTTTCAGAGGAGCTCGAGACCCATGAAACGCACTATCAATAATAACCGGTTACGATTGCACAATACACACGCCTCGGCCTTTCACGCACGAGCGTTACCACAAAGATTCTCTACCACAATTCTAGTTACAACCTAGAATTAAACCATTTTGTTTTGGGGTAAAGTTTTCTCACTCTTCCTAATTCTTATTTTAACATGCATATTCTTTCAATCAAGTTTAACATCAATTAGGCAAAGCATATTATAATTTCACATTTGAAATACATATAATAATTTCATCACAAATTATACAAAAGCATATTACAATTGTATAATGGAGTCACATATAATGATTCATCACATAAAAACCTCACTCTCATCTCGTAGGATATTTTCATAGCTTTCCAACGGTGATACTCTAGCCTCGATCGGATTCACGATCCAAAAGATATGGATTCACACATATCACATATCATGGTTTCCATCATTTTCCACTTGAATATAAAAGTTATGAAGGAAACAAAACTGCACTATCTGTCATGTTCGCTAGGCGAACACCCAGCGAGCATTCGCTCCAGCCTTCGCTAGGCGAAGCCCCTGGCGAATGAACAAACAGAACCAAAATAGACATAAAGTTCGCTTCGCGAACTCTCTAGCGAACCTTCGCCTCGCCCTTCGCTTCGCGAACAACTCAGCGAAGCAAGTCAGAACCAAATAGAACTGAAAACACACAAAGTTCGCTAGGCGAACGTCTCTGGCGAACATTCGCTGACCTTCGCTCGCGGGTTCGCTAGGCGAACCCTCAAAAATCCGTTCGCTGCACTTCGCCCCAGGTTCGCTAGGCGAACCATGCGAAACCCATAAATCTCAGTAGCGTCACAGCTGGGCCTTTGGGGTCCAAAACCCACTCCAAACACCACCCAATGCACAAACAAGCATAAATAGATGATTCTACACACGTATTGATCATACAACACAGTTTATAACTCATTTTATCCGTTAGATTCCATTGATTTATCCGATTAATCATTTTCTCTCAAATCTAACCTAAGTTCAAATCATTGATTTCTAGAACTTAGAGTTTCTATCTAGAACCCACCTGATATACGAAGAGGAGTTTGAAGAAGATGGTCCAAGCTTTTCTCTCTTTTCCTCTTCTCCTCCTTTCTCTTCTTCCTCATTTCTTCTTCTTCTTTCTATTTCCTTTTCTTTCTCATTCTCTTACCAAATATATATATATATATATATATATATATAAAAACCAATATTATATAATATAATCTAATAGAGCAAAATATCTCCAATTGATATTTTGTCGTTTCAACCAATTGATCACTCATTTGAGCTATCATAAAAGTCTCTCTTGAACTAATAATAAATTGATCTCCTCAGAGTTCATTAGTTGCTCTATTGATCCCAATTGATAATACTTAAGGTACTTAGAGGATTCCATTAATCCAATTAATCAAAGATAGAGTACGTAGATACTCATCTGATATCCAATTGAGCATTTAAAATAATACGGGGTATTACACTCTCCCCCCCTTAAATTGAAATTCGCCCCCGAATTTCCTCTATTCCACAACAAACCGCAGTCTGTATCCTGGTCTTAGATTCACACTTAACTTTACGTCCGTTACAATTTCTGACGTATCCATAATCCAACTTGATTTCGCAGACCAAATTCTTTAATTTCACAAATTATCAAACTTCACGTCCTTATTCATATTCTTATTCCAATATCGAGTTAATTCCTAACTTTGCGTTTCCTCAATTCATCTGTTGCCCATAAAAAGACTTGGTCGCATCCTACCTTCGGAAAGAAGGTACCATTTCATACTCCTCTACTGAGTCACAACAAAACCGTAACACTTTCTCTTGGTTTAGGATAACCAACACTTAACAAATCTTCGGGTGGTAATTTAGTGATTCCTTAACTTGATATAATTACCGACAACCATCATTCCGTAAATCCTTTAACATTCGATCCACTTCACAGATTGTCAAACAACTCAATTACCAATTCTATCTAGCCTGTTGTTGTACACTATACTCATTCAATCCGATATTTCATATCTTTTGTATCACACCAAAACGCAACACACTTAGAACAAAATCTTCTCCGATTCTCATAAACCCGACTGAGTCCTTTCATCATGACTTTCTACTGCGCAACTCCAATTCTAACAATGGGATACCACCACTTCTTAAGCACTACCACGTAGCTGATAGTCCACGGGGAAACACACTTATCCACTGGGATCCTTACTAATCAACGGTACAAGAAACTTACTGACGTCCTATGGTAGAATAATTCCTTTGCCAACGCATAATATCTCAACATCTGTCCAACACTCTCTAGACGCTAAAGATGCAGGAGTTACACTGTTACAACCACAACATATACAATTCTCAATCCATTCCAAACTCGAATTAATGCATCCAAAATAGCTTAACAGTTTCCGATGCTAGTTACCACATTCTAAATCGATTATACCTACGGTTTTCCGACTTACTCAAGATTCCTTGTTGACACGAGATCTCATCCAACATCAACGTAACACCAACATAGAACTACAATCATATTCTAGTCACCGCTTATCAAAACTTAAACCATCCAAAGCACAATTGTGAGTTTTCCATACCACTCACCAATCCACAACAACACTCTACACGCACATACGCTGTCGAAGTCTATACCATGCTTCCCAATTAAATCCTCATCTCTCCATCGTTTTATCCATAAGGATCCAAGTTACATACTTAACTTCGGAATGCCCAATTCTCACTCGTACTTGGAAAGATAACTTTCAAATTTCCTTCTCTGGGTAAAACACAACTGTACACAACTGGCACCACTCTTACGGAGTCCAAAACCAAAACCATGAACTCACGGAAGATAACACTTACTAAATTCTGACCAACCGCTCATACTTGATTAACACCATAATTAAACACCGAAATATTCCTTACAAGAACATTACTTCGTGAGTAATCTCCAACTTCGCCCTAAAGGCTTTCAACAGTAATACACTTAAGCCTTTCCCCTGCTCAACCCAAATCACAAGATTATTTCCTCGAAGTCAAATTCCCTTGTTATCTAAACAGATGACCGACTAAGTAACACCTTCTAGAAGTTCTGATTTTCAACCACGAATACGTCTTTCATTTACTTGGAATTCCGTTTTACATTCACACAAAACTCTCCACTAGGATCAACATAAGGTAACAAAACCCAGATGATGGTTCTTAAGGGATTTCACAATTTACACACATGTTAATCGATTAACCCTTTGAGTTAATCGGTTAACTCCTCAAAATTCAGTGCAAAACGCCATCCTTGCACGTGTTAATCGGTTAACCCCATTGGTTATTCGGTTAACAGTGCTGAAAAAAAATCAAAATCAGTGTTCCTCTTAATTCAAAGCCATCCATACTCAACCATCAATCTGATTGGTTCTTACTTGAAATATCACTTTCCAACTCGCGGCTCCTTAACTTGTATAACATCACCAACCATCATCCACTTACGGTAAATCCGACAAGGTCAAAACATTCAGACGACACACTCTAACCAAGTGACAAGGTAGAATTCCAAATTCTGACGCGGTCACACGACAACTCTTCGGCGGGATAGTTCACTTTTCTATTCAAAAAATTATACTGGCGGGAAACCAATAGTGACGACATTCTGGGGTTTTTAATCACAGTTAATACCTGATTCATCCCCAACCAAAAACCAACATACAACCTTGTTCTCTCACTTGAACTTCTTGGTGGGACATAAAAAACAACATTCTTAGTCCAACAAAAGGTAGATTCCGAATATTCCGATTATTCACAAATACAGGAGTTTCTCTATACTTGAAAATAAATCGGGGTAATGCACCCTCTTGAAGAACCTTCCTATCACTTCGCACACATTAACCGGGATTTCATACCCTCCGCTATCCATGGAACATCCCACTTTCGCCAAATTACTTAATGGAAAGTTCGTAACCGACAACTCTCATCAACTATTAACAAAACCCTTCCGGTATAAATCGTTCCATGATTTACACTTAGTCCGTAATACGTCCTAAATTGCTTTTCGTTGTTTTACCACAATCTTAACTCTGAAAATACAGTACTCATTGTTCCACAAGGTACGTCCCTTCACACTTCTCTCAAGAATAAGAATCCATCACTTACACTTGTGACCACGGTGCTACTACTACGCTTGTTCTTAATACCAAGGGGTAACCTCCTCAGTTCAGTTCGTACTACCAGGGTACTTACGGGTGATCCATATCTGATTACACTTCCTTAACTATAGGTTCATCAACACCTTAAAACTCCATTGCACCCCCGTCCAAAATACATCCCGTTGTCACTTTCTCTTAACATACCGTTAATACCGTTTCCCTTAAATTCCAAGATACTTACTCTACTCCTTAACACACATTTCTTCCGTTACTAAATGAAGTTCAATCTGTTTCCAACATAATACCTTACATTGTTCCTTGGGTAATTTAACAATTCCAATTTGGTCTCTTATTGGAAACAGAAATCCTGATGTATCATTTCGAACTAAATGTCTCTTCATAACCGAAGATACATAATTCATCACCTACTCTTCGTCCGACGCACACTTGTTTCACTTGAAGCATGTAAACACATCCTTGTGCTCCTTCATACACTTCTATACTACTTTAAGTTCCCATAAAAGCCGAACGTCCTTAACTCTCAACTTTTAATCAATCGGAAGATATTGTTCCGAACACATTCCTTAAGGTACTCTCGTCCATTCAAGATACCTTAACGACCTTAGAAAGGAAGCACCAATAGTTATCTCACTTCCGGACCTCACGCCACGCGTTCCATAAAACAACCTTTCTTTTTCACGGAATGAGATTACCCGAAATCCTTATCCATACTAGTGGTCCGTCCAATTCCACTAGCGACGTTACATATTCCAGAATACCCTGACCAATCGTTCGATAGAGATCCTTAACCTTAAGACTCCATAAATTCCAAAGGATTGCTTAAACCACACATTACACTTTGATTCCATGCTACCCAAGGCATAACTTCTACAAAACTTTACTGAGCTGACCAAAACTCCTCACTACTAACTCTTGGCTCGAGCGTTCCCTCACAGCACAAGTTTTGACAACACTTCAGAGTCCTCGTGGTCGCTCAACCATGATTCTACCTATCACATACATAGCATTAGGTTGATCAGACCCAACACTACATAGTATGATATTAAGTTTCATGATGGCAAGACACACTTAAGAGGCAGGAAAAGATTTACTTATGATGTTTCAAGGCTAGGTCGAGGACACGACCTGCTCTGATACTAACTGTAATGCCCTGTATAATATATGTCTAGAATAATACAATACACGCATTTTATTTGGTACTGACGCATCAAAAGTGCCTAATGGCATAGTTCACATACTTGTCCATTCTAAAAACACAAATACAATCTATGGCACAAGTCATGGAAACTAGCCAAAGAAAATAAAATCTAAGAATGTACAATATTCCTCATTGTACAAGAACAATAAAATACACAGCGGAAAAACTAAAACTGAGCTTCTCTTGAAACATCCAAGCATAGCTCCATTTGTAAATCAACCTGCAATCCGAACCTGAAATATAGCAACTATAGTGGGGTGAGATACATCAAATCTCAGTGAGTTCCCTATCCTATAGTCCTCTCGGCTTTACAAGGTTCTAAATAAACCTAACTCATGTCAAAGGGGAAAGGGGAAAGACCATGAGTACACACACACAAGTAACCACAATGGTGAGCCTGTAAACTCACTCTAGTACCGAAGTACCTCTTGAGCCTGTTAACTCAAGAATTCACAATGTACCGAAGTACCTCTTGAGCATGTTAACTCAAGAATTCACAATCAATAACCATACCAAGACATCCCCTTTTCCTGTCCGCTTCTACGTCTAGAAGACGACCCGAGTCATGGATCCTCGAATTACTTGACATACGAAATGGATTCGGGAACAACGGCCTGTTAGCCGTGAACCGTCACTTCTCATGGCCTGTTAACCATCACAAGTCTCTACCCGTAGGTCCCATTCGTACTAAACGCGGGAATAAAACCTGCCAAGTAATGGTGCATATGTTTCAGAGGAGCTCGAGACCCATGAAACGCACTATCAATAATAACCGGTTACGATTGCACAATACACACGCCTCGGCCTTTCACGCACGAGCGTTACCACAAAGATTCTCTACCACAATTCTAGTTACAACCTAGAATTAAACCATTTTGTTTTGGGGTAAAGTTTTCTCACTCTTCCTAATTCTTATTTTAACATGCATATTCTTTCAATCAAGTTTAACATCAATTAGGCAAAGCATATTATAATTTCACATTTGAAATACATATAATAATTTCATCACAAATTATACAAAAGCATATTACAATTGTATAATGGAGTCACATATAATGATTCATCACATAAAAACCTCACTCTCATCTCGTAGGATATTTTCAAAGCTTTCCAACGGCTATACTCTAGCCTCGATCGGATTCACGATCCAAAAGATATGGATTCACACATATCACATATCATGGTTTCCATCATTTTCCACTTGAATATAAAAGTTATGAAGGAAACAAAACTGCACTATCTGTCATGTTCGCTAGGCGAACACCCAGCGAGCATTCGCTCCAGCCTTCGCTAGGCGAAGCCCCTGGCGAATGAACAAACAGAACCAAAACAGACATAAAGTTCGCTTCGCGAACTCTCTAGCGAACCTTCGCCTCGCCCTTCGCTTCGCGAACAACTCAGCGAAGCAAGTCAGAACCAAACAGAACTGAAAACACACAAAGTTCGCTAGGCGAACGTCTCTGGCGAACATTCGCTGACCTTCGCTCGCGGGTTCGCTAGGCGAACCCTCAAAAATCCGTTCGCTGCGCTTCGCCCCAGGTTCGCTAGGCGAACCATGCGAAACCCATAAATCTCAGTAGCGTCACAGCTGGGTCTTTGGGGTCCAAAACCCACTCCAAACACCACCTAATGCACAAACAAGCATAAATAGATGATTCTACACACGTATTGATCATACAACACAGTTTATAACTCATTTTATCCGTTAGATTCCATTGATTTATCTGATTAATCATTTTCTCTCAAATCTAACCTAAGTTCAAATCATTGATTTCTAGAACTTAGAGTTTCTATCTAGAACCCACCTGATATATGGAGAGGAGTTTGAAGAAGATGGTCCAAGCTTTTCTCTCTTTTCCTCTTCTCCTCCTTTCTCTTCTTCCTCATTTCTTCTTCTTCTTTCTATTTCCTTTTCTTTCTCATTCTCTTACCAAATATATATATATAAACCAATATTATATAATATAATCTAATAGAGCAAAATATCTCCAATTCATATTTTATCGTTTCAACCAATTGATCACTCATTTGAGCTATCATAAAAGTCTCTCTTGAACTAATAATAAATTGATCTCCTCAGAGTTCATTAGTTGCTCTATTGATCCCAATTGATAATACTTAAGGTACTTAGAGGATTCCATTAATCCAATTAATCAAAGATAGAGTACGTAGATACTCATCTGATATCCAATTGAGCATTTAAAATAATACGGGGTATTACACTCTCCCCCCCTTAAATTGAAATTCGCCCCCGAATTCCCTCTATTCCACAACAAACCGCAGTCTGTATCCTGGTCTTAGATTCACACTTAACTTTACGTCCGTTACAATTTCTGACGTATCCATAATCCAACTTGATTTCGCAGACCAAATTCTTTAATTTCACAAATTATCAAACTTCACGTCCTTATTCATATTCTTATTCCAATATCGAGTTAATTCCTAACTTTGCGTTTCCTCAATTCATCTGTTGCCCATAAAAAGACTTGGTCGCATCCTACCTTCGGAAAGAAGGTACCATTTCATACTCCTCTACTGAGTCACAACAAAACCGTAACACTTTCTCTTGGTTTAGGATAACCAACACTTAACAAATCTTCGGGTGGTAATTTAGTGATTCCTTAACTTGATATAATTACCGACAACCATCATTCCGTAAATCCTTTAACATTCGATCCACTTCACAGATTGTCAAACAACTCAATTACCAATTCTATCTAGCCTGTTGTTGTACACTATACTCATTCAATCTGATATTTCATATCTTTTGTATCACACCAAAACGCAACACACTTAGAACAAAATCTTCTCCGATTCTCATAAACCCGACTGAGTCCTTTCATCGTCACTTTCTACTGCGCAACTCCAATTCTAACAATGGGATACCACCACTTCTTAAGCACTACCACGTAGCTGATAGTCCACGGGGAAACACACTTATCCACTGGGATCCTTACTAATCAACGGTATAAGAAACTTACTGACGTCCTATGGTAGAATAATTCCTTTGCCAACGCATAATATCTCAACATCTATCCAACACTCTCTAGACGCTAAAGATGCAGGAGTTACACTGTTACAACCACAACATATACAATTCTCAATCCATTCCAAACTCGAATTAATGCATCCAAAATAGCTTAACAGTTTCCGATGCTAGTTACCACATTCTAAATCGATTATACCTACGGTTTTCCGACTTACTCAAGATTCCTTGTTGACACGAGATCTCATCCAACATCAACGTAACACCAACATAGAACTACAATCATATTCTAGTCACCGCTTATCAAAACTTAAACCATCCAAAGCACAATTGTGAGTTTTCCATACCACTCACCAATCCACAACAACACTCTACACGCACATACGCTGTCGAAGTCTATACCATGCTTCCCAATTAAATCCTCATCTCTCCATCGTTTTATCCATAAGGATCCAAGTTACATACTTAACTTCGGAATGCCCAATTCTCACTCGTACTTGGAAAGATAACTTTCAAATTTCCTTCTCTGGGTAAAACACAACTGTACACAACTGGCACCACTCTTACGGAGTCCAAAACCAAAACCATGAACTCACGGAAGATAACACTTACTAAATTCTGACCAACCGCTCATACTTGATTAACACCATAATTAAACACCGAAATATTCCTTACAAGAACATTACTTCGTGAGTAATCAACTTCGCCCTAAAGGCTTTCAACAGTAATACACTTAAGCCTTTCCCCTGCTCAACCCAAATCACAAGATTATTTCCTCGAAGTCAAATTCCCTTGTTATCTAAACAGATGACCGACTAAGTAACACCTTCTAGAAGTTCTGATTTTCAACCACGAATACGTCTTTCATTTACTTGGAATTCCGTTTTACATTCACACAAAACTCTCCACTCGGATCAACATAAGGTAACAAAACCCAGATGATGGTTCTTAAGGGATTTCACAATTTACACACATGTTAATCGATTAACCCTTTGAGTTAATCGGTTAACTCCTCAAAATTCAGTGCAAAACGCCATCCTTGCACGTGTTAATCGGTTAACCCCATTGGTTATTCGGTTAACAGTGCTGAAAAAAAATCAAAATCAGTGTTCCTCTTAATTCAAAGCCATCCATACTCAACCATCAATCTGATTGGTTCTTACTTGAAATATCACTTTCCAACTCGCGGCTCCTTAACTTGTATAACATCACCAACCATCATCCACTTACGGTAAATCCGACAAGGTCAAAACATTCAGACGACACACTCTAACCAAGTGACAAGGTAGAATTCCAAATTCTGACGCGGTCACACGACAACTCTTCGGCGGGATAGTTCACTTTTCTGTTCAAAAAATTACACTGGCGGGAAACCAATAGTGACGACATTCTGGGGTTTTTAATCACAGTTAATACCTGATTCATCCCCAACCAAAAACCAACATACAACCTTGTTCTCTCACTTGAACTTCTTGGTGGGACATAAAAAACAACATTCTTAGTCCAACAAAAGGTAGATTCCGAATATTCCGATTATTCACAAATACAGGAGTTTCTCTATACTTGAAAATAAATCGGGGTAATGCACCCTCTTGAAGAACCTTCCTATCACTTCGCACACATTGACCGGGATTTCTTACCCTCCGCTATCCATGGAACATCCCACTTTCGCCAAATTACTTACTGGAAAGTTCGTAACCGACAACTCTCATCAACTATTAACAAAACCCTTCCGGTATAAATCGTTCCATGATTTACACTTAGTCCGTAATACGTCCTAAACTGCTTTTCGTTGTTTTACCACAATCTTAACTCTGAAAATACAGTACTCATTGTTCCACAAGGTACGTCCCTTCACACTTCTCTCAAGAATAAGAATCCATCACTTACACTTGTGACCACGGTGCTACTACTACGCTTGTTCTTAATACCAAGGGGTAACCTCCTCAGTTCAGTTCGTACTACCAGGGTACTTACGGGTGATCCATATCTGATTACACTTCCTTAACTATAGGTTCATCAACACCTTAAAACTCCATTGCACCCCCGTCCAAAATACATCCCGTTGTCACTTTCTCTTAACATACCGTTAATACCGTTTCCCTTAAATTCCAAGATACTTACTCTACTCCTTAACACACATTTCTTCTGTTACTAAATGAAGTTCAATCTGTTTCCAACATAATACCTTACACTGTTCCTTGGGTAATTTAACAATTCCAATTTGGTCTCTTATTGGAAACAGAAATCCTGATGTATCATTTCGAACTAAATGTCTCTTCATAACCGAAGATACATAATTCATCACCTACTCTTCGTCCGACGCACACTTGTTTCACTTGAAGCATGTAAACACATCCTTGTGCTCCTTCATACACTTCTATACTACTTTAAGTTCCCATAAAAGCCGAACGTCCTTAACTCTCAACTTTTAATCAATCGGAAGATATTGTTCCGAACACATTCCTTAAGGTACTCTCGTCCATTCAAGATACCTTAACGACCTTAGAAAGGAAGCACCAATAGTTATCTCACTTCCGGACCTCACGCCACGCGTTCCATAAAACAACCTTTCTTTTTCACGGAATGAGATTACCCGAAATCCTTATCCATACTAGTGGTCCGTCCAATTCCACTAGCGACGTTACATATTCCAGAATACCCTGACCAATCGTTCGATAGAGATCCTTAACCTTAAGACTCCATAAATTCCAAAGGATTGCTTAAACCACACATTACACTTTGATTCCATGCTACCCAAGGCATAACTTCTACAAAACTTTACTGAGCTGACCAAAACTCCTCACTACTAACTCTTGGCTCGAGCGTTCCCTCACAGCACAAGTTTTGACAACACTTCAGAGTCCTCGTGGTCGCTCAACCATGATTCTACCTATCACATACATAGCATTAGGTTGATCAGACCCAACACTACATAGTATGATATTAAGTTTCATGATGGCAAGACACACTTAAGAGGCAGGAAAAGATTTACTTATGATGTTTCAAGGCTAGGTCGAGGACACGACCTGCTCTGATACTAACTGTAATGCCCTGTATAATATATGTCTAGAATAATACAATACACGCATTTTATTTGGTACTGACGCATCAAAAGTGCCTAATGGCATAGTTCACATACTTGTCCATTCTAAAAACACAAATACAATCTATGGCACAAGTCATGGAAACTAGCCAAAGAAAATAAAATCTAAGAATGTACAATATTCCTCATTGTACAAGAACAATAAAATACACAGCGGAAAAACTAAAACTGAGCTTCTCTTGAAACATCCAAGCATAGCTCCATTTGTAAATCAACCTGCAATCCGAACCTGAAATATAGCAACTATAGTGGGGTGAGATACATCAAATCTCATTGAGTTCCCTATCCTATAGTCCTCTCGGCTTTACAAGGTTCTAAATAAACCTAACTCATGTCAAAGGGGAAAGGGGAAAGACCATGAGTACACACACACAAGTAACCACAATGGTGAGCCTGTAAACTCACACTAGTACCGAAGTACCTCTTGAGCCTGTTAACTCAAGAATTCACAATGTACCGAAGTACCTCTTGAGCATGTTAACTCAAGAATTCACAATCAATAACCATACCAAGACATCCCCTTTTCCTGTCCGCTTCTACGTCTAGAAGACGACCCGAGTCATGGATCCTCGAATTACTTGACATACGAAATGGATTCGGGAACAACGGCCTGTTAGCCGTGAACCGTCACTTCTCATGGCCTGTTAACCATCACAAGTCTCTACCAGTAGGTCCCATTCGTACTAAACGCGGGAATCAAACCTGCCAAGTAATGGTGCATATGTTTCAGAGGAGCTCGAGACCCATGAAACGCACTATCAATAATAACCGGTTACGATTGCACAATACACACGCCTCGGCCTTTCACGCACGAGCGTTACCACAAAGATTCTCTACCACAATTCTAGTTACAACCTAGAATTAAACCATTTTGTTTTGGGGTAAAGTTTTCTCACTCTTCCTAATTCTTATTTTAACATGCATATTCTTTCAATCAAGTTTAACATCAATTAGGCAAAGCATATTATAATTTCACATTTGAAATACATATAATAATTTCATCACAAATTATACAAAAGCATATTACAATTGTATAATGGAGTCACATATAATGATTCATCACATAAAAACCTCACTCTCATCTCGTAGGATATTTTCATAGCTTTCCAACGGCTATACTCTAGCCTCGATCGGATTCACGATCCAAAAGATATGGATTCACACATATCACATATCATGGTTTCCATCATTTTCCACTTGAATATAAAAGTTATAAAGGAAACAAAACTGCACTATCTGTCATGTTCGCTAGGCGAACACCCAGCGAGCATTCGCTCCAGCCTTTGCTAGGCGAAGCCCCTGGCGAATGAACAAACAGAACCAAAACAGACATAAAGTTCGCTTCGCGAACTCTCTAGCGAACCTTCGCCTCGCCCTTCGCTTCGCGAACAACTCAGCGAAGCAAGTCAGAACCAAACAGAACTGAAAACACACAAAGTTCGCTAGGCGAACGTCTCTGGCGAACATTCGCTGACCTTCGCTCGCGGGTTCGCTAGGCGAACCCTCAAAAATCCGTTCGCTGCGCTTCGCCCTAGGTTCGCTAGGCGAACCATGCGAAACCCATAAATCTCAGTAGCGTCACAGCTGGGTCTTTGGGGTCCAAAACCCACTCCAAACACCACCCAATGCACAAACAAGCATAAATAGATGATTCTACACACGTATTGATCATACAACACAGTTTATAACTCATTTTATCCGTTAGATTACATTGATTTATCTGATTAATCATTTTCTCTCAAATCTAACCTAAGTTCAAATCATTGATTTCTAGAACTTAGAGTTTCTATCTAGAACCCACCTGATATATGGAGAGGAGTTTGAAGAAGATGGTCCAAGCTTTTCTCTCTTTTCCTCTTCTCCTCCTTTCTCTTCTTCCTCATTTCTTCTTCTTCTTTCTATTTCCTTTTCTTTCTCATTCTCTTACCAAATATATATATATAATATATATATATATATATATATATATATAAACCAATATTATATAATATAATCTAATAGAGCAAAATATCTCCAATTGATATTTTGTCGTTTCAACCAATTGATCACTCATTTGAGCTATCATAAAAGTCTCTCTTGAACTAATAATAAATTGATCTCCTCAGAGTTCATTAGTTGCTCTATTGATCCCAATTGATAATACTTAAGGTACTTAGAGGATTCCATTAATCCAATTAATCAAAGATAGAGTACGTAGATACTCATCTGATATCCAATTGAGCATTTAAAATAATACGGGGTATTACACTCTCCCCCCCTTAAATTGAAATTCGCCCCCGAATTTCCTCTATTCCACAACAAACCGCAGTCTGTATCCTGGTCTTAGATTCACACTTAACTTTACGTCCGTTACAATTTCTGACGTATCCATAATCCAACTTGATTTCGCAGACCAAATTCTTTAATTTCACAAATTATCAAACTTCACGTCCTTATTCATATTCTTATTCCAATATCGAGTTAATTCCTAACTTTGCGTTTCCTCAATTCATCTGTTGCCCATAAAAAGACTTGGTCGCATCCTACCTTCGGAAAGAAGGTACCATTTCATACTCCTCTACTGAGTCACAACAAAACCGTAACACTTTCTCTTGGTTTAGGATAACCAACACTTAACAAATCTTCGGGTGGTAATTTCGTGATTCCTTAACTTGATATAATTACCGACAACCATCATTCCATAAATCCTTTAACATTCGATCCACTTCACAGATTGTCAAACAACTCAATTACCAATTCTATCTAGCCTGTTGTTGTACACTATACTCATTCAATCCGATATTTCATATCTTTTGTATCACACCAAAACGCAACACACTTAGAACAAAATCTTCTCCGATTCTCATAAACCCGACTGAGTCCTTTCATCGTCACTTTCTACTGCGCAACTTCAATTCTAACAATGGGATACCACCACTTCTTAAGCACTACCACGAGGCTGATAGTCCACGGGGAAACACACTTATCCACTGGGATCCTTACTAATCAACGGTACAAGAAACTTACTGACGTCCTATGGTAGAATAATTCCTTTGCCAACGCATAATATCTCAACATCTATCCAACACTCTCTAGACGCTAAAGATGCAGGAGTTACACTATTACAACCACAACATATACAATTCTCAATCCATTCCAAACTCGAATTAATGCATCCAAAATAGCTTAACAGTTTCCGATGCTAGTTACCACATTCTAAATCGATTATACCTACGGTTTTCCGACTTACTCAAGATTCCTTGTTGACACGAGATCTCATCCAACATCAACGTAACACCAACATAGAACTACAATCATATTCTAGTCACCGCTTATCAAAACTTAAACCATCCAAAGCACAATTTTGAGTTTTCCATACCACTCACCAATCCACAACAACACTCTACACGCACATACGCTGTCGAAGTCTATACCATGCTTCCCAATTAAATCCTCATCTCTCCATCGTTTTATCCATAAGGATCCAAGTTACATACTTAACTTCGGAATGCCCAATTCTCACTCGTACTTGGAAAGATAACTTTCAAATTTCCTTCTCTGGGTAAAACACAACTGTACACAACTGGCACCACTCTTACGGAGTCCAAAACCAAAACCATGAACTCACGGAAGATAACACTTACTAAATTCTGACCAACCACTCATACTTGATTAACACCATAATTAAACACCGAAATATTCCTTACAAGAACATTACTTCGTGAGTAATCTCCAACTTCGCCCTAAAGGCTTTCAACAGTAATACACTTAAGACTTTCCCCTGCTCAACCCAAATCACAAGATTATTTCCTCGAAGTCAAATTCCCTTGTTATCTAAACAGATGACCGACTAAGTAACACCTTCTAGAAGTTCTGATTTTCAACCACGAAAACGTCTTTCATTTACTTGGAATTTCGTTTTACATTCACACAAAACTCTCCACTCGGATCAACATAAGGTAACAAAACCCAGATGATGGTTCTTAAGGGATTTCACAATTTACACACATGTTAATCGATTAACCCTTTGAGTTAATCGGTTAACTCCTCAAAATTTAGTGCAAAACGCCATCCTTGCACGTGTTAATCGGTTAACCCCATTGGTTATTCGGTTAACAGTGCTGAAAAAAAATCAAAATCAGTGTTCCTCTTAATTCAAAGCCATCCATACTCAACCATCAATCTGATTGGTTCTGACTTGAAATATCACTTTCCAACTCGCGGCTCCTTAACTTGTATAACATCACCAACCATCATCCACTTACGGTAAATCCGACAAGGTCAAAACATTCAGACGACACACTCTAACCAAGTGACAAGGTAGAATTCCAAATTCTGATGCGGTCACACGACAACTCTTCGGCGGGATAGTTCACTTTTCTGTTCAAACAATTACACTGGCGGGAAACCAATAGTGACGACATTCTGGGGTTTTTAATCACAGTTAATACCTGATTCATCCCCAACCAAAAACCAACATACAACCTTGTTCTCTCACTTGAACTTCTTGGTGGGACATAAAAAACAACATTCTTAGTCCAACAAAAGGTAGATTCCGAATATTCCGATTATTCACAAATACAGGAGTTTCTCTATACTTGAAAATAAATCGGGGTAATGCACCCTCTTGAAGAACCTTCCTATCACTTCGCACACATTGACCGGGATTTCTTACCCTCCGCTATCCATGGAACATCCCACTTTCGCCAAATTACTTAATGGAAAGTTCGTAACCGACAACTCTCATCAACTATTAACAAAACCCTTCCGGTATAAATCGTTCCATGATTTACACTTAGTCCGTAATACGTCCTAAATTGCTTTTCGTTGTTTTACCACAATCTTAACTCTGAAAATACAGTACTCATTGTTCCACAAGGTACGTCCCTTCACACTTCTCTCAAGAATAAGAATCCATCACTTACACTTGTGACCACGGTGCTACTACTACGCTTGTTCTTAATACCAAGGGGTAACCTCCTCAGTTCAGTTCGTACTACCAGGGTACTTACGGGTGATCCATATCTGATTACACTTCCTTAACTATAGGTTCATCAACACCTTAAAACTCCATTGCACCCCCGTCCAAAATACATCCCGTTGTCACTTTCTCTTAACATACCGTTAATACCGTTTCCCTTAAATTCCAAGATACTTACTCTACTCCTTAACACACATTTCTTCCGTTACTAAATGAAGTTCAATCTGTTTCCAACATAATACCTTACACTGTTCCTTGGGTAATTTAACAATTCCAATTTGGTCTCTTATTGGAAACAGAAATCCTGATGTATCATTTCGAACTAAATGTCTCTTCATAACCGAAGATACATAATTCATCACCTACTCTTCGTCCGACGCACACTTGTTTCACTTGAAGCATGTAAACACATCCTTGTGCTCCTTCATACACTTCTATACTACTTTAAGTTCCCATAAAAGCCGAACGTCCTTAACTCTCAACTTTTAATCAATCGGAAGATATTGTTCCGAACACATTCCTTAAGGTACTCTCGTCCATTCAAGATACCTTAACGACCTTAGAAAGGAAGCACCAATAGTTATCTCACTTCCGGACCTCACGCCACGCGTTCCATAAAACAACCTTTCTTTTTCACGGAATGAGATTACCCGAAATCCTTATCCATACTAGTGGTCCGTCCAATTCCACAAGCGACGTTACATATTCCAGAATACCCTGACCAATCGTTCGATAGAGATCCTTAACCTTAAGACTCCATAAATTCCAAAGGATTGCTTAAACCACACATTACACTTTGATTCCATGCTACCCAAGGCATAACTTCTACAAAACTTTACAGAGCTGACCAAAACTCCTCACTACTAACTCTTGGCTCGAGCGTTCCCTCACAGCACAAGTTTTGACAACACTTCAGAGTCCTCGTGGTCGCCCAACCATGATTCTACCTATCACATACATAGCATTAGGTTGATCAGACCCAACACTACATAGTATGATATTAAGTTTCATGATGGCAAGACACACTTAAGAGGCAGGAAAAGATTTACTTATGATGTTTCAAGGCTAGGTCGAGGACACGACCTGCTCTGATACTAACTGTAATGCCCTGTATAATATATGTCTAGAATAATACAATACACGCATTTTATTTGGTACTGACGCATCAAAAGTGCGTAATGGCATAGTTCACATACTTGTCCATTCTAAAAACACAAATACAATCTATGGCACAAGTCATGGAAACTAGCCAAAGAAAATAAAATCTAAGAATGTACAATATTCCTCATTATACAAGAACAATAAAATACACAGCGGAAAAACTAAAACTGAGCTTCTCTTGAAACATCCAAGCATAGCTCCATTTGTAAATCAACCTGCAATCCGAACCTGAAATATAGCAACTATAGTGGGGTGAGATACATCAAATCTCAGTGAGTTCCCTATCCTATAGTCCTCTCGGCTTTACAAGGTTCTAAATAAACCTAACTCATGTCAAAGGGGAAAGGGGAAAGACCATGAGTACACACACACAAGTAACCACAATGGTGAGCATGTAAACTCACACTAGTACCGAAGTACCTCTTGAGCCTGTTAACTCAAGAATTCACAATGTACCGAAGTACCTCTTGAGCCTGTTAACTCAAGAATTCACAATCAATAACCATACCAAGGCATCCCCTTTTCCTGTCCGCTTCTACGTCTAGAAGACGACCCGAGTCATGGATCCTCGAATTACTTGACATACGAAATGGATTCGGGAACAACGGCCTGTTAGCCGTGAACCGTCACTTCTCATGGCCTGTTAACCATCACAAGTCTCTACCCGTAGGTCCCATTCGTACTAAACGCGGGAATCAAACCTGCCAAGTAATGGTGCATATGTTTCAGAGGAGCTCGAGACCCATGAAACGCACTATCAATAATAACCGGTTACGATTGCACAATACACACGCCTCGGCCTTTCACGCACGAGCGTTACCACAAAGATTCTCTACCACAATTCTAGTTACAACCTAGAATTAAACCATTTTGTTTTGGGGTAAAGTTTTCTCACTCTTCCTAATTCTTATTTTAACATGCATATTCTTTCAATCAAGTTTAACATCAATTAGGCAAAGCATATTATAATTTCACATTTGAAATACATATAATAATTTCATCACAAATTATACAAAAGCATATTACAATTGTATAATGGAGTCACATATAATGATTCATCACATAAAAACCTCACTCTCATCTCGTAGGATATTTTCACAGCTTTCCAACGGCTATACTCTAGCCTCGATCGGATTCACGATCCAAAAGATATGGATTCACACATATCACATAGCATGGTTTCCATCATTTTCCACTTGAATATAAAAGTTATGAAGGAAACAAAACTGCACTATCTGTCATGTTCGCTAGGCGAACACCCAGCGAGTATTCGCTCCAGCCTTCGCTAGGCGAAGCCCCTGGCGAATGAACAAACAGAACCAAAACAGACATAAAGTTCGCTTCGCGAACTCTCTAGCGAACCTTCGCCTCGCCCTTCGCTTCGCGAACAACTCGGCGAAGCAAGTCAGAACCAAACAGAACTGAAAACACACAAAGTTCGCTAGGCGAACGTCTCTGGCGAACATTCGCTGACCTTCGCTCGCGGGTTCGCTAGGCGAACCCTCAAAAATCCGTTCGCTGCGCTTCGCCCCAGGTTCGCTAGGCGAACCATGCGAAACCCATAAATCTCAGTAGCGTCACAGCTGGGCCTTTGGGGTCCAAAACCCACTCCAAACACCACCCAATGCACAAACAAGCATAAATAGATGACTCTACACACGTATTGATCATACAACACAGTTTATAACTCATTTTATCCGTTAGATTCCATTGATTTATCCGATTAATCATTTTCTCTCAAATCTAACCTAAGTTCAAATCATTGATTTCTAGAACTTAGAGTTTCTATCTAGAACCCACCTGATATATGGAGAGGAGTTTGAAGAAGATGGTCCAAGCTTTTCTCTCTTTTCCTCTTCTCCTCCTTTCTCTTCTTCCTCTTTTCTTCTTCTTCTTTCTATTTCCTTTTCTTTCTCATTCTCTTACCAAATATATATATATATATATATATATATAAACCAATATTATATAATATAATCTAATAGAGCAAAATATCTCCAATTGATATTTTGTCGTTTCAACCAATTGATCACTCATTTGAGCTATCATAAAAGTCTCTCTTGAACTAATAATAAATTGATCTCCTCAGAGTTCATTAGTTGCTCTATTGATCCCAATTGATAATACTTAAGGTACTTAGAGGATTCCATTAATCCAATTAATCAAAGATAGAGTACGTAGATACTCATCTGATATCCAATTGAGCATTTAAAATAATACGGGGTATTACACTCTCCCCCCCTTAAATTGAAATTCGCCCCCGAATTTCCTCTATTCCACAACAAACCGCAGTCTGTATCTTGGTCTTAGATTCACACTTAACTTTACGTCCGTTACAATTTCTGACGTATCCATAATCCAACTTGATTTCGCAGACCAAATTCTTTAATTTCACAAATTATCAAACTTCACGTCCTTATTCATATTCTTATTCCAATCTCGAGTTAATTCCTAACTTTGCGTTTCCTCAATTCATCTGTTGCCCATAAAAAGACTTGGTCGCATCCTACCTTCGGAAAGAAGGTACCATTTCATACTCCTCTACTGAGTCACAACAAAACCGTAACACTTTCTCTTGGTTTAGGATAACCAACACTTAACAAATCTTCGGGAGGTAATTTAGTGATTCCTTAACTTGATATAATTACCGACAACCATCATTCCGTAAATCCTTTAACATTCGATCCACTTCACAGATTGTCAAACAACTCAATTACCAATTCTATCTAGCCTGTTGTTGTACACTATACTCATTCAATCCGATATTTCATATCTTTTGTATCACACCAAAAGGCAACACACTTAGAACAAAATCTTCTCCGATTCTCATAAACCCGACTGAGTCCTTTCATCGTCACTTTCTACTGCGCAACTCCAATTCTAACAATGGGATACCACCACTTCTTAAGCAATACCACGTAGCTAATAGTCCACGGGGAAACACACTTATCCACTGGGATCCTTACTAATCAACGGTACAAGAAACTTACTGACGTCCTATGGTAGAATAATTCCTTTGCCAACGCAAAATATCTCAACATCTGTCCAACACTCTCTAGACGCTAAAGATGCAGGAGTTACACTGTTACAACCACAACATATACAATTCTCAATCCATTCCAAACTCGAATTAATGCATCCAAAATAGCTTAACAGTTTCCGATGCTAGTTACCACATTCTAAATCGATTATACCTACGGTTTTCCGACTTACTCAAGATTCCTTGTTGACACGAGATCTCATCCAACATCAGCGTAACACCAACATAGAACTACAATCATATTCTAGTCACCGCTTATCAAAACTTAAAGCATCCAAAGTACAATTGTGAGTTTTCCATACCACTCACCAATCCACAACAACACTCTACACGCACATACGCTGTCGAAGTCTATACCATGCTTCCCAATTAAATCCTCATCTCTCCATCGTTTTATCCATAAGGATCCAAATTACATACTTAACTTCGGAATGCCCAATTCTCACTCGTACTTGGAAAGATAACTTTCAAATTTCCTTCTCTAGGTAAAACACAACTGTACACAACTGGCACCACTCTTACGGAGTCCAAAACCAAAACCATGAACTCACGGAAGATAACACTTACTAAATTCTGACCAACCGCTCATACTTGATTAACACCATAATTAAACACCGAAATATTCCTTACAAGAACATTACGTCGTGAGTAATCTCCAACTTCGCCCTAAAGGCTTTCAACAGTAATACACTTAAGACTTTCCCCTGCTCAACCCAAATCACAAGATTATTTCCTCGAAGTCAAATTCCCTTGTTATCTAAACAGATGATCGACTAAGTAACACCTTCTAGAAGTTCTGATTTTCAACCACGAATACGTCTTTCATTTACTTGGAATTTCGTTTTACATTCACACAAAACTCTCCACTCGGATCAACATAAGGTAACAAAACCCAGATGATGGTTCTTAAGGGATTTCACAATTTACACACATGTTAATTGATTAACCCTTTGAGTTAATCGGTTAACTCCTCAAAATTCAGTGCAAAACGCCATCCTTGCACGTGTTAATTGGTTAACCCCATTGGTTAATCGGTTAACAGTGCTGAAAAAAAATCAAAATCAGTGTTCCTCTTAATTCAAAGCCATCCATACTCAACCATCAATCTGATTGGTTCTTACTTAAAATAACACTTTCCAACTCGCGGCTCCTT
This sequence comes from Lathyrus tuberosus, assembly GCA_022829125.1. NCBI lineage: Eukaryota > Viridiplantae > Streptophyta > Magnoliopsida > Fabales > Fabaceae > Lathyrus > Lathyrus tuberosus. The sequence goes on from JALAZF010000166.1 coordinate 11,982,720, forward strand.
AACTTGTATAACATCACCAACCATCATCCACTTACGGTAAATCCGACAAGGTCAAAACATTCAGACGACACACTCTAACCAAGTGACAAGGTAGAATTCCAAATTCTGACGCGGTCACACGACAACTCTTCGGCGGGATAGTTCACTTTTCTGTTCAAACAATTACACTGGCGGGAAACCAATAGTGACGACATTCTGGGGTTTTTAATCACAGTTAATACCTGATTCATCCCCATCCAAAAACCAATATACAACCTTGTTCTCTCACTTGAACTTCTTGGTGGGACATAAAAAACAACATTCTTAGTCCAACAAAAGGTAGATTCCGAATATTCCGATTATTCACAAATACAGAAGTTTCTCTATACTTGAAAATAAATCGGGGTAATGCACCCTCTTGAAGAACCTTCCTATCACTTCGCACACATTGACCGGGATTTCTTACCCTCCGCTATCCATGGAACATCCCACTTTCGCCAAATTACTTAATGGAAAGTTCGTAACCGACAACTCTCATCAACTATTAACAAAACCCTTCCGGTATAAATCGTTCCATGATTTACACTTAGTCCGTAATACGTCCTAAATTGCTTTTCGTTGTTTCACCACAATCTTAACTCTGAAAATACAGTACTCATTGTTCCATAAGGTACGTCCCTTCACACTTCTCTCAAGAATAAGAATCCATCACTTACACTTGTGACCACGGTGCTACTACTACGCTTGTTCTTAATACCAAGGGGTAACCTCCTCAGTTCAGTTCGTACTACCAGGGTACTTACGGGTGATCCATATCTGGGGACTAAGGACCTGCTGATACGTTTCTGAGATTTCTAGGTTTCGCGCTGTTCGCCTAGCGAACCTGGGGCGAGTCCCAGCGAAACAAACTTTCGAGGGTTCGCCTAGCGAACCCGGCAGCGAAGGTTAGCGAAGGTTCGCCAACTTCGTTCGCCTAGCGAACTTTATGACTTTTCAGTGCTGGTTGGTTCTGCGTTGCTTCGCTGAGTTGTTCGCGAAGCGAAGGGCGAGGCGAAGGTTCGCTAGGGAGTTCGCGAAGTGAACTTTATGTCTGTTTTTGTTCTGTTTGTTCATTCGCTAGGAGCTTCGCCTAGCGAAGGCTGGAGCGAATGCTCGTTGGGGATTCGCCTAGCGAATGTGACAGTTAGTGCAGTTTTGTTTCTTTCATAACTTTTGATCCATAACTCGGATCGGGACGTTCTTGGTGTCATTAGAAAGCTATGACGACCCTCTATCTTGGGTATGATGTGGGGTACTTTATTTAGTGGAAAATAAAGGAAAGTAATGTTTTGCGGAATGTCGGAATTGACATCTTTTGGATCATAAATCTGATCGAGGCATATTTATAGCCGATGTAAAGCTGTGGGAATATCCTACGGGATAAGAGCGAGAAATATCGGTTTCGGTACCCGATTAAATGAACCGGAGGGAAACCGAAAGTGATGTGTTATGTGATGTGTGATTATATGTATTTATTTGTAATGTTGTGTTATGCCACATCTATTTAATATTGTTGTTATAATGAATGAGATAATATGCATGTTAAAATGAATTAGGAAGAGTGAGGAAACTTTACCCCAAAACTAATGGTATAATTCTAGGTTGTAATTAGAATTGTGATTGATAAATAATCTAGATGGCGATGCTCGTGCATTCGATGTAGATGTGCATCCTTGCCGAGTAATGGTCTAGAGGAGAATGAGACACTAGTATGGAACATGTGTGTGAACCTTTGTGTTCTTTGAGAAAAGGCAATTGTGGCCTTAAGGCATTGTGTCCTTGTGATTGTCGAATACAATCACGTTTGTGCGTGTGATCACGTAATCGTAACCGGTTTTTTGAGTTGCGTTTCATGGGTCTCGAGCTCCTCTGAAACATATGCATGACTACTTGGCAGGTTTGATTCCCGCGTGCAGTACGAATGGCGCTCTGGGAGCGTATGCTTGTGACGGTTAATGGCCCGTGTGAAGTGACGGTTCATAACGGTTTATGGCCCGTAGAACCCGAATCCATTCGTATGTCAAGTAGATTGCAAGGATCCATGACCCGGGTCGACTTCTAGACGTAGAAGAGGACGAGAAAAGGGGGTGCCTTGGAATGGTTATCGATTAGTGATATTTTGAGTTGATAAACTCATGACATGTTTCCATATAGTGTGAGATTGTGAACTCAAAGTCATTTCCCTTCCCCCGGACTTGAGTTAGGATTGATAGAACCTTGTACAGCCGAGAGGATCTATAGGATAGGGAACTCACTGAGATTTGATGTATCTCACCCCACTATAATTGCTATATTTCAGGTACGGTTTGCAGGTTTGATTTACAAGTGGAGCGATGCTGGGATGTTTCAAGAGAAGCTTAGTTAAGCTTATTCCGCTGTGTATTTTATTGTTCTTGTACAATGAGGAATATTGTATATTGATCTTAGTTTTATTTTATTTTTGGCTAATTTCCATAGCTTGTACCATAGTTGTATTTATGTTTTAAAATGGTCAAGTATGTGAATTACGCCATTAGGCACTTATGATGGTGACAGTACCAAATACAATGCTTGTATTGTATTATTCTAGGTATATATTATACAGGGCATTACATTTAAAATCTTAATAATATCTTATTTCCTAATTCAATTATGTCCTTTTACTCACTTCTTAACCAAATGTAATAATTTAACTCGCAAAGCCACTATAAATAGGCTCTTGCAAGATGCCTAGTTCAATATTTGAAAACGAAATGGCATTTTACAAGACTTTTCTTTTAACAATTTTGATCATTTGCATTGCTTCAGGCACGGTTGTCGGTAATAACCTATTTTTAATACTCAATTTTCATTGCTTCATATTCATTTTTATGTTTTTAATTAAAGTACTTTGATGGTAGTATACTATAGTGTATGTTAATAGAAATATGTTTTTGTTTAAAAAATAATAATCTTATGAACGAATATACAAGATGTTTTAAAAGTTAGAAGATCACAACTTTATATAATATTTCTAATGAAATTAAAATGATTGTTTCAGGAGAAACCAAAGGACCATGCTTCATTTCGCAATACTGTCCAACGGCACCAGAACAGTGTGACCATTTTTGTATAGCATCATTGGGCAAAAAAGGTGGCTCATGTGAAAAGGGTGAATGTTGTTGCCATTCGGAAAATTTTAATATAACATAAATAGTTTCTTAGTTTGTTTGAATACATTTATCTACAAACCCTATCTTTGAAAGTTACATAAAATAAGTTGAACAATCAATAATGTTATGTTATGTTAAATATTTATTTTTTATAATTTCTACTGATTAATTGGAATAAAGATTTAACAATTTTCAACACTAAAATTTTATTTATTTATTGTATTTACATTTTATTTAATTAATATTTTTAATGATTTTATAATTATAGGTATAAAAACAATGGAAAAAATATCATCATTAATTATAAAAATAATCTACCATTATCTACATATAACAATATATTTATATTCCTTTACAGAAAAATATTTGATATTTTGATTTTATTGAGACAGTGAAAATATAATATTAATTTAGTTTTTTTTAATGTATGACACTTATTATTCTTTAAAAACATTTATCAAATAAATTTTTATCTAGTGACGGTATGTTTTGCCAATAGTTAATAAAAAATAATTCAAGTGACACCAATATTTTTGTAACAATAATAATTAAAATCTAATATTCTGGTTTAAATTATAATTAAATGTTAAGAAATTATTTGATCAAGTGGTTTAATTTATTATAAAATCCCATCAAATTATTTGATCAAATATAATAAAATAATTTATTTTTAACTAATATTTAATTATTTCATTAATAAAATAGACGGATGTTCTCAACCTCAAGATATTTATGCAATGGTACCACAAAAAATAATTTAAGAGATACAATTCATTTATAGATTAAGTAGTCTGTTAAAAAAAACCAATGATTGGATTTAAAAAAACCAATTGTTAGCCTCAAGATATTACATTGTGTAAAAATAGTTTAAATGTTTTTAATAAATAACATTCAGTGTTATTTAGTAAAGTATAAAATGGTTTTTTTAACCTCGGTGTATTTTTTATTATTATTTTTACCCTTGTTTATGAATTAGAGCAAAACTCAAGTGTTGCCCAATATTTTTATAAAAATATTACTTAAAAGATAATATTGTGGTTTAAGTTGCAAGAAAATTTCAACAAGTTAATAAAAAAATAAAATAAACATAATTTAATTAAAATTAATATTTCTTTATTTTATATTTTGCTTAAAAACTTGTTTTCTTCCTCACAATATCAAAAATAAAAAATATTAAAATGAGAGGGACTATTTCCAATTAGAAATATGTTTCCATCGATTTAAGATTTTCCATAATGGTTACAAAAAACTAATTTAAGAAATACAATTTTTATTGAATCATAAAACTTAAAAAAAAATAACTAAAAATTAATTGAAAAAGGCTAAACAATAAAAAATAAAAATAAATAAAACTACCAATAATTTTGTACTAAACTTTAGGACAACTCAAAAATATTTTATATAACTTTTATTACGTTGGATATCAAAGCCATTGTAACCAAATGTAGTAAAATATAAACAATATTTTAACACCATCCCTAAATATTTTTATTTTATTTTGTAACATTGATTATGAAAGATATTTTATAAAATAAAAATATTACCGAGAATATATTATGTACACATATAGAAGAATTATGGGATTTGTAGATGTTAATTTAAAAAATATTCGTTTTAAAAGAAATCGAAAAGGAAAACTATAAAAATTTTAAATCAAGAGTTGGTAAATATTTGATATTATTAACGGTTACTAATAAAAGAGATCTAAATTAAACATATAAAATTTGGCATTTAATATGATATGTCATATAAAATTTGTATATTTATATATATTAAACCAAATTTTATGATAAAAAATATAATGTATATGATTTATTTCAAATTAATATTTATTTATTCCATAAATTAGTCAGATGTTCTCATCTTCGTAATATTAAAGACAATAACATTATATAAGATTTTAAAAAGGATGGAGAGGGAAAATTAGAAGATTGCTACTGCTGAAACAATCTTTGAGATATGGAGAGCAAGAAATAAAAAATGTTTCACTCAAACTGATATCTGCCCCAGCTAGTGTTCCATTTTGTTTGTTATTGTTATGAGATGCATTGTTCATATAGAGGTCTAAAGGCAAATGTAAACACTAGTAGCAACATAGCCATAGAATAATCATTTAGTAAATCTTGGCAGATTTAATATTCCAACTATTGTATTCTTAGGATTTACAAATAAAGATTTCCCATTTGAAATATATTGCCATGTTGTTAAAATTTTAACAATGGCACAACAAAGAACAAATTTAGGAAATATAATTCATTGGTAGAAAAAATTTGTAAGTTTTGTAAAAATAATTCAAGAATTAATTTTAATGAAAAAATTGATATTTATTGGTAAACAATATACTGCTTTTAAGATCTCGGGCTTTATGAAATTAAGATGAGTTTTCGTTATAATACACTCCAGAGTTGAAAAATGCCACGAATAATAGATAGCTCAAGAGTGTAAAACGGCCTTCTCGTGTTCGGGAATGCAACCCGTGTACTCCCAGGGCATCTAAGACTCTGGTATGGCTTGTCCGTGTCACATGACATGACCCGTATCAGCTTCAGGGGCCCTTTCAATAGTAAAATCCGGGAAGAACATGGTCTGCTGTTGCTTAACACAACCTATGTTTCTTCCAGAGTTTTGGGGCTTCTAATATGTGCAATCTCATACACTATTGACCGTTTAAAACCTACATCAAATTTAAGATTACAGCCAGCCAATGTACGAATTAGCTTATCAATCATTTAAAGGATCAATAAATCGGTTCATGCATATACAAGTAACAATAATCTAACTTTTTAGCTTAATAATGTTCACATATTTCTTTAGCAAGAATACTCAAGAGTCCAAGAACATGCATCATCAAAAGAATCATTCCTGCTATGGTCAGTTTGCACACAATTGATTGTAGGACATCACACAACATATATGCATTAATCAACCCTAAAACTAGCAAGCATATTGTAACGCCCACATATAATACTTGCATCAAATCTCATATTATACATGAGTTTCACTTTCGGTACTGAAATATACAATAAGTTCCTAGCTAACACATTATACACATAAATGCCTCTAATACAAAACACTAAAAGTCTAAGGCATTACATATACAAGATGTTCCAAAATGATAAAACTAAGAACTAGATCAATATAATGATCTCAAAACATAACCCCATAGCGGAAGCCATGCCATCACAAAACCACGATCCATAAGGAAAGTCAAATAACCTTGTCCTTACCCTTCTCCGAACCTGCAGAACCTGTGATGTAAACAACAACAGTGGGGTGAGATACATCAAATCTCAGCGAGTTCCTATCTTAAAGTCCTCTCGGCTTTACAAGGTTCTAATAATCCTAACTCATGTCAAAGGGAAAGGGGAAAAGACCATGAGCACACACACAAGTAACCATCACGGTGAGCCTATAAACTCACACTAGTACTGAAATACCTCTTGAGCCTGTAAACTCAAGGATTCACAAAGTACCGAAGTACCTCTTGAGCCTGTAAACTCAAGGATTCACAAAGTACCGAAGTACCTCTTGAGCCTGTAAACTCAAGGATTCACAAAGTACTGAAGTACCTCTTGAGCCTGTAAACTCAAGGATTCACAATCAATAACCATACCAAGGCATCCCCTTTTCCCGTCCGCTTCTACGTCTAGAAGACGATCCGAGTCATGGATCCTCGAATTACTTGACATACGAAATGGATTCGGGAACAACGGCCTGTTAGCCGTGAGCCATCACTTCTCATGGCCTGTTAACCATCACAAGTCTCTACCCGTAGGTCCCATTCGTACTAAACGCGGGAATCAAACCTGCCAAGTAATGGTGCATATGTTTCAGAGGAGCTCGAGACCCATGAAACGCACTATCCAAAAATAACCGGTTATGATTATACAATACACACGCCTCGGCCTTACTAGCACGAGCGTTGTTACTATTTCATCACACACCACATTGTTTAGGGTAAGTCCTCACTCTTCCTATTTCATTTTATATTAACATGCATATTCACTCACAACATGTTAAACAATAATAGGATAGGCAAAACGCATCATAAGTGCACAATAGAATAACATACCACAATTTAAACCTAATCATATCACTTTTGAACTTTCCCGATAATTTAATCGGTCGGCAAAATCAACATGTTTTACTTCCACTGCGTAGAATATTTCCTCGGCTTTACCTCGATATAAAGAACAATCGAAACCGATAAACGAAACTAAAGTTATGAATTTTTCCTTAAAAAGTTATAATTTTTCAACTCCCAGGTCGCGCTCAGCGTGCCCTGGTCCGCGCTCAGCGCGCAACTCCCTGCCACGAGAGGTTCCAAGAATTTAACACCGCGCTCAACGGGCACCTGCGCGCTCAACGCGCTCTGCGAAACTCAGAAAAATACCCTGCGATAACAGAACTTCATCCACCCTCCAAAACCACTTTAGGGCACATTTAGAAGTCAACAGAGGTTCAACATCACAATTATAGTAAGGTTTGATCACCACTATCCTCAAAAAATTTCTTTTCATAAAAACCCAATTATTCTAAAACCCTAACTTTTCAAAATCATCAAACCTCATATAGCAACATGAAAACAATCATCCCCACATGATTCTATGAGCATACTAAACATTCATTTTAATTTCTAACCGATTCTATCCGTTAAAACATCGATTTTTACGATTTCGACCTAAAACTCATAATACCAAAACTCAAGAAAAAAGAAAAGGTTTCTAGCTAAACCCACCTTGAGATAGAGCAAGATGAAGATGATGAGAAGATTGGGTGAAGATTTGATGAATGGATGATGATTCTTGAAGTTCTTCAAATTTCCTCTTTCTCCTCTTTTTCTCCTTCCTTTCCTTTTCTTTCCTTCTTTCTTCTTTCTCTCTCTTTCTTACTATCTTTTTCTTTTTATGTTTGGAATATGGAAGGAAAAGGAATAAGTAGAAAACTAGTATTAGTAAATAATACTACTAAAATGTCCAAAAGTCTCTTAAGTCCAAATTAGTAAAATACCTCAGAGTCGATAATATTAATTGGATTTATTCTAAGTACCGGAGTTACTCTAATTATTTAAATCAATTAATTTCTCAGAGCAACCGGACTCAGTTGATCACAAGGTAATATTATTCGGTGTAATAATTTACGGGGTATTACATCCTCCCCTCCTTAAATAGAAATTCGTCCTCAAATTTAAAAGATTACCTGAACAGATGCGGATATGAATGTCGCATTTCCGACTCTAGTTCCCAAGTAGCATTACCCGGATGCGTCACATCCCATTGCACCTTAACGAGTGGAATATCTTTGTTCCTTAACACTTTTGTTTCTCTTCCTATAATACAACTCGGTTGTGGTTCAAAAGTCAAATCCGCTTCTATTTCCATTGATTCTGGTAGAATTGGTTGAAGAGGATCAAGAACAAACTTACGGAGCTGAGATACATGAAAAACATCATGCATTTCAGATAGAGAGGGTGGTAAGGCTAATCTGTAAGCAACTTCACTAATCCTTTCTAAAATCTGATACGGTCCCACGTATCTCGGACTTAATTTGCGTGACTTAAACGGTCCTTTCAATCTCAATCTCGGAGTAACCTTCAGAAATACATGGTCACCTTCCTCAAAAATTCCAAAGGTCTCCGACGATTGTCTGCATAACTCTTCTGACGATCTTGTGCTTGTTTAGCTTTCTCACGGATCATTCGAATCTTTTCCGTAGTCTCTTGAATAATCTCGGGTCCCAAAATTCTATCTTCGCCAACTTCTGCCCAACACAAAGGTGTTCTACACTTCCTCCCATACAATGCTTCATAAGGAGCCATACCGATGCTCGCATGGTAACTGTTATTATAGGAAAACTCAATTAGCGGTAAAAGTTCTTTCCAATTCCCTCTACTCTCTAGCACACAAGCTCTTAACATATCCTCCATCGTTTGTATTGTTCGCTCAGTCTGACCATTCGTTTGAGGATGATTCGACGTGCTCAAACGCAAATTCGTACCCATCGCTTGTTGGAACACCTTCCAAAACCTTGAAGTAAACTTCGGATCTCTATCGGACACAATACTAGAAGGAATACCATGCAATCTCACAATCTCAGCAATAAACAACCTTGCAAGATGACTTGCCTTATAAGTAGTCTTTACGGCTAAGAAATGCGCCGATTTCGTTAGTCGATCTACAATCACCCAAATGGAATCATAACCACCTTGCGTATGGGGTAAACCCACTGCAAAGTCCATATAAATACTTTCCCACTTCCAAACAGGAATATCCAAAGGTCGTAACAGACCACCCGGTCTTTGGTGTTCAATCTTCACCTGTTGGCACACCGCACATTCTGACACATATTCCTCTATATCCTTTTTCATCCCAGACCACCAATAATCCTTCTTTAAATCTTGATACATCTTCGAAGAACCAGGATGTATCGTAAAAGTACCTTTATGAGCTTCATCTAAAATCTTCCTTTTCAATGCCTCATCCTTCAGAACACAAATCCGTTGATTAAATAGAACAATCCCATCTGTTGCAAGTGTAAAGCCCGGTTGAAGTAACAACTCTTGTAACTCCTCCTCTAACAGTTGTTCTTGTTGAATCTCAACTCTTAAAGTAGAGTTGACATTCAAATTTCCCATAATTACACCTTTCAGAGTCCACACAAACTGGAGATTAAGATCTCTAAACTTCTCCAATAATGAATACTCCAAAATCAACAGTTCTGCACTATGAACCATTTTCCGACTCAAGGCATCCGCTACTTTATTCGCCTTTCCTGGATGATACTTCAGTTCTAAGTCATAATCTTTCAAGTACTCCATCCACCTTCTTAGTCGCATATTCAACTCCTTTTTGTCAAATAAATACTTCAAACTTTTGTGGTCACTGAACATCTCAAAGCGTACACCATACAAATAATGACGCCACACCTTCAGTGCAAACACCACGGCAACTAGCTCCAAATCATGAGTTGGATAATTCTTCTCATGAACTTTCAACTGTCGAGAAGCATAAGCTACTACTTGACCGCCTTGCATCAGAACACCCCCTAATCCCCTCTTAGAAGCATCACAGAACACTTCGTAAGAGTTGTTAGGATCAGGAATAATTAATACTGGAGCACTCGTCAAACTTTCCTTCAACTTCATAAAACTTTGTTCACAACCCGAATCCCACTCAAAAGCAAAATCCTTCCGAGTAAGTTTCGTCATTGGTAAAGCCAATTGATAAAAACCCTTAATGAACCTTCTATAGTAACCTGCCAATCCCAAGAAACTTCTAACTTCTGAAACATTTCTCGGTCTCTCCCAATTAATCAGTACCTCTACATTCGATGGATCCACTGCCACACCACCTTGAGATATAACATGTCCAAGAAAATTTACTTCCTACATCCAAAATTCACACTTGCTCAACTTAGTAAACAATTGCTTCTCTTGCAATACCGATAAGACAATCCTCAGATGTTCTCCGTGTTCTTGTGGAGTACGAGAATAAATAAGAATGTCGTCAATAAAGATTACCACAAATTGGTCCAAGTAAGACTGAAAGATACGATTCATGTAATCCATAAAAACAGCTGGAGCATTAGTCACCCCGAAAGTTATCACTAAGAATTCGTAATGACCGTAACGGGTTCTAAATGCAGTTTTTGACACATCGGAACTCTTCACTCGAATCTGATGATACCCCGACCGTAAATCAATCTTCGAGAACACACAGGCTCCTTTCAATTGATCTAACAAGTCGTCTATCCTGGGTAAGGGGTACTTATTCTTAATAGTGACTTTCTTCAGCTTACGATAATCAATGCATAGCCGCATTCCCCCATCTTTCTTCTTTACCAACAATACTGGAGCTCCCCAAGGTGAAACACTAGGTCTAACAAAATGCTTAGACATCAAATCTTCCAATTGGTCCTTTAATTCTCTTAATTCAAGCGGTGCCATCCGATACGGAGAAACGGATATAGGAGCCGTTCCCGGTATTAGGTCAATAGAGAACTCAACTTCTCTCTCCGGAGGAAGGGAAGAAACATCCTCAGGAAACACTTCAGGAAACTCACACACTATTGGAATACTTAAAACTTGTTGTTCACTACTTCCTTCCTTAGTAAGAACCATTAAAACAGATTTCTCCTTCTCGAATAAGAAATTTACCATTCGCACCGTACCTTCTAAAATCGTTGATAACACATCCTTAGGAGTAGCCTCAGCAGATGGAATAATGATTAACTTCTCCTCACAACCGATAAAAACTGAATTAGCTGAAAGCCAATCCATTCCCAGAACAACATCCACTTTCTTGAACGGAAAACAAATAAGATCAATTTGGAAGACTCTTTCGTTCACCGTCAACTCACAATTTTCACACATCAGTGGTGTTTCAACAATTTCATCTATGGCAGTAGTAACCACCATAGGAGGAAACAAAGGAATAGTTTGCAACCCAAGTCGCTTTACACATCTCAAGGACACAAAATAATGTGTTGCCCACAGTCAAATAAAACAAAACAAGGTTGTCCATTTACGAAACACGTACCCGCAATCAAGGAGTTGTCACCCTTTGCTTTCCTCGCATCCAAGGTATACACTCGGCCAGTTGTCTTCCCTTTTGTCTGATTTCTACCCTGAGGACAATCCTTAGCCATGTGGCCCACCCTATTACACTGATAACATCTCATTCCTTCCAAACTGCACCTACCATAATGATTCCGTCCACACATACGACATACCGGAGGCATACTAGTTCTAGAACTCTGAGCTTGCTTCCCTTTTGAAAACTGCTGCCTTTGCCTGAACTGTTGATTCGACCTCCCACGGTCACCTTGAGTTGCCCTGGTTGAATCCACCTCCATTTGTACCTTTTTCAAACTATTCTCCGCCACATAACATTGTCTTAACATTTCAGCATACGTAGAAAATTCCCGTTGAGACACGCTGTGTGAAATCTCAGCCCTTAAACCAAACAGAAACTGATCAATCTTCCACCTCTCATCAGGAGCATACATGGCCTGTCTAGAGTAGTCAGCCATGTTTTCAAATTTTTCCGCATAGGAAGCCACTGATAAGTTGCCCTGTCTCAACTGTTGGAACTCGAACTCTTTTTGAGACCTTAAAGAACTCGGAAAATATTTTTCCATAAAAATTGCTTTAAACTGTTCCCACACTTTTGGCACCTCCTGAATTGTCATCAAGGCTGAAGTGCTCTCCCACCACCTCATGGCAGGACCCTTCAACCAGTGAGAAGCAAAGACCACTTTATTCTCCTCACTGCAATGAACTATCAGAAAAATCTGTTCCATATCTGTTATCCATTTGTGCGCCTTCACCGGATCTAGCCCTCCCTGAAACTCCAGAGGATTCATACGAACAAATTCCCTATAGGTTCCCCCTGCAACTACAGGAACAACCACTGGAGGATGCAGACCATCAGCCATTTGTTGCATCATTCCTTGCATGAACTGATTCTGCTGCTGCTGCATCTGTTGCATAAATTGGTACAAAAGGGCATTCCCTTCATCACCCGGTGGAACCGTCCCAGCTGGAGTAGTCCTAGGAGTCCTTGGTCTTCCACGGTTGTTTCTACGTCCGTCGGCCATGTTCCTGAGTGCCATACCAATAGGATTAAGTTGATCAGGCTCAATACCATAAATATAACACGCAAGACCAAAGGCGACACCACGTATCTGAAACGGAAAAGAATTACTTATTCTATTTCATGGCTAAGTCGAGGATACGACCTGCTCTGATACCAACTGTAACGCCCACATATAATACTTGCATCAAATCTCATATTATACATGAGTTTCACTTTCGGTACTGAAATATACAATAAGTTCCTAGCTAACACATTATAAACATAAATGCCTCTAATACAAAACACTAAAAGTCTAAGGCATTACATATACAAGATGTTCCAAAATGATAAAACTAAGAACTAGATCAATATAATGATCTCAAAACATAACCCCATAGCGGAAGCCATGCCATCACAAAACCACGATCCATAAGGAAAGTCAAATAACCTTGTCCTTACCCTTCTCCGAACCTGCAGAACCTGTGATGTAAACAACAACAGTGGGGTGAGATACATCAAATCTCAGTGAGTTCCTATCTTAAAGTCCTCTCGGCTTTACAAGGTTCTAATAATCCTAACTCATGTCAAAGGGAAAGGGGAAAAGACCATGAGCACACACACAAGTAACCATCACGGTGAGCCTGTAAACTCACACTAGTACCGAAATACCTCTTGAGCCTGTAAACTCAAGGATTCACAAAGTACCGAAGTACCTCTTGAGCCTGTAAACTCAAGGATTCACAAAGTACCGAAGTACCTCTTGAGCCTGTAAACTCAAGGATTCACAAAGTACCGAAGTACCTCTTGAGCCTGTAAACTCAAGGATTCACAATCAATAACCATACCAAGGCATCCCCTTTTCCCGTCCGCTTCTACGTCTAGAAGACGATCCGAGTCATGGATCCTCGAATTACTTGACATACGAAATGGATCGGGAACAACGGCCTGTTAGCCGTGAACCGTCACTTTTCATGGCCTGTTAACCATCACAAGTGTCTACCCATAGGTCCCATTCGTACTAAACGCGGGAATCAAACCTGCCAAATAATGGTGCATATGTTTCAGAGGAGCTCGAGACCCATGAAACGCACTATCCAAAAATAACCGGTTATGATTATACAATACACACGCCTCGACCTTTCTAGCACGAGCGTTGTTACTATTTCATCACACACCACATTGTTTAGGGTAAGTCCTCACTCTTCCTATTTCATTTTATATTAACATGCATATTCACTCACAACATGTTAAACAATAATAGGATAGGCAAAACGCATCATAAGTGCACAATAGAACAACATACCACAATTTAAACTTAATCATATCACTTTTGAACATTCCCGATTATTTAATCGGTCGGTAAAATCAACATGTTTTACTTCCATTGCGTAGAATATTTCTTCGGCTTTACCTCGATATAAAGAACAATCGAAACCGATAAACGAAACTAAAGTTATAAATTTTTCCGTAAAAAGTTATAATTTTTCAACTCCCAGGTCGCGCTCAGCGCGCCCTGGACCGCGCTCAGCGCGCAACTCCCTGCCACGAGAGGTTCCAAGAATTTAACACCGCGCTCAGCGGGCACCTGCGCGCTCTGCGAAACTCAGAAAAATACCCTGCGATAACAGAACTTCATCCACCCTCCAAAACCACTTTAGGGCACATTTAGAAGTCAACAGATGTTCAACATCACAATTATAGTAAGGTTTGATCACCACTATCCTCAAAACATTTCTTTTCATAAAAACCCAATTATTCTAAAACCCTAACTTTTCAAAATCATCAAACCTCATATAGCAACATGAAAACAATCATCCCCACATGATTTTATGAGCATACTAAACATTCATTTCAATTTCTAACCGATTCTATCCGTTAAAACATCGATTTTTACGATTTTGACCTAAAACTCATAATACCAAAACTCAAGAAAAAAGAAAAGGTTTCTAGCTAAACCCACCTTGAGATAGAGCAAGATGAAGATGATGAGAAGATTGGGTGAAGATTTGATGAATGGATGATGATTCTTGAAGTTCTTCAAATTTCCTCTTTCTCCTCTTTTTCTCCTTCCTTTCCTTTTCTTTCCTTCTTTCTTCTTTCTCTCTCTTTCTTACTATCTTTTTCTTTTTATGTTTGGAATGTGGAAGGAAAAGGAATAAGTAGAAAACTAGTATTAGTAAATAATACTACTAAAATGTCCAAAAGTCTCTTAAGTCCAAATTAGTAAAATACCTCAGAGTCGATAATATTAATTGGATTTATTCTAAGTACTGGAGTTACTCTAATTATTTAAATCAATTAATTTCTCAGAGCAGCCGGACTCAGTTGATCACAAGGTAATATTATTCGGTGTAATAATTTACGGGGTATTACACATATCATGCAAGAAAGTTTCAGAATTTAAAACCCCTTTTCCCACATGGATTTCCAACCTAGCATGTTTCTACCCCAAGAGAGACTAGACTATGAACCCATCTAAAGAGAGACATCTGAATGGAAGAAGAAGATGCAGAGGAATTGTTGCTTGATTCTTGGTTTAAAGAAATTGATTCAGAAAAGACACCCTTGGTTGTTCATAGAAGAAAGATGATGATGAAAGCTCAACTTTTCCTCCTTTTCTCCTCTCAAACTCGTGCCCTCCCTTTCTCTCTCACTCTCTACTTCAATTTTCTGATTTGCAAAGAGGAAAAGAGATTGAGAATGAGGTTTTCTTCTACGAATGAGTTTAAGTAATGGTTTTGGAAAAGATCCTAATACCCATTGGTTTTAATGTATAATACCAATAATGCCATTAACATCAATTTCTAATCTTTCATTAATCAAAATAATTTACTATTGATTGATTATGAGAAGTTTTAGAAACTTTAGGATATTACATGTTTTTTTTGCAATATATAATAATAAAAAATGCAAGTGTTATCCAATATTTTTGAAAAAATAATAATTAAAAGATAATATTGTGGTTTAAATTATAAGAAAATATCATCAAATTGTTTGATCAAATATAACGAAAATAATTTGTTTTTAATTAATATTTAATCATTTCATTAATAAATTAGACTTATCATCCTCATGATATTAATCACAATGGCACAACAAAACATAATTTAGGAGATAGTTCATTTATGGAGGGCAAGAAATGAAAAATGTTACACTTAAACTGATATCTACCCCTGCTAGAGTTCAATTTTGTTTGCTACTGTTATGAGATGCATGCTCATATAGAGGTGTCAAGGTGCGTGTAAACACTAGCAACATAGTCATAGAATAGTCATTTAGAAAATCTTGGCAGATTTAATAATGTATTCTTATGTTTTGTTAATACAAGTATTTGTTTTTGAAAAAAAATTTAGATTTCCCATTTGAAATATTTTCATGCAGTTAAAATTTTCACAATGGCACAACAAAGAACAAATTTAGGAAGAACAATTCATTGATAGAAGAAATTATTAGGTTTTGTAAAAGGAATTCAAAAATTAATTTTAAAGACTAAATTAATATTTATTAGTAAACAATACACTACTTTTAAAGATCACGGGCTTTATGAGTTTAAGAGAAGTTTTTGTTAAAAACACAAGTGATTGGATTTTAAACCAATCATTTAGTTCAGGATATCACATTTTGGAAAAATAGAAGAAAAATAAATTTTAAAATATTTTATTTAGTATTTATTAATTAAGATATAAAATGATTGTTTTTTAACCTTTGAGTATCTTTTTACTTTGTTTTTACCGGTGTTCATATAATAGAGAAAAATCCAAGTGTTGCCCAATATTTTTTATAAAAATAATACTTAAAAGTTAAAATTGTTGTTTAAGTTACAAAATATCTCAAAAAAATTATCAATCAAATAAAGTAAAAATTATTTATGCAGAATTAATATATATATATTTATTTAATATGTTAATTAGAAGATTGTTTTTATTCTTAAAATATTTAACCGATTAATATTAAAAGATAGTGGCTATTTTCTATTTGAAATATATTTCCTTATATTTAAAATTTTCTATAACGATATATCAAAAAACAAATTTAACGAAATACAATTTATTTATAGATGAAATTATTAAAGTTTTATAAATTAAGTTATAAATTAGTTGCTAAAAAATTAAAAAATAGTTAAATCTTCCAATAGTGTTGTATTGCATTTTTTTAATGTTGGATATGAAAGACATTGTAACTATGTAATGTAGAAAAATATAAATAATATTTTAAAACTACTCATAAATTTTTTTTATTTTATTTTGTAACATTGGTTGTGGAAGAGATTGTCGCCAAAATATGTAATAAAAATTGGGAAATGCTAACGAGTGTCCCGATGAACTAGTTGAATTCTCTGTATTTTTATATTAATTATGGGATCTATAAAGCAAATGGAAAATAAAATTTCATTTTTAAAAGATATTACGAAAATAAAATTATCATTATTTTTTCTCGTATGCTTCAAAATTTGTTTAATCTTATTGACGATTTAATAAATGTCTAAAAAATGATTTACAAATAAAAGATATGTTATTAAAAAATATTAAAGTTGACATTTAAGAGGTTTTTTTACAGAAATATTTAATTTAATATATTATGTCGTATAAAAATGATTTGTCCCGCCATTATTTGTTTTTAATAATAACTTAAAACAATCCCAACAAGAATTTCATATTTGAGGAATTAAATAATTAAAATAATATTTTGAAATTTTATCTATTATTTATGGGATTGATTTAAAAAAAGTATAAAAATAAGTGAAAACATTTAAATTGAAAGATATAATTTTTAAAATCTTAATAATATCTTATTTCCGAATTCAATTATGTCCTTTTACTCACTTCTTAACCAAATTTATAATTTAACTCGCAAAGCCACTATAAATAGGCTCTTGCAAGATGCCTAGTTCAACATTTGAAAACGAAATGGCATTTTACAAGACTTTTCTTTTAACAATTTTGATCATTTGCATTGCTTCAGGCACGGTTGTCGGTAATAACCTATTTTTAATACTCAATTTTCATTGCTTCATATTCATTTTTATGTTTTTAATTAAAGTACTTTGATGGTAGTATACTATAGTGTATGTTAAAAGAAATATGTTTTAGTTTAAAAAATAATAATCTTATGGACGAATATACAAGATGTTTTAAAAGTTAGAAGATCACAACTTTATATAATATTTCTAAGATGTTTTAAAAGTTAGAAGATCACAACTTTATATAATATTTCTAATGAAATTAAAATGATTGTTTCAGGAGAAACCAAAGGACCATGCTTCATTTCGCAATACTGTCCAACGGCACCAGAACAGTGTGACCATTTTTGTATAGCATCATTGGGCAAAAAAGGTGGCTCATGTGAAAAGGGTGAATGTTGTTGCCATTCGGAAAATTTTAATATAACATAAATAGTTTCTTAGTTTGTTTGAATACATTTATCTACAAACCCTATCTTTGAAAGTTACATAAAATAAGTTGAACAATCAATAATGTTATGTTATGTTAAATATTTATTTTTTATAATTTCTACTGATTAATTGGAATAAAGATTTAACAATTCTCAACACTAAAATTATATTTATTTATTGTATTTACATTTTATTTAATTAATATTTTTAATGATTTTATAATTATAGGTATAAAAACAATGGAAAAAATATCATCATTAATTATAAAAATAATCTACCATTATCTACATATAACAATATATTTATATTCCTTTACAGAAAAATGTTTGATATTTTGATTTTATTGAGACAGTGAAAATATAATATTAATTTAGTTTTTTTTAATGTATGACACTTATTATTCTTTAAAAACATTTATCAAATAAATTTTTATCTAGTGACGGTATGTTTTGCCAATAGTTAATAAAAAATAATTCAAGTGACACCAATATTTTTGTAAAAATAATAATTAAAAGCTAATATTCTGGTTTAAATTATAATTAAATCTTAAGAAATTATTTGATCAAGTGGTTTAATTTATTATAAAATCCCATCAAATTATTTGATCAAATATAATAAAATAATTTATTTTTAACTAATATTTAATTATTTCATTAATAAAATAGACGGATGTTCTCAACCTCAAGATATTTATGCAATGGTACCATAAAAAATAATTTAAGAGATACAATTCATTTATAGATTAAGTAGTCTGTTAAAAAAACCAATGATTGGATTTAAAAAAACCAATTGTTAGCCTCAAGATATTACATTGTGTAAAAATAGTTTAAATGTTTTTAATAAATAACATTCAGTGTTATTTAGTAAAGTATAAAATGGTTTTTTTAACCTCGGTGTATTTTTTATTATTATTTTTACCCTTGTTTATGAATTAGAGCAAAACTCAAGTGTTGCCCAATATTTTTATAAAAATATTACTTAAAAGATAATATTGTGGTTTAAGTTGCAAGAAAATTTCAACAAGTTAATAAAAAAATAAAATAAACATAATTTAATTAAAATTAATATTTCTTTATTTTATATTTTTCTTAAAAACTTGTTTTCTTCCTCACAATATCAAAAATAAAAAATATTAAAATAAGAGGGACTATTTCCAATTAGAAATATGTTTCCATCGATTTAAGATTTTCCATAATGGTTACAAAAAACTAATTTAAGAAATACAATTTTTATTGAATCATAAAACTTAAAAAAAAAATAACTAAAAATTAATTGAAAAAGAGTAAATAATAAAAAATAAAAATAAATAAAACTACCAATAATTTTGTACTAAACTTTAGGACAACTCAAAAATATTTTATATAACTTTTATTATGTTGGATATCAAAGCCATTGTAACCAAATGTAGTAAAATATAAACAATATTTTAACACCATCCCTAAATATTTTTATTTTATTTTGTAACATTGATTATGAAAGATATTTTATAAAATAATAATATTACCGAGAATATATTATGTACACATATAGAAGAACTATGGGATCTGTAGATGTTAATTTAAAAAATATTCGTTTTAAAAGAAATCGAAAAGGAAAACTATAATAATTTTAAATTAAGAGTTGGTAAATATTTGATATTATTAACGGTTACTAATAAAAGAGATCTAAATTAAACATATACAAGTTGGCATTTAATATGATATGTCATATAAAATTTGTATATTTATATATATTAAACTAAATTTTATGATAAAAAATATAATGTATATGATTTATTTCAAATTAATATTTATTTATTCCATAAATTAGTCAGATGTTCTCATCCTCGTAATATTAAAGACAATAACATTATATAAGATTTTAAAAAGGATGGAGAGGGAAAATTTGAAGATTGCTACTACTGAAACAATCTTTG
This sequence comes from Lathyrus tuberosus, assembly GCA_022829125.1. Classification (NCBI taxonomy): domain Eukaryota; kingdom Viridiplantae; phylum Streptophyta; class Magnoliopsida; order Fabales; family Fabaceae; genus Lathyrus; species Lathyrus tuberosus. The sequence goes on from JALAZF010000166.1 coordinate 12,002,751, forward strand.
AGATATGGAGAGCAAGAAATAAAAAAAGTTTCACTCAAACTGATATCTGCCCCAGTTAGTGTTCCATTTTGTTTGTTATTGTTATGAGATGCACTGTTTATATAGAGGTCTAAAGGCAGATGTAAACACTAGTAGCAACATAGCCATAGAATAATCATTTAGTAAATCTTGGCAGATTTAATATTCCAACTATTGTATTCTTATGATTTGCAAATAAAGATTTCCCATTTGAAATATATTTCCATGTTGTTAAAATTTTAACAATGGCACAACAAAGAACAAATTTAGGAAATATAATTCATTGGTAGAAAAAATTTGTTTGTAAAAATAATTCAAGAATTAATTTTAATGAATAAATTGATATTTATTGGTAAACAATATACTGTTTTTAAGATCTCGGGCTTTATGAAATTAAGATGAGTTTTTGTTATAATACACTCCAGAGTTGAAAAATGCCACGAATAATAGAGAGCTCAAGAGTGTAAAACGGCCTTCTCGTGTTCGGGAATGCAACCCGTGTACTCCCAGAGCATCTAAGATTCTGGTATGGCTTGTCCGTGTCACATGACACGACCCGTATTAGCTTCAGGGGCCCTTTCAATAGTAAAATCCGGGAAGAACATGGTCTGCTGTTGCTTAACACAACCTATGTTTCTTCAGAGTTTTGGGGCTTCTAATATGTGCAATCTCATGCACTATTGACTGTTTAAAACCTACATCAAATTTAAGATTACAGCCAGCCAATGTACGAATTAGCTTATCAATCATTTAAAGGATCAATAAATCGGTTCATGCATATACAAGTAACAATAATCTAACTTTTTAGCTTAATAATGTTCACATATTTCTTTATCAAGAATACTCAAGAGTCCAAAAACATGCATCATCAAAAGAATCATTCCTGCTATGGTCAGTTTGCACACAATTGATTGTAGGACATCACACAACATATATGCATTAATCAACCCTAAAACTAGCAAGTATATCATGCAAGAAAGTTTCAGAATTTAAAACCCCTTTTCCCACATGGATTTCCAACCTAGCATGTTTCTACCCCAAGAGAGACTAGACTATGAACCCATCTAAAGAGAGACATCTGAATGGAAGAAGAAGATGCAGAGGAATTGTTGCTTGATTCTTGGTTTAAAGAAATTGATTCAGAAAAGACACCCTTGGTTGTTCATAGAAGAAAGATGATGATGAAAGCTCAACTTTTCCTCCTTTTCTCCTCTCAAACTCGTGCCCTCCCTTTCTCTCTCACTCTCTACTTCAATTTTCTGATTTGCAAAGAGGAAAAGAGATTGAGAATGAGGTTTTCTTCTACGAATGAGTTTAAGTAATGGTTTTGGAAAAGATCCTAATACCCATTGGTTTTAATGTATAATACCAATAATGCCATTAACATCAATTTCTAATCTTTCATTAATCAAAATAATTTACTATTGATTGATTATGAGAAGTTTTAGAAACTTTAGGATATTACATGTTTTTTTTGCAATATATAATAATAAAAAATGCAAGTGTTATCCAATATTTTTGAAAAAATAATAATTAAAAGATAATATTGTGGTTTAAATTATAAGAAAATATCATCAAATTGTTTGATCAAATATAACGAAAATAATTTGTTTTTAATTAATATTTAATCATTTCATTAATAAATTAGACTTATCATCCTCATGATATTAATCACAATGGCACAACAAAACATAAATTAGGAGATAGTTCATTTATGGAGGGCAAGAAATGAAAAATGTTTCACTTAAACTGATATCTACCCCTGCTAGAGTTCAATTTTGTTTGCTACTGTTATGAGATGCATGCTCATATAGAGGTGTCAAGGTGCGTGTAAACACTAGCAACATAGTCATAGAATAGTCATTTAGAAAATCTTGGCAGATTTAATAATGTATTCTTATGTTTTGTTAATACAAGTATTTGTTTTTGAAAAAAAATTTAGATTTCCCATTTGAAATATTTTCATGCAGTTAAAATTTTCACAATGGCACAACAAAGAACAAATTTAGGAAGAACAATTCATTGATAGAAGAAATTATTAGGTTTTGTAAAAGGAATTCAAAAATTAATTTTAAAGACTAAATTAATATTTATTAGTAAACAATACACTACTTTTAAAGATCACGGGCTTTATGAGTTTAAGAGAAGTTTTTGTTAAAAACACAAGTGATTGGATTTTAAACCAATCATTTAGTTCAGGATATCACATTTTGGAAAAATAGAAGAAAAATAAATTTTAAAATATTTTATTTCGTATTTATTAATTAAGATATAAAATGATTGTTTTTTAACCTTTGAGTATCTTTTTACTTTGTTTTTACCGGTGTTCATATAATAGAGAAAAATCCAAGTGTTGCCCAATATTTTTTATAAAAATAATACTTAAAAGTTAAAATTGTTGTTTAAGTTACAAAATATCTCAAAAAAATTATCAATCAAATAAAGTAAAAATTATTTATGCAGAATTAATATATATATATTTATTTAATATGTTAATTAGAAGATTGTTTTTATTCTTAAAATATTTAACCGATTAATATTAAAAGATAGTGGCTATTTTCTATTTGAAATATATTTCCTTATATTTAAAATTTTCTATAACGATATATCAAAAAACAAATTTAACGAAATACAATTTATTTATAGATGAAATTATTAAAGTTTTATAAATTAAGTTATAAATTAGTTGCTAAAAAATTAAAAAATAGTTAAATCTTCCAATAGTGTTGTATTGCATTTTTTTAATGTTGGATATGAAAGACATTGTAACTATGTAATGTAGAAAAATATAAATAATATTTTAAAACTACTCATAAATTTATTTTATTTTATTTTGTAACATTGGTTGTGGAAGAGATTGTCGCCAAAATATGTAATAAAAATTGGGAAATGCTAACGAGTGTCCCGATGAACTAGTTGAATTCTCTGTATTTTTATATTAATTATGGGATCTATAAAGCAAATGGAAAATAAAATTTCATTTTTAAAAGATATTACGAAAATAAAATTATCATTATTTTTTCTCGTATGCTTCAAAATTTGTTTAATCTTATTGACGATTTAATAAATGTCTAAAAAATGATTTACAAATAAAAGATATGTTATTAAAAAATATTAAAGTTGACATTTAAGAGGTCTTTTTACAGAAATATTTAATTTAATATATTATGTCGTATAAAAATGATTTGTCCCGCCATTATTTGTTTTTAATAATAACTTAAAACAATCCCAACAAGAATTTCATATTTGAGGAATTAAATAATTAAAATAATATTTTGAAATTTTATCTATTATTTATGGGATTGATTTAAAAAAAGTATAAAAATAAGTGAAAACATTTAAATTGAAAGATATAATTTTTAAAATCTTAATAATATCTTATTTCCGAATTCAATTATGTCCTTTTACTCACTTCTTAACCAAATTTATAATTTAACTCGCAAAGCCACTATAAATAGGCTCTTGCAAGATGCCTAGTTCAACATTTGAAAACTAAATGGCATTTTACAAGACTTTTCTTTTAACAATTTTGATCATTTGCATTGCTTCAGGCACGGTTGTCGGTAATAACCTATTTTTAATACTCAATTTTCATTGCTTCATATTCATTTTTATGTTTTTAATTAAAGTACTTTGATGGTAGTATACTATAGTGTATGTTAAAAGAAATATGTTTTTGTTTAAAAAATAATAATCTTATGAACGAATATACAAGATGTTTTAAAAGTTAGAAGATCACAACTCTATATAATATTTCTAATGAAATTAAAATGATTGTTTCAGGAGAAACCAAAGGACCATGCTTCATTTCGCAATACTGTCCAACGGCACCAGAACAGTGTGACCATTTTTGTATAGCATCATTGGGCAAAAAAGGTGGCTCATGTGAAAAGGGTGAATGTTGTTGCCATTCGGAAAATTTTAATATAACATAAATAGTTTCTTAGTTTGTTTGAATACATTTATCTACAAACCCTATCTTTGAAAGTTACATAAAATAAGTTGAACAATCAATAATGTTATGTTATGTTAAATATTTATTTTTTATAATTTCTACTGATTAATTGGAATAAAGATTTAACAATTCTCAACACTAAAATTATATTTATTTATTGTATTTACATTTTATTTAATTAATATTTTTAATGATTTTATAATTATAGGTATAAAAACAATGGAAAAAATATCATCATTAATTATAAAAATAATCTACCATTATCTACATATAACAATATATTTATATTCCTTTACAGAAAAATGTTTGATATTTTGATTTTATTGAGACAGTGAAAATATAATATTAATTTAGTTTTTTTTAATGTATGACACTTATTATTCTTTAAAAACATTTATCAAATAAATTTTTATCTAGTGACGGTATGTTTTGCCAATAGTTAATAAAAAATAATTCAAGTGACACCAATATTTTTGTAAAAATAATAATTAAAAGCTAATATTCTGGTTTAAATTATAATTAAATCTTAAGAAATTATTTAATCAAGTGGTTTAATTTATTATAAAATCCCATCAAATTATTTGATCAAATATAATAAAATAATTTATTTTTCACTAATATTTAATTATTTCATTAATAAAATAGACGGATGTTCTCAACCTCAAGATATTTATGCAATGGTACCACAAAAAATAATTTAAGAGATACAATTCATTTATAGATTAAGTAGTCTGTTAAAAAAACCAATGATTGGATTTAAAAAAACCAATTGTTAGCCTCAAGATATTACATTGTGTAAAAATAGTTTAAATGTTTTTAATAAATAACATTCAGTGTTATTTAGTAAAGTATAAAATGGTTTTTTTAACCTCGGTGTATTTTTTATTATTATTTTTACCCTTGTTTATGAATTAGAGCAAAACTCAAGTGTTGCCCAATATTTTTATAAAAATATTACTTAAAAGATAATATTGTGGTTTAAGTTGCAAGAAAATTTCAACAAGTTATTAAAAAAATAAAATAAACATAATTTAATTAAAATTAATATTTCTTTATTTTATATTTTGCTTAAAAACTTGTTTTCTTCCTCACAATATCAAAAATAAAAAATATTAAAATAAGTGGGACTATTTCCAATTAGAAATATGTTTCCATCGATTTAAGATTTTCCATAATGGTTACAAAAAACTAATTTAAGAAATACAATTTTTATTGAATCATAAAACTTTAAAAAAAAATAACTAAAAATTAATTGAAAAAGAGTAAATAATAAAAAATAAAAATAAATAAAACTACCAATAATTTTGTACTAAACTTTAGGACAACTCAAAAATATTTTATATACCTTTTATTACGTTGGATATCAAAGCCATTGTAACCAAATGTAGTAAAATATAAACAATATTTTAACACCATCCCTAACTATTTTTATTTTATTTTGTAACATTGATTATGAAAGATATTTTATAAAATAATAATATTACCGAGAATATATTATGTACACAAATAGAAGAACTATGGGATCTGTAGATGTTAATTTAAAAAAATATTCGTTTTAAAAGAAATCGAAAAGGAAAACTATAATAATTTTAAATTAAGAGTTGGTAAATATTTGATATTATTAACGGTTACTAATAAAAGAGATCTAAATTAAACATATAAAAGTTGGCATTTAATATGATATGTCATATAAAATTTGTATATTTATATATATTAAACCAAATTTTATGATAAAAAATATAATGTATATGATTTATTTCAAATTAATATTTATTTATTCCATAAATTAGTCAGATGTTCTCATCCTCGTAATATTAAAGACAATAACATTATATAAGATTTTAAAAAGGATGGAGAGGGAAAATTTGAAGATTGCTACTACTGAAACAATCTTTGAGATATGGAGAGCAAGAAATAAAAAAAGTTTCACTCAAACTGATATCTGCCCCAGCTAGTGTTCCATTTTGTTTGTTATTGTTATGAGATGCACTGTTCATATAGAGGTCTAAAGGCAGATGTAAACACTAGTAGCAACATAGCCATAGAAAAATCATTTAGTAAATCTTGGCAGATTTAATATTCCAACTATTGTATTCTTATGATTTGCAAATAAAGATTTCCCATTTGAAATATATTTCCATGTTGTTAAAATTTTAACAATGGCACAACAAAGAACAAATTTAGGAAATATAATTCATTGGTAGAAAAAATTTGTTTGTAAAAATAATTCAAGAATTAATTTTAATGAATAAATTGATATTTATTGGTAAACAATATACTGCTTTTAAAATCTCGGGCTTTATGAAATTAAGATGAGTTTTTGTTATAATACACTCTAGAGTTGAAAAATGCAACGAATAATAGAGAGCTCAAGAGTGTAAAACGGCCTTCTCGTGTTCGGGAATGCAACCCGTGTACTCCCAGAGCATCTAAGACTCTGGTATGGCTTGTCTGTGTCACATGACACGACCCGTATTAGCTTCAGGGGCCCTTTCAATAGTAAAATCAGGGAAGAACATGGTCTGCTGTTGCTTAACACAACCTATGTTTCTTCAGAGTTTTGGGGCTTCTAATATGTGCAATCTCATGCACTATTGACTGTTTAAAACCTACATCAAATTTAAGATTACAGCCAGCCAATGTACGAATTAGCTTATCAATCATTTAAAGGATCAATAAATCGGTTCATGCATATACAAGTAACAATAATCTAACTTTTTAGCTTAATAATGTTCACATATTTCTTTATCAAGAATACTCAAGAGTCCAAAAACATGCATCATCAAAAGAATCATTCCTGCTATGGTCAGTTTGCACACAATTGATTGTAGGACATCACACAACATATATGCATTAATCAACCCTAAAACTAGCAAGTATATCATGCAAGAAAGTTTCAGAATTTAAAACCCCTTTTCCCACATGGATTTCCAACCTAGCATGTTTCTACCCCAAGAGAGACTAGACTATGAACCCATCTAAAGAGAGACATCTGAATGGAAGAAGAAGATGCAGAGGAATTGTTGCTTGATTCTTGGTTTAAAGAAATTGATTCAGAAAAGACACCCTTGGTTGTTCATAGAAGAAAGATGATGATGAAAGCTCAACTTTTCCTCCTTTTCTCCTCTCAAACTCGTGCCCTCCCTTTCTCTCTCACTCTCTACTTCAATTTTCTGATTTGCAAAGAGGAAAAGAGATTGAGAATGAGGTTTTCTTCTACGAATGAGTTTAAGTAATGGTTTTGGAAAAGATCCTAATACCCATTGGTTTTAATGTATAATACCAATAATGCCATTAACATCAATTTCTAATCTTTCATTAATCAAAATAATTTACTATTGATTGATTATGAGAAGTTTTAGAAACTTTAGGATATTACATGTTTTTTTTGCAATATATAATAATAAAAAATGCAAGTGTTATCCAATATTTTTGAAAAAATAATAATTAAAAGATAATATTGTGGTTTAAATTATAAGAAAATATCATCAAATTGTTTGATCAAATATAACGAAAATAATTTGTTTTTAATTAATATTTAATCATTTCATTAATAAATTAGACTTATCATCCTCATGATATTAATCACAATGGCACAACAAAACATAAATTAGGAGATAGTTCATTTATGGAGGGCAAGAAATGAAAAATGTTTCACTTAAACTGATATCTACCCCTGCTAGAGTTCAATTTTGTTTGCTACTGTTATGAGATGCATGCTCATATAGAGGTGTCAAGGTGCGTGTAAACACTAGCAACATAGTCATAGAATAGTCATTTAGAAAATCTTGGCAGATTTAATAATGTATTCTTATGTTTTGTTAATACAAGTATTTGTTTTTGAAAAAAAATTTAGATTTCCCATTTGAAATATTTTCATGCAGTTAAAATTTTCACAATGGCACAACAAAGAACAAATTTAGGAAGAACAATTCATTGATAGAAGAAATTATTAGGTTTTGTAAAAGGAATTCAAAAATTAATTTTAAAGACTAAATTAATATTTATTAGTAAACAATACACTACTTTTAAAGATCACGGGCTTTATGAGTTTAAGAGAAGTTTTTGTTAAAAACACAAGTGATTGGATTTTAAACCAATCATTTAGTTCAGGATATCACATTTTGGAAAAATAGAAGAAAAATAAATTTTAAAATATTTTATTTCGTATTTATTAATTAAGATATAAAATGATTGTTTTTTAACCTTTGAGTATCTTTTTACTTTGTTTTTACCGGTGTTCATATAATAGAGAAAAATCCAAGTGTTGCCCAATATTTTTTATAAAAATAATACTTAAAAGTTAAAATTGTTGTTTAAGTTACAAAATATCTCAAAAAAATTATCAATCAAATAAAGTAAAAATTATTTATGCAGAATTAATATATATATATTTATTTAATATGTTAATTAGAAGATTGTTTTTATTCTTAAAATATTTAACCGATTAATATTAAAAGATAGTGGCTATTTTCTATTTGAAATATATTTCCTTATATTTAAAATTTTCTATAACGATATATCAAAAAACAAATTTAACGAAATACAATTTATTTATAGATGAAATTATTAAAGTTTTATAAATTAAGTTATAAATTAGTTGCTAAAAAATTAAAAAATAGTTAAATCTTCCAATAGTGTTGTATTGCATTTTTTTAATGTTGGATATGAAAGACATTGTAACTATGTAATGTAGAAAAATATAAATAATATTTTAAAACTACTCATAAATTTATTTTATTTTATTTTGTAACATTGGTTGTGGAAGAGATTGTCGCCAAAATATGTAATAAAAATTGGGAAATGCTAACGAGTGTCCCGATGAACTAGTTGAATTCTCTGTATTTTTATATTAATTATGGGATCTATAAAGCAAATGGAAAATAAAATTTCATTTTTAAAAGATATTACGAAAATAAAATTATCATTATTTTTTCTCGTATGCTTCAAAATTTGTTTAATCTTATTGACGATTTAATAAATGTCTAAAAAATGATTTACAAATAAAAGATATGTTATTAAAAAATATTAAAGTTGACATTTAAGAGGTCTTTTTACAGAAATATTTAATTTAATATATTATGTCGTATAAAAATGATTTGTCCCGCCATTATTTGTTTTTAATAATAACTTAAAACAATCCCAACAAGAATTTCATATTTGAGGAATTAAATAATTAAAATAATATTTTGAAATTTTATCTATTATTTATGGGATTGATTTAAAAAAAGTATAAAAATAAGTGAAAACATTTAAATTGAAAGATATAATTTTTAAAATCTTAATAATATCTTATTTCCGAATTCAATTATGTCCTTTTACTCACTTCTTAACCAAATTTATAATTTAACTCGCAAAGCCACTATAAATAGGCTCTTGCAAGATGCCTAGTTCAACATTTGAAAACTAAATGGCATTTTACAAGACTTTTCTTTTAACAATTTTGATCATTTGCATTGCTTCAGGCACGGTTGTCGGTAATAACCTATTTTTAATACTCAATTTTCATTGCTTCATATTCATTTTTATGTTTTTAATTAAAGTACTTTGATGGTAGTATACTATAGTGTATGTTAAAAGAAATATGTTTTTGTTTAAAAAATAATAATCTTATGAACGAATATACAAGATGTTTTAAAAGTTAGAAGATCACAACTTTATATAATATTTCTAATGAAATTAAAATGATTGTTTCAGGAGAAACCAAAGGACCATGCTTCATTTCGCAATACTGTCCAACGGCACCAGAACAGTGTGACCATTTTTGTATAGCATCATTGGGCAAAAAAGGTGGCTCATGTGAAAAGGGTGAATGTTGTTGCCATTCGGAAAATTTTAATATAACATAAATAGTTTCTTAGTTTGTTTGAATACATTTATCTACAAACCCTATCTTTGAAAGTTACATAAAATAAGTTGAACAATCAATAATGTTATGTTATGTTAAATATTTATTTTTTATAATTTCTACTGATTAATTGGAATAAAGATTTAACAATTCTCAACACTAAAATTATATTTATTTATTGTATTTACATTTTATTTAATTAATATTTTTAATGATTTTATAATTATAGGTATAAAAACAATGGAAAAAATATCATCATTAATTATAAAAATAATCTACCATTATCTACATATAACAATATATTTATATTCCTTTACAGAAAAATGTTTGATATTTTGATTTTATTGAGACAGTGAAAATATAATATTAATTTAGTTTTTTTTAATGTATGACACTTATTATTCTTTAAAAACATTTATCAAATAAATTTTTATCTAGTGACGGTATGTTTTGCCAATAGTTAATAAAAAATAATTCAAGTGACACCAATATTTTTGTAAAAATAATAATTAAAAGCTAATATTCTGGTTTAAATTATAATTAAATCTTAAGAAATTATTTGATCAAGTGGTTTAATTTATTATAAAATCCCATCAAATTATTTGATCAAATATAATAAAATAATTTATTTTTAACTAATATTTAATTATTTCATTAATAAAATAGACGGATGTTCTCAACCTCAAGATATTTATGCAATGGTACCATAAAAAATAATTTAAGAGATACAATTCATTTATAGATTAAGTAGTCTGTTAAAAAAACCAATGATTGGATTTAAAAAAACCAATTGTTAGCCTCAAGATATTACATTGTGTAAAAATAGTTTAAATGTTTTTAATAAATAACATTCAGTGTTATTTAGTAAAGTATAAAATGGTTTTTTTAACCTCGGTGTATTTTTTATTATTATTTTTACCCTTGTTTATGAATTAGAGCAAAACTCAAGTGTTGCCCAATATTTTTATAAAAATATTACTTAAAAGATAATATTGTGGTTTAAGTTGCAAGAAAATTTCAACAAGTTAATAAAAAAATAAAATAAACATAATTTAATTAAAATTAATATTTCTTTATTTTATATTTTTCTTAAAAACTTGTTTTCTTCCTCACAATATCAAAAATAAAAAATATTAAAATAAGAGGGACTATTTCCAATTAGAAATATGTTTCCATCGATTTAAGATTTTCCATAATGGTTACAAAAAACTAATTTAAGAAATACAATTTTTATTGAATCATAAAACTTAAAAAAAAAATAACTAAAAATTAATTGAAAAAGAGTAAATAATAAAAAATAAAAATAAATAAAACTACCAATAATTTTGTACTAAACTTTAGGACAACTCAAAAATATTTTATATAACTTTTATTATGTTGGATATCAAAGCCATTGTAACCAAATGTAGTAAAATATAAACAATATTTTAACACCATCCCTAAATATTTTTATTTTATTTTGTAACATTGATTATGAAAGATATTTTATAAAATAATAATATTACCGAGAATATATTATGTACACATATAGAAGAACTATGGGATCTGTAGATGTTAATTTAAAAAATATTCGTTTTAAAAGAAATCGAAAAGGAAAACTATAATAATTTTAAATTAAGAGTTGGTAAATATTTGATATTATTAACGGTTACTAATAAAAGAGATCTAAATTAAACATATACAAGTTGGCATTTAATATGATATGTCATATAAAATTTGTATATTTATATATATTAAACTAAATTTTATGATAAAAAATATAATGTATATGATTTATTTCAAATTAATATTTATTTATTCCATAAATTAGTCAGATGTTCTCATCCTCGTAATATTAAAGACAATAACATTATATAAGATTTTAAAAAGGATGGAGAGGGAAAATTTGAAGATTGCTACTACTGAAACAATCTTTGAGATATGGAGAGCAAGAAATAAAAAAAGTTTCACTCAAACTGATATCTGCCCCAGTTAGTGTTCCATTTTGTTTGTTATTGTTATGAGATGCACTGTTTATATAGAGGTCTAAAGGCAGATGTAAACACTAGTAGCAACATAGCCATAGAATAATCATTTAGTAAATCTTGGCAGATTTAATATTCCAACTATTGTATTCTTATGATTTGCAAATAAAGATTTCCCATTTGAAATATATTTCCATGTTGTTAAAATTTTAACAATGGCACAACAAAGAACAAATTTAGGAAATATAATTCATTGGTAGAAAAAATTTGTTTGTAAAAATAATTCAAGAATTAATTTTAATGAATAAATTGATATTTATTGGTAAACAATATACTGCTTTTAAGATCTCGGGCTTTATGAAATTAAGATGAGTTTTTGTTATAATACACTCCAGAGTTGAAAAATGCCACGAATAATAGAGAGCTCAAGAGTGTAAAACGGCCTTCTCGTGTTCGGGAATGCAACCCGTGTACTCCCAGAGCATCTAAGATTCTGGTATGGCTTGTCCGTGTCACATGACACGACCCGTATTAGCTTCAGGGGCCCTTTCAATAGTAAAATCCGGGAAGAACATGGTCTGCTGTTGCTTAACACAACCTATGTTTCTTCAGAGTTTTGGGGCTTCTAATATGTGCAATCTCATGCACTATTGACTGTTTAAAACCTACATCAAATTTAAGATTACAGCCAGCCAATGTACGAATTAGCTTATCAATCATTTAAAGGATCAATAAATCGGTTCATGCATATACAAGTAACAATAATCTAACTTTTTAGCTTAATAATGTTCACATATTTCTTTATCAAGAATACTCAAGAGTCCAAAAACATGCATCATCAAAAGAATCATTCCTGCTATGGTCAGTTTGCACACAATTGATTGTAGGACATCACACAACATATATGCATTAATCAACCCTAAAACTAGCAAGTATATCATGCAAGAAAGTTTCAGAATTTAAAACCCCTTTTCCCACATGGATTTCCAACCTAGCATGTTTCTACCCCAAGAGAGACTAGACTATGAACCCATCTAAAGAGAGACATCTGAATGGAAGAAGAAGATGCAGAGGAATTGTTGCTTGATTCTTGGTTTAAAGAAATTGATTCAGAAAAGACACCCTTGGTTGTTCATAGAAGAAAGATGATGATGAAAGCTCAACTTTTCCTCCTTTTCTCCTCTCAAACTCGTGCCCTCCCTTTCTCTCTCACTCTCTACTTCAATTTTCTGATTTGCAAAGAGGAAAAGAGATTGAGAATGAGGTTTTCTTCTACGAATGAGTTTAAGTAATGGTTTTGGAAAAGATCCTAATACCCATTGGTTTTAATGTATAATACCAATAATGCCATTAACATCAATTTCTAATCTTTCATTAATCAAAATAATTTACTATTGATTGATTATGAGAAGTTTTAGAAACTTTAGGATATTACATGTTTTTTTTGCAATATATAATAATAAAAAATGCAAGTGTTATCCAATATTTTTGAAAAAATAATAATTAAAAGATAATATTGTGGTTTAAATTATAAGAAAATATCATCAAATTGTTTGATCAAATATAACGAAAATAATTTGTTTTTAATTAATATTTAATCATTTCATTAATAAATTAGACTTATCATCCTCATGATATTAATCACAATGGCACAACAAAACATAAATTAGGAGATAGTTCATTTATGGAGGGCAAGAAATGAAAAATGTTTCACTTAAACTGATATCTACCCCTGCTAGAGTTCAATTTTGTTTGCTACTGTTATGAGATGCATGCTCATATAGAGGTGTCAAGGTGCGTGTAAACACTAGCAACATAGTCATAGAATAGTCATTTAGAAAATCTTGGCAGATTTAATAATGTATTCTTATGTTTTGTTAATACAAGTATTTGTTTTTGAAAAAAAATTTAGATTTCCCATTTGAAATATTTTCATGCAGTTAAAATTTTCACAATGGCACAACAAAGAACAAATTTAGGAAGAACAATTCATTGATAGAAGAAATTATTAGGTTTTGTAAAAGGAATTCAAAAATTAATTTTAAAGACTAAATTAATATTTATTAGTAAACAATACACTACTTTTAAAGATCACGGGCTTTATGAGTTTAAGAGAAGTTTTTGTTAAAAACACAAGTGATTGGATTTTAAACCAATCATTTAGTTCAGGATATCACATTTTGGAAAAATAGAAGAAAAATAAATTTTAAAATATTTTATTTCGTATTTATTAATTAAGATATAAAATGATTGTTTTTTAACCTTTGAGTATCTTTTTACTTTGTTTTTACCGGTGTTCATATAATAGAGAAAAATCCAAGTGTTGCCCAATATTTTTTATAAAAATAATACTTAAAAGTTAAAATTGTTGTTTAAGTTACAAAATATCTCAAAAAAATTATCAATCAAATAAAGTAAAAATTATTTATGCAGAATTAATATATATATATTTATTTAATATGTTAATTAGAAGATTGTTTTTATTCTTAAAATATTTAACCGATTAATATTAAAAGATAGTGGCTATTTTCTATTTGAAATATATTTCCTTATATTTAAAATTTTCTATAACGATATATCAAAAAACAAATTTAACGAAATACAATTTATTTATAGATGAAATTATTAAAGTTTTATAAATTAAGTTATAAATTAGTTGCTAAAAAATTAAAAAATAGTTAAATCTTCCAATAGTGTTGTATTGCATTTTTTTAATGTTGGATATGAAAGACATTGTAACTATGTAATGTAGAAAAATATAAATAATATTTTAAAACTACTCATAAATTTATTTTATTTTATTTTGTAACATTGGTTGTGGAAGAGATTGTCGCCAAAATATGTAATAAAAATTGGGAAATGCTAACGAGTGTCCCGATGAACTAGTTGAATTCTCTGTATTTTTATATTAATTATGGGATCTATAAAGCAAATGGAAAATAAAATTTCATTTTTAAAAGATATTACGAAAATAAAATTATCATTATTTTTTCTCGTATGCTTCAAAATTTGTTTAATCTTATTGACGATTTAATAAATGTCTAAAAAATGATTTACAAATAAAAGATATGTTATTAAAAAATATTAAAGTTGACATTTAAGAGGTCTTTTTACAGAAATATTTAATTTAATATATTATGTCGTATAAAAATGATTTGTCCCGCCATTATTTGTTTTTAATAATAACTTAAAACAATCCCAACAAGAATTTCATATTTGAGGAATTAAATAATTAAAATAATATTTTGAAATTTTATCTATTATTTATGGGATTGATTTAAAAAAAGTATAAAAATAAGTGAAAACATTTAAATTGAAAGATATAATTTTTAAAATCTTAATAATATCTTATTTCCGAATTCAATTATGTCCTTTTACTCACTTCTTAACCAAATTTATAATTTAACTCGCAAAGCCACTATAAATAGGCTCTTGCAAGATGCCTAGTTCAACATTTGAAAACTAAATGGCATTTTACAAGACTTTTCTTTTAACAATTTTGATCATTTGCATTGCTTCAGGCACGGTTGTCGGTAATAACCTATTTTTAATACTCAATTTTCATTGCTTCATATTCATTTTTATGTTTTTAATTAAAGTACTTTGATGGTAGTATACTATAGTGTATGTTAAAAGAAATATGTTTTTGTTTAAAAAATAATAATCTTATGAACGAATATACAAGATGTTTTAAAAGTTAGAAGATCACAACTTTATATAATATTTCTAATGAAATTAAAATGATTGTTTCAGGAGAAACCAAAGGACCATGCTTCATTTCGCAATACTGTCCAACGGCACCAGAACAGTGTGACCATTTTTGTATAGCATCATTGGGCAAAAAAGGTGGCTCATGTGAAAAGGGTGAATGTTGTTGCCATTCGGAAAATTTTAATATAACATAAATAGTTTCTTAGTTTGTTTGAATACATTTATCTACAAACCCTATCTTTGAAAGTTACATAAAATAAGTTGAACAATCAATAATGTTATGTTATGTTAAATATTTATTTTTTATAATTTCTACTGATTAATTGGAATAAAGATTTAACAATTCTCAACACTAAAATTATATTTATTTATTGTATTTACATTTTATTTAATTAATATTTTTAATGATTTTATAATTATAGGTATAAAAACAATGGAAAAAATATCATCATTAATTATAAAAATAATCTACCATTATCTACATATAACAATATATTTATATTCCTTTACAGAAAAATGTTTGATATTTTGATTTTATTGAGACAGTGAAAATATAATATTAATTTAGTTTTTTTTAATGTATGACACTTATTATTCTTTAAAAACATTTATCAAATAAATTTTTATCTAGTGACGGTATGTTTTGCCAATAGTTAATAAAAAATAATTCAAGTGACACCAATATTTTTGTAAAAATAATAATTAAAAGCTAATATTCTGGTTTAAATTATAATTAAATCTTAAGAAATTATTTGATCAAGTGGTTTAATTTATTATAAAATCCCATCAAATTATTTGATCAAATATAATAAAATAATTTATTTTTAACTAATATTTAATTATTTCATTAATAAAATAGACGGATGTTCTCAACCTCAAGATATTTATGCAATGGTACCATAAAAAATAATTTAAGAGATACAATTCATTTATAGATTAAGTAGTCTGTTAAAAAAACCAATGATTGGATTTAAAAAAACCAATTGTTAGCCTCAAGATATTACATTGTGTAAAAATAGTTTAAATGTTTTTAATAAATAACATTCAGTGTTATTTAGTAAAGTATAAAATGGTTTTTTTAACCTCGGTGTATTTTTTATTATTATTTTTACCCTTGTTTATGAATTAGAGCAAAACTCAAGTGTTGCCCAATATTTTTATAAAAATATTACTTAAAAGATAATATTGTGGTTTAAGTTGCAAGAAAATTTCAACAAGTTAATAAAAAAATAAAATAAACATAATTTAATTAAAATTAATATTTCTTTATTTTATATTTTTCTTAAAAACTTGTTTTCTTCCTCACAATATCAAAAATAAAAAATATTAAAATAAGAGGGACTATTTCCAATTAGAAATATGTTTCCATCGATTTAAGATTTTCCATAATGGTTACAAAAAACTAATTTAAGAAATACAATTTTTATTGAATCATAAAACTTAAAAAAAAAATAACTAAAAATTAATTGAAAAAGAGTAAATAATAAAAAATAAAAATAAATAAAACTACCAATAATTTTGTACTAAACTTTAGGACAACTCAAAAATATTTTATATAACTTTTATTATGTTGGATATCAAAGCCATTGTAACCAAATGTAGTAAAATATAAACAATATTTTAACACCATCCCTAAATATTTTTATTTTATTTTGTAACATTGATTATGAAAGATATTTTATAAAATAATAATATTACCGAGAATATATTATGTACACATATAGAAGAACTATGGGATCTGTAGATGTTAATTTAAAAAATATTCGTTTTAAAAGAAATCGAAAAGGAAAACTATAATAATTTTAAATTAAGAGTTGGTAAATATTTGATATTATTAACGGTTACTAATAAAAGAGATCTAAATTAAACATATACAAGTTGGCATTTAATATGATATGTCATATAAAATTTGTATATTTATATATATTAAACTAAATTTTATGATAAAAAATATAATGTATATGATTTATTTCAAATTAATATTTATTTATTCCATAAATTAGTCAGATGTTCTCATCCTCGTAATATTAAAGACAATAACATTATATAAGATTTTAAAAAGGATGGAGAGGGAAAATTTGAAGATTGCTACTACTGAAACAATCTTTGAGATATGGAGAGCAAGAAATAAAAAAAGTTTCACTCAAACTGATATCTGCCCCAGTTAGTGTTCCATTTTGTTTGTTATTGTTATGAGATGCACTGTTTATATAGAGGTCTAAAGGCAGATGTAAACACTAGTAGCAACATAGCCATAGAATAATCATTTAGTAAATCTTGGCAGATTTAATATTCCAACTATTGTATTCTTATGATTTGCAAATAAAGATTTCCCATTTGAAATATATTTCCATGTTGTTAAAATTTTAACAATGGCACAACAAAGAACAAATTTAGGAAATATAATTCATTGGTAGAAAAAATTTGTTTGTAAAAATAATTCAAGAATTAATTTTAATGAATAAATTGATATTTATTGGTAAACAATATACTGCTTTTAAGATCTCGGGCTTTATGAAATTAAGATGAGTTTTTGTTATAATACACTCCAGAGTTGAAAAATGCCACGAATAATAGAGAGCTCAAGAGTGTAAAACGGCCTTCTCGTGTTCGGGAATGCAACCCGTGTACTCCCAGAGCATCTAAGATTCTGGTATGGCTTGTCCGTGTCACATGACACGACCCGTATTAGCTTCAGGGGCCCTTTCAATAGTAAAATCCGGGAAGAACATGGTCTGCTGTTGCTTAACACAACCTATGTTTCTTCAGAGTTTTGGGGCTTCTAATATGTGCAATCTCATGCACTATTGACTGTTTAAAACCTACATCAAATTTAAGATTACAGCCAGCCAATGTACGAATTAGCTTATCAATCATTTAAAGGATCAATAAATCGGTTCATGCATATACAAGTAACAATAATCTAACTTTTTAGCTTAATAATGTTCACATATTTCTTTATCAAGAATACTCAAGAGTCCAAAAACATGCATCATCAAAAGAATCATTCCTGCTATGGTCAGTTTGCACACAATTGATTGTAGGACATCACACAACATATATGCATTAATCAACCCTAAAACTAGCAAGTATATCATGCAAGAAAGTTTCAGAATTTAAAACCCCTTTTCCCACATGGATTTCCAACCTAGCATGTTTCTACCCCAAGAGAGACTAGACTATGAACCCATCTAAAGAGAGACATCTGAATGGAAGAAGAAGATGCAGAGGAATTGTTGCTTGATTCTTGGTTTAAAGAAATTGATTCAGAAAAGACACCCTTGGTTGTTCATAGAAGAAAGATGATGATGAAAGCTCAACTTTTCCTCCTTTTCTCCTCTCAAACTCGTGCCCTCCCTTTCTCTCTCACTCTCTACTTCAATTTTCTGATTTGCAAAGAGGAAAAGAGATTGAGAATGAGGTTTTCTTCTACGAATGAGTTTAAGTAATGGTTTTGGAAAAGATCCTAATACCCATTGGTTTTAATGTATAATACCAATAATGCCATTAACATCAATTTCTAATCTTTCATTAATCAAAATAATTTACTATTGATTGATTATGAGAAGTTTTAGAAACTTTAGGATATTACATGTTTTTTTTGCAATATATAATAATAAAAAATGCAAGTGTTATCCAATATTTTTGAAAAAATAATAATTAAAAGATAATATTGTGGTTTAAATTATAAGAAAATATCATCAAATTGTTTGATCAAATATAACGAAAATAATTTGTTTTTAATTAATATTTAATCATTTCATTAATAAATTAGACTTATCATCCTCATGATATTAATCACAATGGCACAACAAAACATAAATTAGGAGATAGTTCATTTATGGAGGGCAAGAAATGAAAAATGTTTCACTTAAACTGATATCTACCCCTGCTAGAGTTCAATTTTGTTTGCTACTGTTATGAGATGCATGCTCATATAGAGGTGTCAAGGTGCGTGTAAACACTAGCAACATAGTCATAGAATAGTCATTTAGAAAATCTTGGCAGATTTAATAATGTATTCTTATGTTTTGTTAATACAAGTATTTGTTTTTGAAAAAAAATTTAGATTTCCCATTTGAAATATTTTCATGCAGTTAAAATTTTCACAATGGCACAACAAAGAACAAATTTAGGAAGAACAATTCATTGATAGAAGAAATTATTAGGTTTTGTAAAAGGAATTCAAAAATTAATTTTAAAGACTAAATTAATATTTATTAGTAAACAATACACTACTTTTAAAGATCACGGGCTTTATGAGTTTAAGAGAAGTTTTTGTTAAAAACACAAGTGATTGGATTTTAAACCAATCATTTAGTTCAGGATATCACATTTTGGAAAAATAGAAGAAAAATAAATTTTAAAATATTTTATTTCGTATTTATTAATTAAGATATAAAATGATTGTTTTTTAACCTTTGAGTATCTTTTTACTTTGTTTTTACCGGTGTTCATATAATAGAGAAAAATCCAAGTGTTGCCCAATATTTTTATAAAAATAATACTTAAAAGTTAAAATTGTTGTTTAAGTTACAAAATATCTCAAAAAAATTATCAATCAAATAAAGTAAAAATTATTTATGCAGAATTAATATATATATATTTATTTAATATGTTAATTAGAAGATTGTTTTATTCTTAAAATATTTAACCGATTAATATTAAAAGATAGTGGCTATTTTCTATTTGAAATATATTTCCTTATATTTAAAATTTTCTATAACGATATATCAAAAAACAATTTAACGAAATACAATTTATTTATAGATGAAATTATTAAAGTTTATAAATTAAGTTATAAATTAGTTGCTAAAAAATTAAAAAATAGTTAAATCTTCCAATAGTGTTGTATTGCATTTTTTTAATGTTGGATATGAAAGACATTGTAACTATGTAATGTAGAAAAATATAAATAATATTTTAAAACTACTCATAAATTTATTTTATTTTATTTTGTAACATTGGTTGTGGAAGAGATTGTCGCCAAAATATGTAATAAAAATTGGGAAATGCTAACGAGTGTCCCGATGAACTAGTTGAATTCTCTGTATTTTTATATTAATTATGGGATCTATAAAGCAAATGGAAAATAAAATTTCATTTTTAAAAGATATTACGAAAATAAAATTATCATTATTTTTTCTCGTATGCTTCAAAATTTGTTTAATCTTATTGACGATTTAATAAATGTCTAAAAAATGATTTACAAATAAAAGATATGTTATTAAAAAATATTAAAGTTGACATTTAAGAGGTCTTTTTACAGAAATATTTAATTTAATATATTATGTCGTATAAAAATGATTTGTCCCGCCATTATTTGTTTTTAATAATAACTTAA